>VZRJ01000820.1:419129-829791 GCA_013397565.1 Ptilonorhynchus violaceus
GAGGCGCGGGGCGGCCCCTTGGCAGCGGCCGTGCCCCTTGGCAGCGGCGGTGCTCGGAGCGCTGCGCACCACACCGCGCTGAGCGCCGAGGTTTTATTTATAGCAGGTCTGGTGAGCCCGGCGCGCTGCGGAGCCGTGCCGAGCCCTGCCGAGCCCGGAGCGCTGCTGGAGCCCGCGGGGATGGCCGTGGCCGGCAGGTGAACAGCGCCAGCGCCGCAGCGGGGAGCGGGCGTTCGGGGAGCGGGTTGGCTCACAGGTAGGTATGCGGCGGCGGCGGCTGCTCGCACGGGCTTTTAGTTGCGTATTTTTTAAAGTTCATCTTTTCTATGTACCGGTGAAGCCAAGGTCACCTTGAGCACGAGGGGGACGCATTTCGCTTCTAGCGTTTAGAGGTTTACGGGCATTTTATTGTATTTATTGGAGGGGTTAGATACTAATTTGCCTGAACGCTAATTTAAAAAAAGGCAAATTGCTTTTAAGAGCCAGCAGAGACAAAGGGATGATTTGGGTACTTAGGCTGTGCAAGGATATGCATGGTCTGCATGGTTATGCTGGCTCAAACTCCGGTTTGTATTGGGAGCTCTGTGCATGGAGGTGTCATGGGATGGGTTTGTGGCAGCTTGGGGAAGGCACTAAGAAAGGCAGAAACGTTGGACTAAAGTTTTAGGCCTTGCTGTTGCAGATGTTAGTTTAGCATACAGGGAGGGAACAGTCTAACTCCTGATGGCTCATAGCTGAGCCATGATAGAAGTTTATTTGCAGTGACAGATGGAAGAGGAGGTATTGCCTCTTTACAGTTTCCTTTGGTGAAGATGCTGGGATTCTTATTTCAGTGGCTCAATAACAAAGCAGTTTAATTTATAGTCTTTTGAGAATACGCTGTACAACACAGAGTTGTTTTTATATGTTTGCCCTTCCTTTTTTTCTTTGGCCAAGAGAGAATTATTTACTGTGCTCGTTAGATGAACTATGAAACTTCCATTTCAAAATAATAACGCAAGTTTAGACTTCTTTACTGCTTTTTAATCCCACAAGCCTGAAATGTCACTTGTCAGCAGCATATTCAGATTTAGGGATGTGCTTTTTTATAGAGCACTCCTTCTTCCCAAGGAATTTGCAAACTGGTTTGACTACAGCTGGGCCAGACACATAAAATATACTATGAGATATGATTGGGAGAAAAACATTAATGACATTTTTTATAGATCATAGGTGTCCTTGATAAGCAAATTATGAAAGAGTGAGGTCACGGAGTGCAAGAGAATAGTAAACTTCTGAAAGTGTCTGAAATGTGTATCCTTGTGCCTGCATGGTTTAAATCATGCAGTAAAGAACAGTGGAAAATTACAAAGGGACTATAGTGACCTGTAATGGGAAGAAGAGCAGGGAGAGAATAAGCGTGCAGGAAGCTGATTGGTGTGCTGTGTTTATGGAAGTCAAGTGTGCTGGTTTTTTAGCATATTAAAATCATGCCGATTTCTAGCTGCAGTGAAGCTTCTTTGGAACTGAACTTTTACTGAAGGGTGAAAAAGTACCAGTTTGCTTATTTATTGCTAGATGCCCGTCACTGAAATTAGGTGTGTGTTTCCATACATGCATGCATATATATATACATATATATATATATGTAAGAAAAAAATATATACACAGATGTTATTATTTTGCAGTTTGTGATCTTCAGTTCAACTCCTGTGTCATGGATGAAACTGCTTTGTCCCTTGGAACAATAGATGTTTCCTATTTGTCCGCCTCAGCAGACTGCAGCATCAGTAGATGTAAGCATTCCAGTGAAGAATGGGTAAGTAAAAATTGTGAATGCTACTGGCCATATTTATCTTATTATTTCTTCGAGTTGAAGGTGCACTTTCTGTGGTTATGAAGAGCAAAGAAAAGGCATTACCTCTCTCATGCATGATACAGCTTGGTTTTAATTTAACTTGAAACGTAAGGAGGAACCAACAGTTCAGTTCTGTGCCAAGGGCTAATGTTGCTAGAAAAGAAAATCCCTGCCACACCCTATGGATAGTCTTACAATCTTCTGGTGTGATGTTGCTAATCATTTCATGTGGCAGTAAATGTACAGAATCCCATTCTGGAGTAGCCAAAGTCAAATAGGAAGCTTGTTGCTCTTGCGGGTGATGTAGTTTAAAATGCGCGGTTGAAAAGGAGCATGATGCTGAAGGTGCACAGTCACATAGCCATTGAAGCTGGAGCTTTCTATGCAGTACAGGAGGCAGAAAAAAAATTGGTGGATATAAATAAGGAGCCTATTAAAAGTCTGTGTCTTCTGTTGAGTGAGTCTTGGGATTTGGAGGGGACAAAGGGGGCAGTGAGCAGAGCGGGCTGGGTGGAGCCAAAAGAGCCTCGTGGGGACTGGGCTGGTGATGGTTGGTTTAGCAGCATAGGTCAGGAGGAATTAGGGATCTGGAGAGGAAGAGTTTGAACTTGATACAGAACAAGAATTGGAGACATGGTCAGAGTTGAGGGAGAGGACAGATGTCCTGGCAGCTGGGGTTTCTATCTAGCTAGATCTAAGTTACACAGAACAGCAAGCTGCAGTAACCAAGAGGTCTGTGAGAAAGTGGGATAAGGGCAGGCAAAACAAAAGAGATAGGAAGGAGATTTTGTAAGAAAATGCTGAAGAGTTAAGTCAGGGGTTGGAGGCAAGCAGAAGGAAGACAATATTTTTACAAAGTTGGTTTATTTTGGAGTTAGCGTTAAAGAAGGTGATAGAGAAGGGATTAGGGCAGGCTTAGCATCTTGATACTTGTTTATTTCACATGGAAGACTTAGCCTTGGAACATTTGCTGGTTCATGCTACTTGCCAAATGTGATATGTGCACAATCTATTTTTTAAGCATCTTAAGCATTTCTTTTGTCCCTCTGGGTGTTTCTCACTGGGCTGAGTATGTGATGATTTTTGTGTCTTCCAACCTTGCTTCTACGCTCCTGCTCTTCCACTTAAAAGTGCTATTTTAAACAACATTTCGGTTTGTTTCTGTAACTTCTCTTTTAATACTGGAAGTAACTTCTCTTTCAACAAAACACATGGTTTAAAAATGGCAACCCAATGTTCATTTTTCGGCAAGCACTTATTCAGTAGACTTTAATGGGAGCAATCGATGTCTTTGAAAATAAACCTAACTTCAATTTCTACATTATGTCTTAACATAGAGCATGAGTTCTGTGAATGCAGTTACTCTGGATTTTTTTGTTCTGTGATCTTCAGATAAACAAAGTGTAACTTTGGAGAAGGCACAGGGGTTCCTTTTTCGTGTCACCCTGCATGAAAGTGCTGAAAGTGCCTATGTAGTCCATGGAGTTAATGTTTTGGATACATTGAATCTTCTTGCAATTTTATGGGGTGATGTTCTGTTTAACCTTAAAATACATTGCTCATATTACAAGCACCTTAGCATTACTGAGAATGTAGTGTATTTTTAATTTCTTTCACTTTTTTCAGCTGGCAATTTCTTTGGTGTTTCTTAATTACAGTTATAATTTCTTTTAAAATTTTGTGTGTCAGCACGTGCAGCAGTGCTTAGATACAAAAGTACAACACTGAGATTTTGCTTTTTTAAAATTTTAGAAAAATCTTGGAAAAATTTGTGCTTTATTTAATTGAGAGGTAATTTTTTTGTGTGTGTATGGCAACTCCTCTTCCTCCAAGTTTTCCCATTCACAGTAAAACATATTTCTGCATATTTACACAGTGGTCTTTTGTTCTGCAGGGGGAGTGTAACTCTCGTCCCACTCTCTTCCGATCTGCCACTTTAAAATGGAAGGAGGCTCTGCTGAGCAGGAAAAGGCCGTTTGTGGGACGATGTTGCTATGTATGCACTCCCCAGAGCCGGGTAAGAAGATTATGGGCTGGATTATGTTTGACAATAATGCATAGTTGCAGCGTAATGAAGTTGCAGTAGTTTCCTTACTTTCAGAATTAAGGTCACAATGTTTTTGCTTCATGAAGTACTATAGTTTTTCACCATGGTTTGTGGTTATATTTTCTTTGCCATGGAATTAAGGGACAGCACGCACCTGGTGTGATGCTTAGTCTTCCACCTTTCAGTGCAGACTTACTCCTTGCACAAAGCTCTCCAGCTCCTCAGAATTATCACTAGGAAATATTATGAAAAAATGATCTGATCTGTTAGATTAATAATGGAAATTTGGTGTGTATGAAAATGTTAAAACTTGCTTCTAGGACACTTTAATTCTCTATCCACAGAATAAATACAGTTTTGAAACTAAGCAGCATGCTTCCTTACAAACTTGATCAATCCTGTACTTGAGAGGACAAGTTAGTTTCCTACACCTGGTTGATTCCTTGCTTCTCTGCTCAGCCTGGAAACAGGACTGCCAGTTGTGATAGCGGGGATATTTGTCTGCTGGGAACAGTGTCAAGATGGTGGCTCTAGAGAGGTTGCGCAACCTGATTTAAAACGTGAACTTTATGGAACTGCGTTGGGCAGGCTTTCTGTAAGCTGGAGATGCAAAATGCTGATAAGTGGCCTAATACGGTTTGCAACCAGTTCATCATGTAATTTAACTATGTGTAAACCCTGGGCTTTAAATTGCACTCAGTTACACCTGCACTGAGCTCCATCATTGGCTGGACTAGAGTGAAAATTTGCTTGTCTCTTTGACCAAGGAGTTGTTACTTCACTCTATTCCTCTGCCGGAGCAGAAAATTGTAGCAATGACATACAAATGTGGTATAGAAATCCAGATGTACCGTGAAGGCTATGTATGATATGGGCAACAAGACAAGCAATTAGATAAACTGAGACTGCTTCAAACAGACAAGCGTTTTGACTTGCGAAGAGATGTGTATGAATCCTCAACTTAGGATTTTATACACTTAGTAATTAGCCTGTTAGTAATTAGGCTGTTCCTCTCAAACTGGGAATTATGCTTTAAAAATAAAAATCTTGTTCTGTGTTTTTTCCATTTAATAAGAGACTAATTAACTATCCTGAGAACCCACTTAAGAAATGGGCATGACCTATTAAGCCCTTTATTGTCTTCTGCTATAAGGAAAAAATACCATTGTGGCACAGACAGTAACAAAGAGGATCCTCTCTTTAGATTCCAGATTTTTTTTTTGAGCTGCTTTTTTCATTATTTCTCTTAAGGAAAAGGAATGAATGAGAAAAGTTTCCTTAAGTGTGTTGACCAAACTAGCAACTTGCTAGTGCTGAGTGGGAAGTCTTGCTACTCCCTCTGGTTTTTGTTCCTGCCCTCCTGAGGGCTGATCAAGTTTATTAACCAAGCAGAAAACTACCTGCTCTATTTGTTTAGTCTGTCTGTCTTTGGGTTTTTTTGTCTTGTCTGGATGAAGCTGGCACATTAAGGGGTGTGATGAATGCTAGAGGCACTGTAAGGTAAAAGGTGAGGGATAGTGTTCGGCAGGAAAGGGTAGGATGTAGTGGTGGGAGCTGGGCTGCCGCTTTGTGCCAATAGAGAGATCCTGTATTGGCTCAGTTGGTCTCACAGAACCTCTTCCTCTGCCTGACACTGGATTGGAGATGAGTTAAATAAGGAAAAGCTAAAGTATGACATTACAGCTGGAGGATGAGTTTCACAGAGCGAGGTTTTAACCTGATGGTTGGAGCAGTGGTATAGACAGGTATAGACTGGCATTCAGTGGTGCTTAACTTTGTTGCTGATTGTTTGAGAGACCAAGAACAAGTAATTTCACTTCTCTTTGCCAGAACTTTTCATCAGCTTATAAGATCCACAAAAAATCACCAGTGTATAGTCAAAGAAATTAGCATTACCTTGAAGTTTGCTCTTAAGACCTTAGAGCAACAATTGGTTGGTTTTATGTATAGCACAATTATGCTTTAGCAGGGAGCAGAAGACTCTGTGCTCCCACTGTAGCACGTCATTTCTACCTGAGTTTAAATGACATAGGACATTCATATATTTTAATTTGTGGCAAATGGTGTGTCCTAAACAAAATACAAACAAATGAGTCGTACTGACTCCCACTGCAGAATTGGTGGTGAGGCTGTTCTGCAGCTCTGCTCTTGCTGGTGACCATCTTTCTCCTTTGTTCTCCTGTTTTTGTCATCTTTGACATGTACAATTCCAGTAGTTTTAGCAGTAATTCACTGCTGGCATGGTACCGATTTTACAACTATGTATTATGTGGGTAGAAAGAAATCAGCTTCTCAGTCAAGGTATTTACTTGGAATATGGAGGAGTAGAGTTTAGGTCTTCCTGCCGAGGAATATTTGTTCATGCGAAGTGGAACTGTTCCTAAACTCATCCCAGTTAATAGCTTGGCTTGTGGAGTGTGTAACAAGTATCTAGAAGGCTGGACTGAGTTTGTTGTTCAGGCAGAGCAGGAATGTGGAGATTTGCCACCTCACCATGGATGGATATCCTGACCCTTGGGCTGTTGTTACACAATGCCTGATCTGCTGGCAAAGTGGATGTCACAGACTGGGCGTCAAATGCTCGTGGTTACACTAATGCTCAATGTGGCTTAATAAAGTTCTGTCTCAAGGATGAGTTTTGTATTATGACGAGTCCTGTTTTATATTACATCAGAATCTGATGAAATATTGTGGCTTGAAGAATATAACCGGTACAAGCACACAGTAAAACCTAGAGAATGCTTTCAAAGTATTGGAGTTGGGAATAGTGACGTGAATTTCATTTTCATTTCAGAACCGTTTGTGTGTGCTGTATAAGCAGGTTCAGCACTTCTCTGGTTTGGTTTTGGTTATAGTACAAATGAAAAACGTTGCATTATCTTAAAAGTTATGATGGATGTAACAGACACAGCTATTCTTGTGTAATGAAATAGTCCATCAATCTCTTTATTCTTGATTTTACAGGATACCTTCTTCAATTCTAGTATTCCTTCTTTGGGTCTACGTAATGTCATATATATCAATGAAACACACACAAGGTAATGTACCAAGTCTTTCTCTTGCTTTTAAAATTCAGTAAGTCTTTCTCTTGCTTTTAAAATTCAGTCTGTTCTGATTTTATGACAGAGAAATCTCTGTTATAGTCAGGACTCAAGTATATATTATGGTCTTTAAATCTGGCTGTGTGTATTTGCAAGCTGGGCAAAGTCCTTTGGGGTTACAGACAAGGAGTGTAGGGGTCAAACCTGTTTTCACAAAAAAACCAGAGCACCTTTAAATCCTTTTTCCTTTAGTGCAAATGGCAGCATCTGTAGCATAACACTGAGAGGACCTGACACATTCCCATGCTTAGAATGACTTTGGGCTGCATTTTAATTTACTGAGCGGATCTGGCTCACAATTTAGATGTTGACTATTATCACTAATGGCAATTAAACCTGAGTATGTCTTGTGACTGTCTCTTCTCTGCCTCAGTGGGTGAGTGCAGCTTCTGAAAAATGGGGTATATGATCTAAGAATGAAGATGGGTTGTTGCTCTATGGGAATCATATCTTGTATTCTGGGATGAAGATACTGGAATTACACAAAAATATTCTATTCTTTGGAAAGTTAGTAATGCTTGCTAAGTTTTTTTACAGCAATCATTAGCATAAGCAGGTCCTTCAGTGTTTGTTGTAGAGTCAGAGCAAACAAAGAGAGGCCAGCAGCCTGAAAGAAATGAGCCAAAGTGTCTTGAGTGGAAGAAAGGCAGCATTGTGTGTGCTTGAGAGGGAGGAAGCTAATGTTAGAGGCTGTTCTTTATTAAATTTGAATTAATTATGGGTTTTTTAAGAGTTGAGCTTGTAGTTTAGAATACAGAAAAAATAACAGAAATACTGTTTAACTTTTTAAAAATTAGTTTCAAAAGTCTAATGCTTGAATAGTTTTATTTTGAATGGTCAAAGTTACTTGAATTGGAAATATAAGGACAACAAAATATGGGTTAATGAATTATTCTGAAATAAATGCATTTAGCTCAGAATGTCATTACGGTGTGAAAATTGACCAGTTTAATGAAGCTCTGGGGTCCCATGTGGTTACATAGTCACAGTTTCCTGGCCTTAGAAAGCAAGAGAAGTTCTCTAACTGCTAGCGTGCTGTAACTGTATTGAGACTTTATCACAGGCTTTATCTGAGGTGTGACTGCCAGTTCTAAATCTGTCTTGATTGGTCCATTTCTGCATGGTTTTTGTCTTTCCTCATTGCTACATGCTCATAAACCAGATTTTCCTAATTAAACTGCTGTTACGAACGAGTGTTTGAGATCACTTGAAAAATCACCGGAAAGGGTATGAGCAAGAAAACCAGATCGCAGTGTGGCCTGGAAGGGGGGATGAGGGGCTGCACCACCACAACTGCATTGTAGCTAAGCTATAAAACGAATGTAGAAGCCTTCATACCTTGACAGATCCCTGCAATAGCTGTGTGCTCTTGTGATGGCACGTTCATAGTTACCAAAATCTTTGTCAGAAAGAAGCATATCCTTATCTTTGCTTTCTAGAAAAATCACTAAGGTTCTCAAACTCCAAAGAGAAAGGGGGAAAAAGGAAAAAAACCAATTGAAACAGAGTCACCAGTCTACTTCTCTTGACAGGAGAAAGAGCAAAATTCTTTGTCCTTTGAGATGGTCTGAATATTTGTGTAACTCTTACATGTCACACTGTGCGATGGCTTGTGCATGTGCACCCATCTTAATTACAGTGCACTCGGGGGCTTTGGCCTTTTGCAGTGCAAAAGTTCCTTCTCGTCTTTCGTCGCTGTTCTTAACACATGTATAAATTTACTGAAATGTGGTAGGGAGGTTTAACAGCCAAGATCAGTAACCGGAGTGATGACAAGGGGTGAGATGCTGGCGGTGCTCCAGCATGGAAACCACCATTAGTGTTGCCACCCACGGTTCAGTTTGGGACACTCGCTGGAGCATCAGCCGGGCATTGCACAAGCAGACCTCAGGAGAGGGATTTTACATAATACTGAATGCTCTGGTCTTAGGAATAGCCAGAATTTAATTTTTCATCCAGCTGTTAATTCTGACCTGTCAGATTGGCTCTGCTGTTTGGGAGTCCCGGGTGTTTGGTTTGTGGGGTGACCCGTGTAAGCGGTGGCTTGTCCAGTCCTGTCCTGGTGAATGAGAAAAATAGTAGCAGATGTCCACTGCTGGGGACTGGATTTTAGCCCTTCCCGTGTCACATGCATCTTCTGTGATGTTTGATGTTCAAAATAATTGTTTGATGTTCAATTGCCTGTTTCTCAGGCAGTTGCTGCTTCTATGCTCTAGGGAGTAGAAGACAAGGTTAATTTAAAAAGAAGAGACTGCATGAAATAAGTTGCCTTAAACATTCGAATTTGTAGCGAGATTTACTGATTATTTAGTGGTTCTGCTCCTGGTAAAACTTTGCTAGGAGAAGGTAGGTAGAAGGCATATAGGACTGGGTCTTTAAAAACACTGGAAAGGAAGAAAAGATTACGAAAAGAGTGGTTTTAGTTTTGTTGGCTAATGCAAACATATTTTCAAAAGTGTTTGTGAGAGTTTACCCTGCGCTTACGTGAGCAACTTTCCCAAGGAGAATCGGTATTCCTTGAAGAAGTTGACAAACCTCTTAGCTGGGCATTTACTTTCTTCAGTGGAATGAGTCACCAAATTGGAAATCAACACTACCTCGCTGAGCTGGGAAGTCTGTTCCACTCGCCAGACAAAATGTATATGCTGGTTTGTTCGGCACTTTCCTGTGGTATTATGGATGTTTTAAGGCCGGTATCACCCTGAATTGAAGTGATGCAGACCCCGGTTGTCTTGGATGTTTTGTGCTATGCATCAGTTACTTCATCCATAACATGGAGATACTGGCAATTTAGTAGAAAATACAGAAGCTTTTAGGCAGCCATTCATAAAACTTTACTTACTTTTGCTTCTTAATTGTATTTTTAGGTGGTTTAGTGCTGGTTTTTTTTGGCAGTGAAATATTTTGATCGTCACACTGAAATACCCTTTGTGTTTTTGTAGGTACAGAGGGTGGCTTGCGAGACGTTTTTGTTACGTCCTTTTTGTGCAAGAGAGGGATGTTCATAAGGGTATGTTTGCCAAGAATCTGACAGAAAATGTGCTGAATAGCAGCAGGTAAGACGATGCGAAATTAACTATTCTTTAAATTACTAGGACGTCATAATATGACCTAAGAATTTAGAAACTGCAAATCTGAAAATGTTAAAAATATTAGAAGATACGGTATCGTTAGCCTTTCGGGACTGTAGCTTGCAATTTATGTTTGAATAGTAAAAGAGTTGAGTTTAAGAATTACAAGAGTCTAAATAGATGTTGTGTCATGGGAGAACATCAGATAGTACACAGAAAAATAAATTGCTACATGAGAGCTCTTCAAACTTTTGTTTATCTAATTCGTCTAAGTCATTACCACTGAAGTCATACCACAGTCATCAGAAACTGTCAGTGTTTCAGAAATAATAGGGGAGCAGCATTTTGGAGTACCCTGGGTGTACACCAGGACAGAAATGTGTGTGGCAGAAATGGAAAAAGGCTGTAGAGTGGAATACCCACCCTTTGCTTTGTGGAGCTTGTTTTCTGTTTTGTAAACCTCATTTCAAATGGCATGTTGAGCCCCTGATTAGCTATTAAGGTGTCAGTTTTCCTTGGACACAAAGAAATTCAACTGCATGCCCACTCTTTGAGTCTACTTTTGCCAGAGGACACACACTGCCTACATTAACACTCCTAATTCTCCTGAATTTTTAATGTTCGAGTCCCATCTGAAGATGATAGTGTTGCTTTTGAAAAGTAAAGCAGACTGTGTTGTGCCACAGTTAACGTAGTCTCTCTTGGGTATGTTTTAAATGGGGAAAATAGCCCTTATAAAATTCTGTTAGACTTGGTAAAACTGAGAATTCAAGGGAAACCATGCTGTAAAAGTTCAAAATAGCAACTGCATAAATCTGTCTAATGAGGTAAGTGAAATTGCTATGGCAGGAAAACGAAAACATTAACAAAAATAAGATTTCACCTGTTCTCCGTGAATTTTTAACCTTATTAACCATTTCGGAAAATTGGCAGTCACTCAATATTAGTACCTGTGAACTGTGTACATACTGGTCTATATGGTCACCTTTGAGCTCATTCAACCATCATCTGCCTGTTAAATCAGAGCTTAGAAAACTACTGAATTAAATTTAATACATTTGGAGTACACAATACTTCAGTGTGGATGCTTTTCATGTTTGCAAGTTACTCCTGTAGTAATACATAGCTCATTCCCAGCTGTTGTTTGTGTCTTGGACTTTTCTGTTTTGAGACTGTCTCATACATTTTACTTTTTAATGTTAGAGTCCAGAAGGCCATTGCAGATGAAGCTTCTGAACCAAGTGCTCCAGGTAGTTTTGTTCAGACGGATCCTAAAGCTATCAACAAAGTGAAGAAAAAAGCTAGGAAAATTCTCCAGGAAATGGTAGCAAATGTGTCACCTGCTTTAATCAGGTAAGAAAAATGTCTCATCGGTGTTGACAGTGAGGGGAAAGATGGACAGGCTCTTTCTGTGTAATGTCAACAGAGCTGGTAACACATTATGCGGAAATAATTAGTAGTTACTCTAAAAATAATACATTATTCATAAAAATCCCTTTTCTAATATTAGGTTATGAAGTAGTAGTTATTCTTAATTTTCAAAAGCAGCAGAAGCCCTCTGCATTCCCAAGGGATAAATCTTATGACAAGGTTAAATACAAACTTTTTTTTTCTCCCAAAACTAAGTTTGATGCTATTGGCACAATTTGTTGTTTCAGGCTTATATGGGCAAGAGCAGCTATCTGCAACATCATAGACTGAAAGGTCATTTTTCCAGTAGTCTATTCAATGTTATAAGCTGTAGTTACAAATATCTCAGAGAGTCTGATTTTAGGTAAAATCTTCTACTATGGTGTCTACATGTACGATTAAGGATGATTTTGTCTCTGTTATGATCCTAGTTCACAGCCTTCACTGAGGTTGAGACAAGATTCATGTCATAACTGCAGGAGGCTGAAATATGGCTACTAACTATAGGCAAAAACTTGTTTAGCAATTGGATTTTGTAGTAGTTTTGTTTGAATGTAAGTTATCAGATATTATGACTGCCTTTAGTCATACAGAAGCAATATAAAACAGAGGCAGAAATCAATGAAGCTTTTTGAGTTGTGTTTGTTCTTCCTTTAGGTTGACTGGCTGGGTGTTACTGAAGTTGTTTAACAGCTTTTTTTGGAATATCCAGATCCACAGAGGTCAAATAGAAATGGTCAAAGCAGCAACAGAGGTAAGGGGGAGTGGGGAAAAAAATCTAAGGTAGACTTCTGAGGTGGTTTCTATTCCTGTTTGCAGCACTTCTCTTTTTGTGAGAATTCTGCTAAGTCTGTAATGAGATTGTAGGTAGAACTGTCTTGCATCTGTGAAAGGTGTTCTTAATTAAAAATAATGCTCTTTGAGTTGTGTAACTTAAAATACTATGTGAACTCTGGTTTTACCTTTGATCCAGGATCAGATTTTAACTATCAGGCTGAATGATTATCTTGGATAACTTGCATGCAACATAATTTCTGGGGTTTTGAGCTGAGGCAGCAAGTAATATATTAGTAGATCTATTCGGGATTTTTCACTTTTACCTTGATTTGTAAGAAAAATCTTAATGAAATAAACTTTTCCTATTTCTTATAACAATCTCTTCGCAGTTCTTCTATATTTATTCAGGTTGGTCAAATGAACTCCTGCCATTTTCTTTACACTCAAATGAATTGATTATTTTTGTGGGATCTACCTTAAAAATATTGTTTAGATAGGTGAAACAAACAAATAAAAAAGGATCCTATTATTTTCTGTTGTTTTTTGATTACTACGTTTGGGAAACCCGCTGTTCATAAATCCTTGCTCATATCTAATAGAAATACCAGTACTTTGGTGACAATGAGGATTTTTCCACATCCCTTTAATATTTTGATTAGTGTCTCAACACTGTGAGTCTGAAGAAATGGGAAGTATTAATCATGATTAATGTAATGCATACAACTGAAAACTACAGTCCATGAAAATTAAGAAGTACAGTTTGCTAAAATGTTCTTGTCACAGCTGAAGGAAAACCAGAAGTAAACAAACTGAATGATGGTAACTAGAAAATGCCATCAGTTCAGATAAGATGACGCTAGCAGTCTCAGCAATGGATTTAAGAAAAGGAGTAGTATTTCATGTTTCTTACCAACTGACTTCTTTCTTTTTTCCTTTTCTCCCCACCATAGATGAATTTGCCTCTTATCTTTTTGCCTGTTCACAAATCTCACATTGACTACCTGCTTCTTACGTTCATTCTTTTCTGCCATAACATCAAAGCACCCTACATTGCTGCAGGGAACAACCTCAACATCCCCATCTTCAGGTAATAACCTCTCCTTATTTGAGAAAAACTGAGGTGACAGGATCTGACCTATTGTGCAAAATGTCCGAGTGTAAAATTATCTGAGTATTATTGGGCCATCATGTAGAACTTCTTTGATTCCTGTAACATGCTCAGAGAGGGAGCATCCCAGCATCTTTCTGAGAAGCTCTGTCATAACCTAAGTGGGGTAAGGAAGGATATTCCATTCTTTTAGGAGTCTCAAAGTGGGTAGGTGACTAAGGAAAGATGAGTGTGGGAAAAAGTGTTGTAAATGGACAGCTCTGTGAAATTTAATGAGCTGGCTAATGGGCAGCAACAGCACTGGGTGAATAATACTTTGTGGAAAAGTATTCCACTTGAGTCTGTGTTTAAATTATATTTCTGGTGGCAGAAGAACCTAAGGTATTTTAGGTAAGATTTTACCATTGAGACAGAATTTGGGCATATTTAATATCCAAAAAGCACTGGGTATTGCTGGAAATGATGAGGAAAGAAGGGGGATACCTTGACTTCCAGGGTATTTTGTACCACTAGGTGCTGGTCTGTGATAATCCCAGTAAAAAAAGGCATTCAGATTCTATAAATTATCAATTAAAATGCTATTTATTAGGGCCAGCAGTATAAGGAAAGAGAGTTTAGGATAGATAATCTAATGTTACTTTAGCCACTGTGAACCCTGAGTTCTGCAGGCCTCTGATGCACACACAGCACGCTGTGCAGACCCTGTCTGCAGAAAGGGGTACCCTGTTCTGGTCCTTTGAGCCAGTAAAGGATTTTTTTGCAAGAAAGCAACTCTATTCATCATTTCTTCTGTCAAGCAGAAGGGATGTTCTCATGAGACCTTCTTGCTGCACTGTGAGATAAATGCAGGACCATGCAGGTGGTGTAATTGCTGGTGCCAAGCGGGAGGTGGCTGCGGATTGCTCTCTTAAAATTAGCTGGCTGAGCTGATCCTGCAGCTGGGGGGTGTGTGCAGCACACCACGGGCATGGAGGCTGTGCTGTCTGTGCCAGCTCAGGTTAACTCTTACATGCGTCACCAGCACCTCCATGTGCAAGAGTCTCCTGGTCAGTGGTCTGTCAAGGCAGTGAAATGGAGCAAGGCAGCGAAGAGAAGCCTGTTCCATGAGTTAAATAGAGAAATATTTGTGTGGTCCCTTCATGTGCAAGAAGTATAATACAGTTTAGTCTGTATTACAAACTAAACTGAGAATTTCAGTTATTTCAGTCCCTGTTGTGTGCTAGGAATTTTGTGCTGGGTATGTAGTATTTTCCTGCAAACTGAGATCAATGAGTACAATCCTTCTTTGTTATGTAGCACATTGATCCGCAAGCTGGGAGGATTTTTCATTCGTCGGAAGTTGGATCAGAGTCCTGATCGTAAGGATTTCCTGTACAGAGCTTTGCTCTACGTGGTGTGTATTTCTTGTCTTTGTTTCTATAGGCAGCATTTCAGTTGGGTGGCAAGTGGGAAATGAATTCTATCAGTCTGGGGATGGTTTTTATTGCTTTGAATTTGTCTTAGGTTTCGTGTTGCAAAAAGGGGATTCATTTTTGTATGAAGTTTTGAATTTGTAGAATAAAGAAAATTGCATGCTCAGTCCCTTTGAGGATGAGCAGACTTCCACTTGCATAATCCTTATTAAAGAATGTGGAATTAATGCTCTCTGAGTTAACATTTAACTTACGGTTTGTTTCTCTGATGTCTTTTGTTGTGAGGCATCTCCACACTGACTCTGTTAACATAATGGAAGTCTCTGTTCATGATGGGTTGATGTAATCCTTTGTGCCATTCAGTATAATAGCTGTGTTTACATCTTGGAAGATGGGATGTGCTGGGGAACCAGAAGGAGAGATGAATGTGAATCGACTGGATCAACTGTTGCTAGAGATGCTTTTGGAACAAATGTCATTGTACTGCTTGTATATTCATGCAAATTCAGTTGCAAATATGTCTGGGTTTGTGTCAGGCATTAATTAATTATTGCCTTTTTTTTTTTTCCACAAGTATTCGTGCCAACTCATGATCTTCCAATGCTTTTAAAAGGAAATAGTTGCTGACAATATATTTGAAATGTGAGTTTGCCGATATAATTAGATTTTTTTTTCTCTTTTCCAATCTTGTTGTATTCAGCACATAGAAGAATTGTTGAGACAGCAGCAGTTTCTAGAAATATTCTTGGAAGGCACACGGTCCCGGAGTGGAAAGACATCTGGAGCTAGAGCAGGTCTTCTGTCTGTGGTGGTGGATGCTCTCTTCTCAAATGCTACTCCTGATGTCCTAATTATACCTGTGGGAATCTCCTATGATCGCATAATTGAAGGTCACTATACCAGTGAACAGCTGGTAAGAGCAATCAAACAACTTGTTTTGCCTAGGGGATTGTCTGCTTATGTGCAGGAAAATGTGTTACAGAGTTAAATGTGCTAGTCCTCTGTCACATGTACTTGGGGTTAGTGTTGACCCATGAATCACAAAACCTCTCTGACAGGGAATGCTGAGGTACAGGTGACATACTTCTAAATGCAAATTCATGACATAATAAGTAATATGTTCAAGAGGATGTCTATGGAGAAAAATAGTTCTCTAGATTTATGTGAAGTTATAAGGTGTGTCAAAAGCTTCAGCCTTGCTTTGTCTGCTGTTGTATGCATTTTAATTTTAAATATAATCTTTTAATTGCAAAGTGGGAAAAAAAGCAAAACAACCAAACAACTACCTATGTTTTCTAGGGCAAGCCTAAGAAGAATGAAAGTCTTTGGAGTATAGCTAGAGGAGTCTTCAGAATGCTGCGGAAGAATTATGGATGTGTCAGAGTAGATTTTGCACAACCATTTTCCTTAAAAGTAAGTTTGGTATCTTGAAGATCTTTTTGAAGGTTTGACAATTTTGATGTTTCAATAGTGGGACCTTTATTTTAATTTTTCTCTTTGTGGGTTATCACCACTAGCATTATCTGCAGCAGTCCATTCTGGCAGGACAAAAGTATCCCTGTTTTCACAAATGTGTGAGTCTTTTGGACACATTTGTGTTAAACTGAAATAGTCAGAGTTGATATGCTAGTTTTGAAATGGTGCAAGTATTCTTACTGGAGTTCTTTTTTTGTTTGTTTAACAGACAATCTTTAAAATGATCCTTGGACCATGTAGTAATTGTTTACGTTGTAGAGACATTTGAAGTTGAAGGAAACTGAACACTGTTTTCCAGTTTAAGTAATTTAATGGCATATGCTGTTGTTGAGGAAGGGCATTTATCTCACTGGATTTTTAAAATTGCTTAGCAAATTAGTAGCTATAAAAGTGTCATGGATAGTATATCATAAAAACCTGTATATTCTTTGAAAGTCATTGTTCAGTATTAGTTTACAACTGTTACCTGCACTTCTTCACCATATACTGTTCTGTAGCTTCTGAGGGGGCGGGGTGTGTGGCAGTATCTGCCTTCACCCTTTAAATTTTCTGTGATTTCTTTGCAGAATCTGCTGGTACTATACTTATCTCCATCTCACTAATCTGTATTCTGCCACAGTATACCTTATTTTTAGTGTGACTTTAATAAGATTAACTACTGTAACAGCAACTTACTAGAACATTATTCAAATTAATTAGGTGTTCTTCTTTCTGCCCTACTTCTCTCAGAAAAAGCAATAGGTTGGAGAGCTTTGGAGGGTTCAGTTACCACAGCATGAAATTATTGTGACCGGCTGCACTGCATTATAATTAGTGTAGTAGGAGAAGACACTAATTCACTTCCAAAGGAGAAGGCTTGGGCTATTCTTGGTAGGGAGTTAACAATTCTTCTTGGATCAGTGTAAGGAAAAGAAGGTTATCTGCCTTCTTAATCTAGTGAAATGCTAATCACTCTATACCTTCCCAGCAGCCTCTCTCAGGTCTCATTTGTACCTGTGTTCCTTATTGTACTCCTAGGAGGGTGGTAAATGACATAAATCGTTTAAGCCTGCCTTTGCTCAGATTTGCAGAAGTGTAACTGTAGTTATGTCACTGCAGGTTTTTCTAAAGCAGATGAGCTTTGAGGGTTAATTTTGGGCATCTGCAGTTCTGTGAGCACAGGCTTGGAAGCAGAAGAGAGTGTGAAAGAGGCTGTGAAAATCTTTTAAGCAGGTTTCCTGGGAGGGAACTGTTTTCCTGACCAGCAGGTTAAGTGGCTCTTTAGTTTCCCATTCTTTACAAAAACTGAAGGAACAGAGTGTCCTGAAAACAGAGCAATGTAAATGCAAACCTATAAGGAGACCCGTTGGGCTTTTGAAAAATTTGGGATTCAGGAATTCCAAGCATGCAGTACCCTGCCTGCATCCTGGGGGCTTTAGTTTGTGTCTTGCAGTTGGAGTTTTGTACACTAGTGTTTACCCGTGGAGAAGTTCTCTGTCCTGGCATTAGAGGAAAGCAGGAGCAAGCAATAATTACAGTCTCCATGTTGGTTCTGAATGGGTGCTAGGCTTTGCTCTCGCTCATGTTAATGAGGCAGTTCTCATTAATTTACTCGTGGAGCAGCTCATCTCAAAGGAGTTGTTCCCAGCAGGATGCTGACAGGGGTTATGTGTTGTTTTCATTGCCATGTTTTTCATGAAGTACAGATTACTTGCTGTGGGAAGACTGCTTTTTGCATAAAATGAAGTCAAAAGTGAATAAGCTGTTGAAAACTTCTAATATCTCTGACCTTATTACTGCTTTTTTAGGGTGAGCTATTTTTAATCATGGTTGCATTTTTTAATAATTGCCTTTTTCCTGTAACAGCATTATCAGTTGAATGCAAGAATAAGGTGCAAAAAGTACAAAAAATAACAAGTCTTTTTTTAACAGGAATATGTAAACAGCCAAAGCCAAAAACCTGTGCCTGCTCCTCTTTCCTTGGAACAAGCTTTGTTACCAGCTATTCTTCCATCAAGGTAGACTTTTTTTTTTGGTGTGGTTGAGAGGGAGGACAGATTGGGATTTGTTTGTTTGTTTATCCTTTCAGTGTTCTGCACTACATTCCAAGCAGTGCTTGAACTCCCCACAGGCAATCTTATTGTTTATAGAAAAATGCAAAACTTAGGCAATTATAACTGTGAATTTATTATAAGAATTACATTCTTCCTGATGAGCTCTGCTTAAATAAATTCAAGGAGCCTTTTTTCCTTTTTTAAAATTTTTGTGACCTCCTGTTTATAAATTTTGTGAAATAACTTAGGGAAAAATGACATACTTAGTGAAAAGTGAAGGATTTTTTAAATCTCACAAACATTTCACAAGGTTTTTGGAATAATTCCAAAGCAAATAGGACCTGGGAGTGAGTACTCCTTGTGTTCAAGGAGGTGACTGTCACTCAGAACTGAAAAACTGCTCAGGAGCTAGTTCTGCATTTGTTGCATAGATACAGGTTTTAGCTGGGGTCTTTGCAGGAGTCATACGAACCTGTGTGGTCCTGGTCAGTCGTGTACCTTTAGAAAGTTGTGAGTACACAAAAGACCATTTCTAGTTGTAGAGAGACTGGGCTCTATCTGCCTTTTAGGCGGATTTGCTTATTCTACTGTTGTCCATATTTGTTGAAGGAAAAGGAGCAATTGGTGTTATAGCACAGTCCTGAATAGCCATAGAACAAGGCTGCAATTTTTCTTTTGGTACTCTTATCACGGATTGTTGTGTGGTGCAAAGAAATAATATGGAAAAGTTGATAGAGCTTTTTACAGGTAACGTTTTCCTGCCCTTACCAGACTGCAGTGGTGTTTAATGCTGCAGTTCAGTTAGTGTATATAAAAAAAAGTCAGTCTAGGTTATTTTACATTTTATCAAAATCTGAATGTCATGATGTTAATTTTTATTCTGTATTCAGACCTAATGATACTGTGGATGAAAGTGCAGAGGCCTCGCTGCCCAACTCCAGGGATATCACCAGTGAACCCTTCAGAAGAGAGCTGATATCCAACTTGGCTGAGCACATTTTGTTCAGTAAGTATTGAAGAGTATCACTACCACAGAATCACAGATTGGTTTGGATAGGAGGGGACCTTAAAGATTATCTCATTTCAACCCTCCTGCCATGGACAGGGACACCTTCCACTGGACCAGCTTGCTATTGCATGAGTTTCCCAGTTGGTAATGTCATACTTCTTAATTCTCTCCGTTCACGTGATCATTTCATGACTTCCTGTGCTCTCTTGACAATTCTCCATCCTTTGCCTCCTCTTCAAAGTTTAATACACTTTTTTCTTTCTAATTAAGTACAAGTGTTTTTTTCTGTTTGTTGGACTAGTACGTTAAACTTGCTGTAGTCTGAAGTGTTTGATTGTCATATTGATACACTCCTTTCTTATCTCTTCATGTAAGAAGTTATTGGAGTGTCTTAATGGCATTTTTTAAGGTCATACTCACATGAACTCATCTAGCTGCATGGACCAGTGTTGCCAGGTTTTATGGGTTCAGTGGTGTATGCTTCAGTCAGTAGATCTATGGTTTGTGGTACAAGAGATACCCAGAAAACAGTACTTAGCTTAGTGAACATTTAAACTTTATTTGGCCTTCTTAGTTCAAATTACTTTGATTACTTGAATATTGTTTCTAGATAGACATAATACACTTTGTATTTCATTCAGTATGTACAGTTCTGTGCCAATATGACTATTATTATTTTTAAATAATGTGTCCTCTTTCACTTGTGATGATGTTCTGAATGTCTCAGGTGCTTAACAAGTTTATCTTGTTTACCTCTAGCTGCTAACAAGTCCTGTGCTGTGATGTCTACCCACATTGTTGCCTGTTTGTTGCTGTACAGACACAGGCAGGTAAGGCTTCTGTGCTGCTTAAATGTCAAACATTACTTTGGCCTTGTTAACTTATAAAAAAAAAAGTATGCATTTTACTATTGCATAGTACTGATAAAAGAAGAAAGATGCATTTAAATGAAAATGGATTTCAGGTAGTCTGAGTGCTGATATTTTAGTTAGTAGTGGATGCTTGAAGACAAGCTATTATTGATGGGATGATAATAAATGCTTGTGTGGAAATAGTTCTTTGTAATTCAAAATGTTATGCTTTTTTGAAAGATTACATGGGTTTCATTTACTGTGTTAAGATTGGTTTTTAGATCTCAAAACACATCCACTATTGAATACACTAGAAACTGTTCCATTCATTTTCAAATTGATTTGGCTATTCCTTGGTACTAAAATATTATATCACAAAGGCAGAATGATGCTAATGTTTACCTGAAGTCTGGTAACCTGAAGACTTGTAAGAGAAAAAGAAAATTCTTCCAAGTGTGTTTTGCATTTTTTCTAAAATTCCTTCTCCCTCTAATCTGAAGCTTTTATTGCACATAAATCAAGAATAAATTGAAAAATACTGGTCACATATGTAATCTTGCATGTGGAGGAAGTACCATCCTTCTCATCAGTCCAGTCTTTGCAACTTCACAAAATAGTGGAATCAAAGAAGCATTTTACAACATGATCTGAAGCCATCTTGACAGAAAACAAGAAAAGGAAGTGCCTGAGGAAAGGCTTTTCCTCATGTTCCAAACCAGTTGATCAGTTCTCTTAAGTACAATATGCCCAGATAACTGATCTTCACTTCATAGCATAGGTAATGGAAATATGATATGTGACATGTTCTTGAAGAATAACTCAGGTCTCTGCAGGCTGTGAAATAAACCAGGAAGCAAACAAAAATCTTGCATTCCCAAATAGTGGCATGGCTGTAAAATATAGTTGTATCTAATTCAAAACACGTGGGACTACTTAATCAAAACCTCAGTGAAAATCAGTTTTTTTGCTATGACTATTGTGCTTTGGGTTATTGACAATGGACTGTGTTTGCTACATACCTGGTTATGTGGTTTGCAGATGAAACTCCTGTACAGAAAAATTGTTTAACTGTGTGATCCTGTATTTATTTCTAGGGAACTGATCTTTCCAGGCTGGTAGATGATTTCTTTTCCATGAAGGAGGAGGTCTTAGCCCGTGACTTTGACTTGGGATTTTCAGGAAACTCAGATGATGTTGTCATGCATGCCATCCACTTGTTGGGGAACTGTGTAAATATCACAAACACAAGCAGAAACAACGAGTTCTTCGTCACTCCCAGTGTAACAATACCTGCTGTCTTCGAACTCAACTTCTACAGCAATGGAGTACTTCATGTATTCATTAAAGAGGCTGTTATTGGTATGTGTCGGGGGTTACCAAAGAAAGACTCTTGTAACCCATAAAGTCAAAGTGTCTGCACAAAACACTCATCAGTTTTTCATGTTACTTACTTTTATATATTTCTTTACACCCTGTTGCAGCCTATGTTTACCTTAACAGACAGTTTTAAAGTAAACTTGTTTTGTTTGTGGAGTGGTTCCACTCTTTTTTCCCCCTCATACTTTATGTTTCTTTGAAAGTATCTGTGTATTGGTCACTTCCATAGGCAAGGCACTATCAGGAGTTCTGAGCCAACATGGCAAAACCTGTGCTTTGATGAGCAGTATTTTCAAGAGATTTTGGTTTGATCTGACATTATTGGCCACAAAATAGTGGTGAATTCTGTCTTTATTCTTGAATGGCATGTGTAATGTTTGACTGCCTTTAGGTCCAGAAATAGACAAACAAAAATTTGAAGTTTCCTTTGCTGTAAAGCCCTTTGGAAACTGAAACATGGTGTTTGTTTCTGCTCCAGCCTGCAGTCTTCATGCGATTCAGAGCAGGAGGTACAGAAATGGCACCAGTGGTGCCTCTCCCGGTTTGATCAGTCAAGAACACCTGGTCCGAAAAGCTGCCAACTTGTGCTACTTGCTTTCTAATGAATTTACTGTATCTTTGGTAAGTAAGTAATTGCAGTAATTGTCCAGGTTTCAAGTTTTTGTTTTGCTTGTTAATTTAAAATTAATGGATGCTTTGTTCAAGTGTCCCAGCTCTGATATGTTCTCTGTGAGTACAGTCGGATGGTGGTGGGTATCAGTGGGTGTCACATGCTGAGTGCCACCTGCTGCTCATGCAAGTGCTGGAATGGGTGATACTGGGCTGGGCCTGGGGCATTTCTGCTAGGCTGGCTCTAGGTCTTCCCTGAGAAAGAAAAGCTGCTCTCAGCTTCCCACAACTCGAGGTGGGCTTCTTAATGCCTCTCTGATTTTGTGTCACTCATGTCATTAGATCATCACAGCTGTATTTGCATTCTGCCCCAACTGTTTATTTTAATTTTTTTTTTTACTTAAAAAAAACCCAACTCTTTGGGAGTACCCAGCTCCTATGAATTTGCATAGATGATTGAGATTATGTTGGGAACTGAGGATCCCTATTCTAAAAATATTCCTTATTTGCATAGGAGTGCTATAGTCATGGTGTGCCACACCCATTACTTAGTGGCAGTTTTAAACATGGCTGGGCTACAGTTTTTGTTGTGTTGCAAAACACCTGTGAGAGCTGATGTTAACTCATTTTTCAGATACTTTCAATTTTAGGTGCTAGATAGTTTTTTTTTTTCCTTATGCGTAGAAGTTACTTAAAATTTTAGTGATTCTTGAGTTAGTTCTGAAATTTATACTCATATTTGACTTGTGCATTTTTACTGAAAATAAGCCAAATTTAGTATTTTTGTTTGGGCAGTAATGTTAGCTCATATGGTGGGGTTCTGTGGTAATATTATCCTTCTGCTTTCAGAGTTAATAATTGATTATTATTTTTTTAACAAAATATTTCCTAAATCATTATGATTAATGTCAAAGAGGTTGAGCTTTTTTATTCCATTTCAAAACACATAAGAGAATTTCTTAAAAGTGTATTTTCCTTTAAATTCCAAATAAATCACTATTATGACTCTCAATTTTAATTCTATGATGATTTTATTCCAGAGTTGTTAACAAACTAAAATTTGGTTAGAGGGGAGAATATTTAATATGACTTTCTACCAGTGGTAATGCATTTCTTAAAAAAAACTTGGATATGTTTTAAATATCCTATTTCACTATAATTTTTTTAATGTCTGCCAGGATAAACATAAGAGTGGTGCGTTGGGAATAAGCTGATGAAAGTTTAACAACTTGGATAAAAGGAATAATACTGCTGTATCTCGAACATTCATACTGAACAGAGAGTGATGTTGCTATAATGGGTATAATGGATGTGATTTCTTCATTGCATTTCTTCTATGTTGTGCAGCCTTGCCAGGTGATCTATCAAGTCTGCCATGAATCTGTGGAAAGGCTGATCCAATATGGCCTTCTTCTAGTGGCCGAGGTAAAGTGGAAGAGATTCTGTATGAGGAATGTTCTGTACTATAGGTAGTTTATGCTTGCTAGTTGTGAGACTTGTTCTAAATATATTATTACTGAATATAATATGTTCTGAATATATATATGTTCGTATATATATATATGAATATATGAATATAATATGTTACTGAAAGCTTGTAACAACATGCCCAGGACTGAGACAACTTCATTCCTCTGTTTATAAGCATCAGACATTTGGGTACAGTCATCCTGTGATGCTTCAGGACTCTGTGTGTAATTTTGTTTTACCAATAAGCCTACCAGGGTAGACACATTTTTGTACTGTCTTGAAAATTGGGATTTATTTTATTATGGGAGCCCTTTCAATTGTAGCATAGCTACATGGATTTTTACTTTCTCCTCTACAGGAGTCAGGAATCCAGACCTTTTGTCATTCTTTAATTCCTTTGCATTGATCTTGGAATTACTGTAGAACTCCCAGCTTGCAGTTTCAGGGCTGTGGGGGAGTCGCTGTGTGGTGCAATCTGCCAGAGGTACACAGTGCAAAGAAAACCTGAGGAGCAGGGGCAGCTGATTCAGCATATCTTTGCTTCACAAACGTTTTTTGTGCACAGTAAACAAACCTTGGCACTCAGGAGGAAGCATGAAAAAAAACCCAATCTTTTTCACAAAATGTCGTTTCTCTCTGTTTTTCTCAGTGCTGTCTATGATTGAGTCTCACCTGCTTCCATTAAATATTGGTTAATAAATACACTGATTAAGTCAGATGGGATGATTAAATAAACCTATTGCTTGCCTGGATTTGGTCTTTTTACCTATTTACCACCTTGTCTTTCAAATTTAAGCAGGATGATCAGGAGGATGTTAGCCCCAGTCTTACAGAACAGCAGTGGAATAAAAAACTCCCTGAGCCATTATCTTGGAGAAGTGATGCGGAAGATGAAGACAGTGATTTTGGAGAAGAGCAGAGAGATTGCTACCTGAAGGTAATATTTTCCTAAGGCCAATAACATTGAACCCTTTTGTGAGAGGTGTGAATTACTTTGCTCATTCAGGACAGGTAATGATAATTTTTTTTGGTTTGGAGTTTTTTTGTTGGTTTGCAGTGTTAGTCTGTAGTATTTCTGTACAGTCAGTGAAATACCTCTGTCTCCTTCCCATGAGGAAAACAGCTGAAGAAACATCAGTCTTACAGGGAGGTGGAAGAGCAATGGTTAGAGTAATGAAAACTGATAAAGACGCACGTATCTTGGTTTTATTCTTTACTGAGTGCATGCACTCTAAAACGGGCACATCCAGCTGGTATTTTTATATTCAGCCTATATTTCCCTTCACAGATTGCTTATGTTGATTTTAAATACATTACTATTTTTTTCAGAGCTGACACAAACACTTTAGGATATCTTGTTAACACCTGAAAACTTCTGTCCATCTCTGTGAATGCATGGCAGCCTTTCTGTTAGCTGCAGAACAACATCATGTCTTTAATTTTATCTTGGAAAAATAGTAATACCCTGGAGGAGATAAAAATAACATTGATTTGTCCCTCATGATAAACCTTTTTTTTTGTATCCTTCCATATTGTGCTGTGCTGCCAGACTTGTTTTTGTACAAATTCTTGTACTTTTGTTTTTATTTCGGATGCTGTTTTGCCATGTTCTGTCTTGCAGGTCATTTCTTATTTCCACTGGTCTCTGTCACTGAACCTTTTGTTGCCTTTCCTTAGGTGAGCCAGTCTCAAGAGCACCAGCAGTACATCACTTTCCTGCAGAGGTTATTGGGACCTTTACTGGAGGCATACAGCTCTGCTGTCATCTTTGTGCACAATTTTAGTGGCCCTGTTTTAGAATCTGAATATATTCAGAAGCTCCACAGGCACCTGATAAGCAGGACAGAGAGGAATGTTGCTGTGTATGGTATGTTAAACTGGTTTGGGAACTGGGTTTGATTCATTCTGTTCTTCCTACCAAGAGGTAGCCTGAATTGAACTGCAGTCTGTTTATCTCTGGGTTTTCTTTCTTGCAGCTGAGAGTGCTACCTACAGTCACGTGAAAAACGCAGTGAAAGTCTTCAAGGACATTGGAGTAAGTCTTTGGTGCTCAAATCTGGTGACTGTTGAATTTCATGTCAATAATGAGCACAATTTTGACGTTTTAAGGAATCTGTTCAGCGTCAGTTTAAAATTGGTGAATGTGTCTGTGGAAATGTGTTCTGGGTTTTGAGCATTTTGATTTCCTTCAGACTCAGGGCTGTAGAAGAGCACAAGCTGCAGAACAGGGCACTTCTTGCCCCTGGGAAGGCCTGTCTGGATGGCTGGGTGACTAGACATTTTTATTCACAGCAAATGAACTTCCTTTGTTCTACTCCATGTCCCTATTGGACAATATTGAAAGCCTGAGAGCATGTTCTGTGCTCAGTAACAGCTAAATTTAATTTCGAAGACCACTTAAATCTTAAAAGAAGCATTAGTTATTGAATTTTGGCTTAGCAGTGATTGATGCTCCAGAAGAACCATCCTTATAGATCTTCAGTGTCCTCCATGAGGACACAGATGTTCTTTAAGATAAACATTCAATTTTGTACTTTACCACTAGTATGTTGAATTTTAAATCACCTATCTAGATTTTGCAAGTGAAGTGGTTTTCTTCTGTCAGAAAGACATGGCTTCCTGAATGCCAGATAAGATACAGCATTATAATTTTGAAAGTATCAACATTTAGGCAAAATGTTGCTAGATATGGGTTTTGAAGTCTTTGTCTTTAAATTCTGATACATAAATAATCTGACAGTAGTTGGCCTAGTAAAGATATCTTCCTGTAGACTCTTAAGAGCTGTGAAGAAAGCACAGACTGAATCCATCACTGTCCAACAGCAGGACAAACTAGAATGAAAAGTGGAACTAGATAATAAATGCTCAGCATCTATTATAGCATAACATCTGAATTCTTGTTTTCAAAGTGCTTATTACACTTTCAATTGGATGCCTTTGTGTGTTTTATCCCTTGCTGTTAAGAATTGGCTGTTTATCATACACTGTACTGATTTCTCAGTATCTTTTCTTCCATAACACTTGAAGGGCTTCAACATTGAGTGAATTCTAATAATACCTAAAGGCATTGCCATCTAAGCCTTCAAGAAAGGGAAAAAAAAAGTCTCATAAGCAAGTGAAAACTTAGTATAGACCATAACATTTTAATGTCAGAAGAAAGGAGATTCCTTTAACATGGTGATACTTATATGTGTTCATGCTGTGCTTTAGGTTTTCAAGCAGACAAAGCAAAGGAGAGACACTGTTTTGGAACTCAGCACTACATTCCTACCTCAGCGCAACCGGCAGAAACTACTGGAATTCATCATGAGCTTCATGGTGTTATAGACACACACAGCACCTTTGTCCAGGGACACGAGGACAGCTTTTGAGACTGTGGCAAAGCCTGGGGACATTTGCTAATCCTTCAAAGTGTAAGGTGCCACTGTCTGGGTAAGGCCTTCTCTGACTTGAACTACTGGAAGACAAGTGCCTTCTTACGTGTGCATTTATGGGTTTCTTACAGTCCCAGTCCTGTTGTAATACAGCGATACTCAGATGACACTTTGGATACAAGCAATCAAACATGTTGCAAAAAATAAGACAAATTATTAGAATTAGACATAAAGAAGAGTGAAGTTTTATCAGTGTTACATTTTAAATGTACTTTTAAAGACTGTAACAGATGCACAAGTACACATTGGTGTTCTCTAGCTAACCCTGAGATCTTGAGTTTAGTGGCAACACAGCTTACAGCATAAACAAGTAACTTTCATTCCAATTCAGTTTTATTGTTTTAAATAAATGGTTTAAAAATTTTGCTTGGGCAGGCTATATATTTCATGGATAAAGCCATAGTTTTTCATAAACATTAACATAAATGCCAAATTTCTAAGGAGAATTACAGTTACAAACATCTGAGAATAACAATCATGTAGCAGATGATTGTGAGAAATGTCAGCAGGCACACCTTGCACTATTAGAGCTGTGTAGTGCAGTGGTAAATTGCACTAATCACTGCTGTAAAGAAGAATGTGAGAGTAGTGTTCTTGTTTTTATTATAGCATCTGTCATTCAGCCAGATGAAAGTCAGGACACAGTTGCCTGAATGTGAATATCTTGTAAAATCTTAGATTATTATTTAATTGAAAAAAACTATTAAGTTCGGGGGGGTTGTTTAGGGTTTTTTTAATTAATAGGATGTCAGATTTTTTTTTAAGTGGAGTAAAGACTTGATTTGGTGAAATAAGTTTTAATTTTGGCCCTAAAAATTTCAGCAATAACTTCTGCAATTCTTTGGCAACAAGTGTTCATATTGTATTCTGTTGCTGAGCAGACCGAAATTGGCATGAAGTAGTACCTCTAGAAACACAGAAAAATAATCAATCTACTTTTGACTGTGATCTAACTGACTTACAAAAAGACTTAATTCATAGGCAAAACTGAATGATGAAATTCTGTCCTATGAAACAGGACTCTGGTCTTGCAATTTGATCCTTTTGCATGGAGGACTTGCACTGTAGTTTTCATCTTCTCTTCATGTGAGGGCAGATTAGATTGCAACCTGTAGTCCTGTATTTTAGTACAGCTGATTTAGCTGAAGCAATAACTTGGTGGTATGTGAAGCTGGTTTGCTTGTGAAATGTGTTTTCCCTCCTTTATGCCTTCTAGATGAGGGAAATGGAACATTTCCATTGCTGCATTGCTTTGCTTGATTCTCACGTCCTGGCCTTGTGAGCAGAAAATCCCCCAAACTTCATCATGTAATCTCTGTTGCTTAACACAAACATGGAAAAGCATACTTGAATCCCAGCACTTGCACTGTTATGCCAGCACAAAACTGATGCACACAATTAGAGTTTGTGGCCAAGGAGCTTGCATTTGTACCGCACATTTGTCAACAAGAACCTTTCTGTAAATTTTTTTATTAAATGCTATTAATATTTGAAACCTGCAGTTTATAGTTTATTAGCATTATACTGTTAGCACTGTGAGATGCATGTGTTTTGTCACTAAACCAGGTGCTCTACAACACTTAAAGAATTTCTGAACCAAAGCTACATTAATATGGATAAACACTGACCCTAGAGTCGCTTGTGTTCGTATGTCTGTCTGCTGTCTCAGCAGGACAGTGACTACATCACACATAACTTGTTTTGTGAAGGCTACCAGCTGTTTAGAAAACAGTTTCATCTCGTACTCTCTGATGTGCACTATTCATTCACCTGATGAATTCTCCATATGTTTGTTGCTGATGGCTTCCATTTAATATCAAAAAATGTCTAGGTGCTTCTGAATAAAGAGCTCTCATAGTTTACTGCACTTCAGTAAGTCTGAAGTGTACTAACAGCAAAGGTTGTATATAAAAAAGATTTTTAAAAATGAAGCAATATGAAGCAAACAAAACTTGAGGCATTTTATTAAGAATGTTTTGCCACTGGAGGTATTAGTTACCATAAAACCCAGGAGTACTGTGGTCACTGGAGTGTTCTGGCTAGGTGTTGCAACTAAGATAATTTATGGCTTACATTAAAAAAAAAAATTAAAAAGTAAATCTGGTTAATATAAATCAATGACTGGGTAGGATAATAATGCATGTGAATACACATTAATGAATACTTATATATGCAGGGGGAGGGGGCACCTCTAAAACTGTTTCGATTTTGTATGAAAAAAATCCTGCATGTGAGAGATTGGTACTACAAATCATATGCCACTGGAAGCCTTTGCATTCTGCAGCAAGTGTGTATGTATACATGTATATATGCTAGTGTGTATGTTATGACACACAACATCTATGCTTTTCCCTGAAATTAAAGCACAGAATGTAAAATTATCAGGCTGTA
Source organism: Ptilonorhynchus violaceus (assembly GCA_013397565.1). Classification (NCBI taxonomy): domain Eukaryota; kingdom Metazoa; phylum Chordata; class Aves; order Passeriformes; family Ptilonorhynchidae; genus Ptilonorhynchus; species Ptilonorhynchus violaceus. The sequence goes on from VZRJ01000820.1 coordinate 448,543, forward strand.
ACAGTCAAGAACTAAAACCTACACTTGCACTGTATTTACACCTTCAGTGTCTTCTGATTTTATTAACTTCTCATGTTACCTTTGCTGTTAGAATTCCAGGTCGATTTGATTTCAGTAAAGTTAACCAGTAAAGGAGAAAGGACTGGCCCTGAATTTCCACAAATGTATTTTAAGACTTTATAAAGACTTACATGAGTCTTGTTATTCTTATGAGCATAATACTCAGGTGTGCAATCTTTTTGGGCCAGGGTCTTTCATGATATGGGAAACTTAACCTTTCCACGCACATCCCGTAGATCTCCCATTTCTAGAGTTATGAAAATGTGGAATTCCACTTCCCACGTTGCTGCAGCAATCCATGTCCCCACTGACTGTAGTCTTGGCAGTTTATTGACTTTGTACTGACAGTGACGTGGGAGGCAGCACAGGGCTTTAAAACTCACCATCTCTGATCAGGAAGCATAGACACACACTTGCATCCGACTGGCTGCCTGCTCCTCAGAGAGTTTGTTCAAGCACCACGTGGAAGGAGGTTGAGCTGGGGGTGATGTAAGATACTGTTGCTTTTGTGTTTCTGTGCTAATGAGCCGGGAACTGCTGACTGGAGAATGTTACTGTGTTTTACCTGTTCTGTGTAATGCGTGTCTGTTGTAGAAGCACAGAGGTGTACTGGAGTCATTTTAATAAATTAAACTGTTTGCTAATATGACATTTAACAAGCTCTTCTAGTGGTTTTTTTTTGTTTGTTTGTTTGTTCTGTTGCATTTTTAAAAAAAATTTGCTAAGATAATTCATTCAATAACTTTGTTGCGCTGTAGGTAGTTTCTGAAATTAAACCACGAAAAACTTTCATTGTAGATGTATTTCTACCGGTGCGTGTGCTGGAGCAGAGCCACTTAAAAAGCAGATTGAGGTGACATCCTGACTCCTGAGCCACTGCTTTGTTATGGAGGTGCCATTTTGCTTTTGTTTCCTCATCCCCACAAGGCTCTTGTACATGGAGTTCTTTTGGAGTTCCTCTCTCCTCCTGGGGGTGTGTGTGTCATTCAGGAGCCTGGGATGGCTCTGATGCTGCAGACTTCCCTTCTTGTGATTTCAAGCTGACCTGGAGTGCAATAAACACCTGTCAGCAATTGTGACAGCATCTGGCAAATGTGAATTAATTGGAATGGGGCTTTAATGCAATAAAACCTGCATAGATGATCATTACCTAAATTGAGAAGGAGGGATGCCGCTTCACTGTTCAGGAAAAAAAAAGTTATAATCAGCTGATTCTGTAAGAGGCCTCTAGCAATGTTCACATGCAAGCAAGGCTTAATTAATTGACAACTCTAGGCTGAAGCAGGAAACTTAAAATTCAATTATTGTCAATAGCTTGAATAAAACCCAATTCTTGTTGGTGATGACCTTATATGTTATTTCTGTAGATGTCTTCCTATTTCTCAGTCTTTTGAAATCCCAAATGTCAGATAAAGCACTTATCTCTAGTTTTTGCTTAATTCAGTTTTTCTATAATAGAAGCCTGTCAGGCTTATTTAGAAGGATCATTGCTTTGAGCTCTCTGCTTTGTTCTCTTATGGTACATGGTGTTTTCAGTAGCCCTGTGTTTTCAAGGTAAGATCCACATTGATCTGAGTTGCTGCTTGAAACATTTTCTTTTCAGTCTTTATTTATAGCTGTTCCGTGTGCTTTGCCGTTGCTGGGTGAGAATTATCATCCTTATTTATTCTTCTGTAAGTTTGCCAACCTGTTAATGTAATTATCCAAAAAGTATTATCATAGTTGATGCTGTCCTTAGAAAAAGAGATTTTGTCTTTTCTGAAGAAACACGTGTGAAATGTTCATTGCTGTGTGTTGTGCCAGAGTTCAGGCCTGAGAGACCATAAACCTCAAAGATACTTTCAGATTTCATCTGTCATAAAGCATTGACCATTACAGAAACTATTTAATTAATTACTGTGTAACTATTAGTTATGTTAATACATGTGTATGTAATTATGCAATGCAAAATTTCCGTAAAAGATGCACAGCATCTTGCTATGAGGAATTTGCATTAAAAGGTTCTCCAGCATAGTAATAATATTGGTTCTTAAACTGATAGTATTTGCAATGTCTTGGTCTCAATTGTTTTCCAGAGCAACAGTCCCTGACAGGTGAGGAAATCCAGACATGGAGATCAGATGATGTCTAAGGCCACGCAGGGGTTCAGTGACATCTTTGAGCCTCATTTACATGTCACTTCTGATGCTGTCTTCTATTTTCATTAGCAAGTTATAGTAATTTGAGGAAAACTGCATATGTACAGGTGTGAAGTGGTTTTTGCCTCTCCTTAAGACACAATTCACCATCAAAGTGGAGGAATTGTGGAGTGGAAGAATTGCTATTAGGAGTGGACATGATTCTACATGAGTAGAAGTTCTTGAGTCTTGCCTGTTCAGTATCTTCGTTGGTGACCTGGGGAATGGAAGAGAGTTTGCTCTTCATGTGTGTGGGTAACAAGATCTGGGAGAGCCAGGAGGTCATCATGATCCCAATGGTAATGATACATTTTTGAAAGATCTGAAGGCAAAAAGAAGGCAGGAATTCAACCAGGGAAGTACAGTGTATTACGTCTGAGAGAAGACAAAGTCATGGACAGGCACAGGAGAGGAAATAAAACAGCTGTATAGCAGTTCTTAAGAGAAAACTCCAATTTACTGGCACACCACAAGCAGAACGTGGCTCAGAAGTGTCATGCAGTGATATCCTACCTCCTGCACGTGAATGACAAGTGCAGGGCAAAACTTTCCAGTCCGTAAGTTCTCAGCTGGGATACCATGTTCTGTTTGAGGAGTTCCATTTGAAGGATGCTGCAGGCACGATGGAAGGGGAAAAAGGTTTCCCCTTTGCCCAGTTTGTGGAGAAGAAAAGAATCTGGACTATTCCCTGGCTATGGGAGTACCCACATTAGATAAAAGTAGTGAATTTAGTCTTCAGCTGCAGTGAAAATAATCAGGTTAGATAATGTAAAATCTTTTTACTGTGAGCAAAGAGAAGTGCTGAGATAGATGCCCTGAGGGCTGATGCTTCGTTTTTCTGGAAAACATTAGGTTCCTGTTGTTTGGAGCATGGTTGGACCATGCTGTGTGGTGGTGAGCAGAACAGGCAGGTGAGGCTCTGCCTTCCTGGTCTGGACATATTTCCTGGGCAAAGTCAAACCGGGTTTGTGCAGAAACAGCTTGGCCAGGCTGCTTTGACTGGTGTTCTGGCTGACTTTCTGCCCGAGATCGGGAGCAGCTGTAGTATAAATTATACTTCTTGTTCCTGCAATCATTGAGGAGTAAAATATGGGGGCTTTATTAAGGTTGTTCTGTAAAAATGTTTGCTTAGTGTCTCTGCTGGTAAAAAAACAGATGGAGTGCCAGCAGGGAGCAGGAAAGGACTGGGGAAGAAACCAGACATCACTGTGGCTCTGCATTGTCTTTATTGTGTTGTGTGGGCATTTTCATACAGAGATGTGGAGGAGCCTCCTACCTCTCTGCCTGTAGTAACATCGCTGGTGACTGGAAAAAGGGTGAGGAATCCTACCCCTGGCATTTTCATCTTCCAGACTGTTCCTGACAGATTACAATAACAAATTACAAATTAACTGTTTAATCTGTTAACAGTTTACAGTTTAACCCTGGCACTGCCCTGGAAACAGTGAAAGCCAAGTGATATTTCCTGCACTGTGGGTTTACTGCTGGCTTGACTGTTGGATTATCTCAGGAGTTCAGGCTCCAGTGATTGTATCTTCCCAAAGAAAACAACATTTATAAATGCCACACAATTGACAGTGGCACTATTTTAGCATAATGCATTTTCACTGGAAGAGTTTCCAGTGTTCCCCCAAAAGTACTTCAGCACCCTCTTTGAGAGAGCTCTGTGCTGTGTGGGGGCTGCTGCGTAATTGGTACCTGGGATGGCTCGTTAACTGCCCACTGTGGTGTGTCTGTAAAACCAATGTCACACCTTTGATTTGTTGTCCCTCTTCAGAAGGGGCTAAGGAAGGGCTGAGGGATCAGCTCGGTTCCCCAGGTAAGTATTTTGTGTGTCTGTGGAAAGTTTCACGGGTTCACCTTACGGCCACGTTAATGTGTGTGGTTTTTTAATTTAGCTGAAGCCTAATTTTAGCCGTGGTGTTCAGCTCTTTTTACATCAGACTTCCTCTTGTCTCTGCAGGATGGAGAAGGCCAATTAAACCACTACCTGTCAGAAGGCTGTAAAAGCCTTTTTCTGTGTTAATATTTCCCCTTCATTAAACTTAATTATCATAGTTCAGCACCTTTGCCTGCAAATTTCTCCCTTTGTCTCACTGGCTGTCTGGCCATTTATAGCCCCCAGTTTCCTCAATTTTTCCTTGAAATACAATTTTTAACCCCCCAAAAGTAATCATTGCATGTAATAAAATGAATGTTCCCTTTTCTAGGAGATGAGGAAGTTTAGACTTGTGTTTACATTTTTGTAGTAGTTAGATATAATGTAAATTAATTCTGGTGCAGGGTTTTAAAACTTCTCCATTCTTCCCTCAAAACTGCAGATTCTGTCCCTTTTGCCCCAAAATGTTTATTTTTGTCCAAGAGTCTAGTAAAACTGGTTTAGATATTAGGAGAATTCCATCCCTTTACCAGCCGTAAATCATTAACCCAAGTTGTAGTTTGTGCAAGTCTGAAGCAAAGAAGCATATAAATACTAGAAGCTGGTATTTCTGGATATACTCCAGAGAGTCCAGAGAGCAAACCAGGGCAGGAGGTTGTGTGTGTGTTTTTGTCTTTAATTGGTTTATATGAAGTTATCCCTTTGTCAATGCAGAAGGCAGTAAAAATGAAAAATGTTGGAATCAGTGACACATGTAGTTAATTTTCTGAACTAAGTAAATTAAGTACAAATTGGTTATTAATAATTCAAAGCAAAATGCTAGATAAGAAATTGGAGCAGCTTGTCTATCATTTTCAACCATTAAAAGATTAGTCTGAGCACAGCAGTCCAAGGCTCCCTTATCTCATATTAAAGCCTCGCTTCTTCATTTATTAAAGAATCAGATCTAAATGATGCAGCAGGCCTGAGACATTGCTGCTGCAGGAGCTTGGTGTGCCATGCCCTCCTGCAGACTCAGCATGAGCTGCAAGGTGGGTTTGGTGCAGGAAATTTCAGGTATGCAGGACCTCCTGGAGATGACTGGCACAGTGAGACTCCTGGTCCAACTGGCTCAGGGTGATTCTCTTCAATACAAAAAGTTCAGTTCTCCCTGTTGTTGCTGTGTGGCTACAGCAATATCTTCTGTCCGCCCTGGCACAGTAATTTCTTTCTCCCAGCTCATTGTCACAGAAGGGGTTGACCTGGAGTCAGGCTGCTCACTGCTGTGTAAACAACATAGGGGGGTTTTGTTTAGATTGCCTAAGAAAACACTCTTTCCCCGCTGTTTGCCTGCCTTAGCATTCAGGCTGTGTCTGTACTGAGTTGTGTCTCAGATCTACCCCAGCTACAATAAAATGAAATAAAGCCAGACTTTCCAAAGGAGATGTGTAGTTGCCACTCAATGTCCATGGGTAGAAAACATTCCCAATGGCTGAAATACACGGGATTGAGGACTTTGGTTCCAGCATTTTAAGCTTTTTCGTTAGAGGGGTATTGTCAGTTTTTGCTCATAGCAAAACACAGATGAGCCCAGCTCCATCTCCAGCAGTGTCCAGCAGATGGTGGTGGAGTTTCATCTACAGCTGCAATTCCTGCTGCGGGCCCAGACATCACCGTTCCCAAACCTCAGCCCTCTACTGTCCCTTAGAAACAAAACATCATTTCCTTGGCAGCCAGGTGCAATTTTTGCTACACATGGAAAACACTTCTTTTGGAGTTGGTTTCATCTGCTGCTGTGATTGATTTTTATGGGTGCAGGAGTCAGGCTGTGTTTGACACCTGACACAAACACCACCACCTTGAAAGACCATGTGGTGTTTACTTGGCTTCAAGAGAAAATGTGCACTAGGAGAGAAGCTCTTCACCCATCTTCCTCCAGCACTCTCTGGTCCAGACAGGCACTTTAAAGAAATAAAGCCATCACTCTAAGTCCAGACCTGAGCATGCTTCAAGTTTGGAAGGGTCCCAGATGCAAGACCAGAGTTCTGGGTCAAAGATCCATATCAGACACACCCCCCCCTCCCCGTGCAAACCAATGCTTCTTGCAGCTGTGGGAGGCAGAGAATTGGATTTTTTGCAGGGTGGGGGGAAAGGAGAGGGGCTGGCAGGGCTGCCAGCTTAGCTCATTCTTCTTTAGGTGTAAACCTTCCTCTGATGCTGCAGGGCAGCTCCAAGACTTTGGCTGAATATGGCTACAAGGTGTTATCACAGTATCACATCATCTTCCTAAATATTCTGCAAAGCATTGCAAGCACTAATTTAATTTTAAATTATTCTGCAGACTTTTTCTTGTGATGATAACCTTGATCTCAGGTATCTCAGAAAGAAGTCATTAAAACACCAGTGAGCATGATAATTCATCAGCACACTGTTGTTTTTTTACTAAAAAACCTCCTGATTGCCCCTTTAGCACAAAGCAGATTTGAACCCGCCCTCAATAAAAACTGGAGAGTCTCCTGGGTTTAAGAAATTTTTCAGTGGAGGGGATACAGTGCAGTTCACTGCTGCACAGCTCATGGGTGTGGGGCTGGACAGGAGACGGCCAGGGCTCTGCTGGGCATCTGTCCCAGTGTCCAGGTGGTTTTGTGGAGCTCAGGAGATGTCATTCATATGCATTTCTTGACAAGAGTGTTGATTCCAACAAATTCTGCTCTTTCCCCTTCCCTCTCCCTGCTCAATTCCTCCCCAATGCCCAAGCCCCCTGTTCCTGGGCAGCTGGTTTGATGCTTTGCTGGGAGCATAGCTGAATGAAATTCTGCACCTTCAGCCCCTCCATCCCTTTTTCTTATGTTTTATTTTTCAGGCACATCGAAGTCCCAGCCCAGCTCCCTGAGAAACACCACTGGTCACTGTCAGCACAGTGGGGGGTTCCAAGCTGGTGGCAGGAACAAATGATGCAGAGAGGTTGAAAGGAGGTCAGCAACACCTTACACCAGTATTTTTAAGGTCTCTTACTCTTAAATCTTTCAGTTTCTGTGACAAATCAAGCAATTTCCAGATAGCCCAAAAAACAAGGTGTGGGGAATAAAAAATAACAGGATCCTTTTGTCCCTTTGCTCCTTCCAGATGCTGTGCAGGACTGAGCTCACACCTGGGCCTGGATCTGAGAAAAGAGCAATTGCCTTAGAGATGGTTTAAAAGTGAGAAGAAGCATTGCTCTAGCTGCCAACCCCAAAATTATAAATCCAAAGGCATGCTCTGAGCTGGAAGAGTGTGTGTTTTAACTTCTTGTGCTTGTCCCCCGCAGCCTGGGTTGTGGCAGGTTTAGTGGCAACACTACTGTCATTAGTCCTGCCATGTAACCCTTGGGATCAGAATTTGGCAGTTCCTGTAATCAAAATGACAAGGAATCAATTCCTCTGTCTTAACCCGCTTGTGACAGAAGTGGTCACTCTGGCACAAGTCAAACTCTGAAAGGATTTCTTCCATGTCTGAAATATTAACTAATCCATCCCAGAGGAGATTTAGGGACCTAAGGCAGCCAATGGAGGGCAGCTGTGAAACTTATAACTTCCCTTGTATCAACTAATCTGACCCCAAATTATTCACTTCAGGCCTGTCCTGTAGCAGCACACATTTCCCTTTCTCTTTCCTGTATTCCCTTTTCTTCTCACTCCCTTATTCTTGGATCCAGCAGATTTTTGAGCATCCAAGATGCTCCCTCAGCTCAGTGGTAACCCCACTGCCAGCAGCAGTGGTAACTCCAGCTTGGAAAAATGACTGCTTGTCTCCCATCTCCAAGCATCTGCCAGCAACAGAGAGGGGTGGCTGGTGAGAGCAGTTACCAGCAGCAGACACTGGTGCTGAGGTAGGCAGGGGTCTTAGCTGATGGACGCCCTGCTTTTGTAGGCACGGCAGAAAGAGAGCGTCCTGGGCAGGCACACAGAAGAGGACAAGAGGATGGACTTGGCAGTCTGTGAAAACAAACTCATTAAAACAATCAGTGGACACATTTCTGACAGCTCCCGGTGCTGAAACAGCCCAGCTCTGGACCAGAAACACACTGGAGCTGGCGCCAGGGGAGGAAAGTGAAGGCAAGATGGGCCCACACGTGCCCGCGCTTCAGTCAGAGTGTGCTGCCGAGGCACCGTGGTTCGGGAGCTTGGTCCTGGTGATCCCTTGATACAGAGCAGGTACAAGAACATTTGCATGTCTGCAGGAAGCAGCTGTAGGCATTGTGTGTTAAGAAATAAAAGCACTTCCAGCTTTCTGTGTTGGGAGCAGCTGCCTGGCACCCCTCGGCCCCTCACGAGGGGTGGGAGCAGCACTCGCATCACGCGACAGCAGGCTGCTGTGGGGACAGGAGGCCACATCCCAGGGAGCCCTGAGGAGCCCGGGAAGCCTTTCCTGAGGGGCTGGAGGATCTCAGCACGGGCTGCTGTGGGGGCAGATTGCCTCAAGTTGCTTGCTGAATTATGCCATATGCCGGTAAATCATCCCACATTAGACAAATCTATGCGCTTGATGATTTCCCTTTTTCGGCACAGCTGAGTGGAGATGCAAACACACACAACGCGCTCTCTTTCTCTATAATTTTGCTCTGCGTGGTAGATGAGACCTGAAAAATAACCACACATGTTTCCCTGTGGGCTGTGATGTTTCTCTAACTGGTGCTGGTGTTTGCCAGCTGTAACACACCCCTTCCAGTCCGGTGCCTCTGCTGTAGTCACTGTGATCCGCGTTGCTTCCCTCTGGTACTGCCCTGCAGCAGGGTGGGACTGTTTCCACTCTGCCCCAGCCTCAGTCAAACAGTGCTTTATTTCTTTGCTGGCACCAAGAGCAGTTTGCAAGTGAGGCATAGGTAGAAGTTTGACATCATCGAGAGGCCTCAAGAGCCTCAGTCTGGTCTGAGCTGCTTGTGGCTGTGCTCGGCAATTTTAAGAAATGAGGTTCTTCAGACAGCTGGGGTGTCTGTCTTCTTTTCCAGGCAATTTCAACCAACTTGCACAAGGCAGGGTGATTGCAGATGTTCTAACAAGCTCTCCTGTCATCACGACGCAGTTCAGCTCAATCCCCTTTCCGGATGAGCTGCCCACGCTGACCAGCCCCGGAGCTCTCGGATCAGCTGCTTGTACCCCCTGTGCCCATGACAGATGTAAAAGGGCTGTGGGAAGATGTACAGTGAGGTGGTGGTTAAAGGAGACAGGACACATTCACAGGAAACATTTCATTGGTTTTGCTGTTCGTGGGCTGCCATCCTTTACGAGTATAAATAGGTTATCCTCTCTTTTTAAATTCCCTGTGTTACTGGCTTCTGGGCATTGACTGTTTCCACACAGCCCATAGGGGACACAATTGCTGTTGGAAAACGAAGGGGAAAAATGAGTCTTTAATTTGACCTGCAACATCAGAGAATTTGAAAAATTGTGGGTGTTTTTATAGAGCTTTTATATCATCACCCTTTTCAACTGAGCATCCTGAATGCTTTATAAATATTAATTAAGTCTCATGTGGCTCCTCTGAATTACGTAAAGACAGAATTGCCTCATCCATCAGAAGAGAGGATTCAGAAACTGCTTAACAATTTGAGACACCATTAAATGACACCAGATCAGTGAATAACATAACACCCACTTGAAACTTCCGGGCAGGAACAAAAATAAAACAACTGGACTATAACCTTCCACCCTTGCAAAAAAATAGTGTTGGACCATGAAGGGCTACATGTAGACCTCTTCTTCTGTCTCTCCTTTTGCTTTGTGGGAGAACCTTGTCTCCCTGGGTAAACTCTATCTAAGATTAGGATTTCATTCAGAAAGGAAGCAACCCAAAGGGAAAATGCTCATAGAATCCTCACCCTCTCTCCCACTCCCAGGACATTATTGATGGCTGACAGATCCTGACACCAGGAACTGCTGGAAGAGAGGGCTGGTCCAGAAGGATGAAGATGCTGGGGTAGTGTAGGAGTTAAGGGATTTCCATGGAGCAGTGTGGAGGTGGAAGCAGGACAGTGAAGCCAGGCATGATATGTAAACCTTCTTAGAGAGCAGAACAGAGGGGTTTAAAGGACTGCCAGTGCAGTGATATCAGTATGCAGGGGGTGCTGCTTGTTTGGGAAGGAATTTCAACATTATTCCCAGGCACCAGAATCACAGAGGCTCACCCAAACAGGTGAGCTAAGAGCAAACTGCAGGCCAGTTACATACCATGCGTTAGATAAGTTACTTACCACACCCGGCTGAAGAATTTGAGTTTGGACTCCAGGTAATTTAAAAGCTTAACTCATAGTAGAGGCTGGCAATTAATGAATTCAGAGAGGCACCAGATATTTACTCAAATTTCTCATCTCCTACTGTAATTAATCTCATTTTCTTTTTCAAATGCCTGAGAAAGGTACTGGATTGTTTCTCCAGCTGGGCTTCTCCATATGTGTCCTCTAATGCCACTCTGGATCAATGGTTTCTAAGAAGATGACAACAGACCAGGGTAAAAGTGAAGTACAGAGTCAAAAACTGTGTTGGAAAATTCAGGGATTTCTTTTTTTGTAATATACCAGATACAGCAAGGCAATCTTGAAATGTTCTGAAATTCAAGTGAGTGCAGAGGCAAAAGACACAAGCTGCAACAAGGGAAATTCCTACCAAGTATCAGGGAAAAAGTCCTCAGTGAGGGCAGGGAAATCCTGCAGCGAGGGCACAGTGAGGGTGGTGACTCTCTGCCCGTGGAGGGGTCAAACACCAGACTGGACAAGGTGCTGAGCAGCCTGTCCTTAAGCTGGCCCTGTGTCCAGGCAGAGTGGGTGGTGTTGGACCTCTTGGCTTCCAGAGATCCTTCTCAACCAAAATGATTCCATTATTTTGCTCCTGTTGGGAACTGGAGCAGACCTGTGACATCTCTATTTTTCAGTTCTCCAGGCCATACTTAGACAAATTAGAAACACAGACAGCCTTTGAGACATTTAACTTCGTGTTGCTGTGAGAATTATGATCATTGTAAGGTCATGATTGCTCGCTTTTTAAAAAATGTAAAAGTGGAACCAGTTTTATTATTTTATTTCCTTTCTTTACCACATATGAATTCATCCCTGCTGAGTTTTAATTTACTGTGAATTTTCTGGCTTTGTTTCCTGCAGAACTTCTTTTGAAGAGCCCTTGTAAAGAATTGCATGGACTTTGAATGGAAATGAGAAGTAATTCAAAGCATAGATCTGCTAATCCTGAGAGCCTCAGCGCTATGTCTTCACATACATCGATAGGATATGCAAAGTTACAGCAATCAGTTACAGCATGGCTGCAATGAATCTGTTATTAGCTCGTGCAAGGCACAATGCATGAAGACTGATGAGGGAGGAGAGAGGTGAAAGTGAATTATTTTTTTATTTAAATGGTCCCAGTTCAATGAATTCTCTGTCTTCTCATCATGATAACTCAATCATGACTGTCTCTGTGAAACAAGAGGATTGACACTACTTTAATGTATTTCATTTTACAGCAGTTGTTTTCCTACACATAGCATTTTTAAAGAAAAACTACTAATACTTGACTAAGTAAATGAAAAGTGAGTTAATTATCAAATAGATTTCTCTGTCTTCCTCCTCTATAGGATCTGTATGCCTTAGGAAGGTTTTGTTTGAAGTTCTTTTATTTCTACTTTTTAAAAGTAATGCTACATAATTAGCATCAAATAAACACCAACCTCTTGCCTTTTCAGTCAGGAAAAAAAAGAGTGTGTCAGTACATTGCAAAGAAACAAATGATAAAACCAGAGTGCTGGAAGCAGCTCAGTCAGGTTGTAACTTTGTCCTCATCCAAAGGAGTTTGTGAAGAGTACTATTAATTTCCAGTGACATGAAGGAGGATTTCAGCAGTGATTCACCATTTGTCTTTGTTGCAATTAATGGTTTTGCTTCTAGGTAAAATAACAGAAAACACAGACATACTCACAGTACCCTGGAAATTCTTTCTTTTCATTTCTTTACCTCTTTGTTTTTAACATTTCGAGCTTGACTTATAGTTAAGGATGTGTCAACACTGTCATTAAAAACCTCTGGTTCTGTTTTTATATATATGAACTGTGAAAAATTTGCTTCAGGCTCCAAATTTGGTTTCCAGGGTCTTTCTCATGAGATCCTGTAAAACATTTTATCAGTTCATAAAAATGTGTTAGACTCTGCTCCAGCTCTTGGATTCAGACTCTTGAATCTCTATCACAAAACTTTAATAGTGTGTTTTGATACACTTTTATTAGCAAATTTCTTATAGAACCTATTATAAAATTGTTATCAGAGTTTCCTTATAGCTTTGTTTCTTCTTATTACAAATTAAAAAGCAAGCTTGCTGTTTCTGCTGCTTTAGAGATTGATTCTTGACTCAGGTAATTAACACACTCTTTGACTCTCAGAAAGGTTATCACATACTTGCACACTTGCACGACTCTCACATTTCCCTCACTCCAACTTCTCCACTCTGCTTGTTTTAAACAGTTCTGGAAGGATTTTGAATGGCATGGGCAGGCTGGCAGGGATCCTCAAACAGTGTTACCGTACCTACAAAATATCCCTGGGGAGGATTTTAATTCTGCAGAGTACCTCTACAAAGTGGCTGAGGGAATTAGGTTTCCAGATGGGAAGAACTCAGGACTTTTGTTTGCTCAGCAGAGCTGAAATAAAGCGAATTATTCATGATATTGTAGAGTTAATAAACACAACTCTTAACATGACTCTTTAGTTTCTGTGGAGTATCAAAATGCAGGATTTGTCCTGCTGGAAGAAAACCTTGTCTGTGTCATCCTGCCCCTGACAGCAGCCTGAGGCGTGGGCAAAGACGCAAGTCAAAAAAACTCCACAGTTAAATAACTCACCTTAAAAATAAAATTTACTCCCAGATCTCCAGGTTCGTGGCGGAGAACACAGGCTGACATGCAGGATAGCTTTTACTGCTTGATCTTCTGTATCCCTGAGTGGTGCAGCATCAATGAGTTCCAAAGGCTCATTAGTGTGTCCGTAAATTGCTCCTGCAAACCGGCGTGCATTTCCTCCCGGCAGCTTGCAGTGGATTTCCAATTCACATTAACTGGATTATCTCTTTCCTTTCATAAGGATATGTGCAGGAGAGCTCTATTTCCATATGCCACTTGATATTTTACAACTGTATCTCCCCTTCTTCTAACTGCTATTCCTGTTGGTAGCAGATCCTTTGGATTAGAGGCTGGGGTGTCCATCAGCGAATATGAGAGATATTTAGTGTGGAATAGGCCTTTTGGTGGTCTGTATAGATGTGAAGTTTACTGTTTATTGTTTCTGATACCGAAATATGTTGTAAAGTTTATTGTTTCTCGTAGTCAAGTCTTCTCACAGGCTGCCTTCAAGCTGGGGAGCACAGGATCACACACAGTTCCTGGATAATTTTTCCTGCTGCAAGATAACTTTTAAGCAAATGCCAGTACTATACCTCACTTGTACAACAGAGAAGGATGTAAGTAATGGTAGGCAGTGAGACTAGGCCAAAGAAAGCATAACAGGAATCAGCTCTTGATCCATGGTGAGATTTGGGTAGCGTGGATATGCCCTGCATGTGGTATCTGTGTGTGTGCAGGAACACAGAGTCCCTTCTAACCCCTCCTCGGCAGGGTGTGCCCTGAACCCATAAACTTGGGCAATGTTACACCTTTGCTTTCATAAAGCTGCTGCTGGATTTGGGGAAGGAATAAGTCTTTCAAAATTAGGACTTTTCTTTCAAAATCAAAGTTTGAACTCAGAAATCTGTTGTTGTTTCATCCTTGTACTTCCCTCTGTCCTGTCAGCTGCAGAAGTGCCTGTCCTCCTTCCCAAGAGCAGATTGTCAGTGCAGGTTGCAGGATTCAATCTCTGCTCCCCGGTGCCAGGCCACAGGACTGTGAGTGCATACATCCTGCTGATCTTAATACTGTCCTACTGTCCTAAAAGCCTAAAGGAGATTTTTCTCCCTGCTCTTTCAAGAATTAGGCTCTTGAATTACCTTCCTGGCTTGAGCACTGAACTGACATGTTCAATGACTGCAGTTGTGCATGCAGAGAATTCTGAAAACCACCCAAGACACTGGAGGTACCTTGAACCCTTTTTTCTGAGAAAGAGCTCGTGTGGCAAAAAGATTGACTTACTTTGTTCTGTAATAAATCCCTGTTTAGATGTTTTATGAGGAAAGGAATTTTATATTTTCCTTTCAGTATTGCTCATGTATGAAACCATCTGAAAGCAGCAAGGGAAATGGTTAACAAATGCTTCAAACCACATCCCAAGTTTGTTCTAGTGTAGGGTATTAAAAACCACCTAACTGAATGCTGTGTCCCCTAGCAAGGCTCTTGTGATTGCTGGCACCAATAAGTTGCTCTATCCCTTCAGGCAGAGGGAATATTACCCTGGAGAGGGGCCACAGGGTTGGAGGGGGGCATGGCACTGCTGAGCAGAGCACTGTACTACAGACTTGTGTGTGCAGGAGCCCTCCAGGGAGTCTCTGGAGTGTGCCAGACCACACAGCCATTCAGAAAGACCTATGCCATGTAGGAGTCATCTCTCTGCATCAGCAATGGGACTGACAAAAGCAAATTCCTGTAAAATCTCTTATGGCTGAGCCGGCAGCTCAGTGGCAAAAGATGCTTACCTGGCCTATCCCCATCTTTAGAACAAGCCGAAATAAAATCTGAGGCTTGAATGCTTGAGCTCCTTGAATCATCAGGATAAACATCTGAAGGTTGTGGTAGTGCCTTGGGTCCAGCAGTAATAAAATATGTGTGTGAGCTTGTCCTGTCATTTGTTTCATTTCTAGTAGCACTTTACGTGGTAGAAGCAAGCACAGAGACAGAATGGCCAAAAGTGATAAATTGCTGTGTCAGAGAGTCAGTAAACCTTAGCCACAAAGTCCTTCTGCTTGTCATAAGCAAGTGATTTAAAACTCTTATGCCTTAGCTTCTGCCAGCATATTTTGCACATATCGTCTTTCTTCACCCCACCTTGCAGCTGACACTTGCAATGGAGAGCTCAAAAGTGATACAAAAATCACCTCTACAGACAGGACACAGGACTAAAAGAAACCACAAAGAAAACTCATTAACTCCTTGCTTGTAGTAATCAGTTCTCCTCAGCAAGAGCTGCAGATCAGTGCTTCCCCCATGGCATCTCTTACCAAAAGCTTTCCTTTAAAGGAAATCTTAGACATGAAAATGAGGGTAAAATCCTTGATGGTCCCTAAGGTTTTGGAGCATTCAGCTCCTTCCACAATTAATGGAATTTGGGCCTGTAAATGCCTTATGTGGCTTTGAACATCCTGCTTGACTAATATTCAAACTGCTGGAGCTCATCGCAATCTCCCAGGGGTGAGCACTGGCAGGGCCCTCCGGGAGCTGAGAACTCCTGCAGCCGCCAAAAAGGAGGATGTGCTCTTTCATATGGATGTGAAATGCTTCTCTTTCATAGCTGCAGAGCCACAGTGGTTACAGATCTTCAATGGCACCTTCAAGTCTTCAATTTCATGCCTTCATATATTCCAGAAATCTTCAATTAATTAATTAGGCAATTATCTTTTAATAGCTCTTTGCTGCTGCTCTGGGCTACATGTGTCCCTTTGGTTGGCTGCTATGTGACTTTATTCAAGGACCAAACATTCTAATTTTAACTTTAGCAGTGCTTAGAGACCTTCATCAGCCCAAGACCACCTTGTCTGCACTGCTGGCAGTGTCTACAGAGCAAAAAGTGGTGTTTGAGGTAGCAACTGTGATCTGCAAGGTCTGCTCCCAGCGGGGGAATTGGTGGTCACCACTGCCATAACAAGCAGTGGGCCAATTGTTAGGGTCAGATTTCATGCTGGCTTTGGAATGAGAACTCAGATTGGGGGTATTTGAGTACCAGTTGGCAATTTTCTGGTAGCATTTGTGAAATCTACTTAAATGCCCACAACAATGGTTAACATCAAACGCTCCAGCTTGTTCCACGTGCACTGGGAATATTGCATGTTTGCTGTGACTCCTGCTTTGAAGATGTGACTGAACAGTCTGGTTCCCACCTCTGGAGGCTGCTGCAATAAGAAATATGAAGTTCAGAATCACTCGTTGGATCACGATGAAAACTGCAGAATAAATCCTGGAAAAACTTGGCAAAATTTATGGACTTTCATCTCCAAGCTGAAATGTGTTTGTTTTAATAGCTGGTCTGAGACGCACACTTTGAACTCACTCTTAAAAAAGGCTTGTATTAAAATTGTGAAATATTGTACTCCTGCAGATTTCATATTGATCTTCTGTCATTTGAGGGTTTAAAATAGAATTGTTTCTTTTTCTAGTTCTAGAAAATACGGACTTGCCACTTCCAGAAAATCCAGGAGTTGAAAAATGCAACAGCCGTATGTTGCTAACATGCTACCAATGGCAGACTCTAAACAGGACATTTTAAACAGTGAGTTGTTTGATGCATGAAATCTCTCTGCTCATACCAGAGAGGATATTCTTTGGTGCAGCTCTCTTTTAGAAAAACTTATAGTATTAATCCCACCATGCTAGACGTGGTTTTCCTCCATCCAAACACTGATGAACAATTTGAAAAAAGCAAACACACTGTGATGAACTGTAAAGAACCATCTCTATAGCTGACAACTTTGTGTTCTGCAGAAGAATAGCATAATTAGAATTGAATAATAATTTTTTTTGCCTTTCATTTGCATGTTTCTTGTTAGGTTTGAAAACTGTTCTATAAGATTGTCATGTCCTTGCAAAATGTTGCTAAGCATCTTTTTCTCATGTGGTGGGAAATGAATGTGAATGGTAAATGGCACCCATGTGAATGGCAAATGAGATCAGTGAATTCAGAGTTGTGAGAGAGGCCTAAGGATGCCTGGAAAGCCAGAGACAAAGAATAAAAGCCAGCTTCTAACCCCTGGCTCATACAGGCTTGCCAGCTCTCAGGAAATCTTTGTATATACTTTGTAAATCTTAAAGAAATTTTTGGCTAAAAACTCTGCCGTAGGAAAGGGAAAAAGAAAATCAGCATAATTTGGATTGACCTTCCAGTTCTGAGAGAAAACTTTAGAGGTGTCAGGGATCTAATTGTGGGTTAATTACCTGTATAATGGGACACAGGTACTTTGGAATATGCATTTCACTCCAGCTAGGAGTCAGAAGTAGCCATGCAAACAGGACAAAATATGATAGGATAAAGCATTTCTATGGGTCCAATTCTCTGATGTTTTATGATTTAAGATCAAGAAATTAATGTGCAATGATTCAAACAGCTCAAAATACCCCACAAGAGATAATTAATCCAAAAATACTTGCAAGCAATAAT
The DNA here is from genome assembly GCA_013397565.1 of Ptilonorhynchus violaceus. Taxonomy (NCBI): domain Eukaryota; kingdom Metazoa; phylum Chordata; class Aves; order Passeriformes; family Ptilonorhynchidae; genus Ptilonorhynchus; species Ptilonorhynchus violaceus. Next base: position 465,947 of record VZRJ01000820.1, read on the forward strand.
TCAGTCAGATGGTGAACTGAGTGCTAATGAGGAGCAAGGAAGACTCCCAGCATTTGAGTACTATTAGCTGGATCACCTAATCTGGTACTGTAGATAATTGCCTAGCAATATTTATGAAAAAACAAACAGAAAAAAAGTTTCATCCCAGCAAGTGTTCATGTAGTTGAAGGGGAGCCCAGAAAGCTGCTGGGATCATAAAATTGAAGGTTATTTGTTGTTGGCTTTTATACCGGCATTAACATTTGCAAATGTAATCCTTCAAATGCAGGGACAGGTCGCACTGGCAGCCCCTGAGGGCACTAATGGCCCTTTGTGTCCCTGTCCAGCTGCTCCCACTCCTGTCCATGGTCCAGAAGACCCAGGTCAGCTCAGCCAGGGCTGTCAGTCCCTGTGATAGCTGTGCCTGGCTGCGACCCTGCCTCCTGGATGGACCTGGACCTGCCCTGTAAGGAGCCTGTCTCCCAGGCTGATCTCTTGGGAATATGTCAGAGCTTTGTCTCTCCAGTCTAATCTTTCTGAAGTGCTCTTTACTGCCATATCCCAGATATAGAAGTCATCCACAAAACAGTATCTCCAGTGTTTTCTTGGGTGGTTGACTGCTTCTGTCTGTTTTTCACCTTTTGGGCTAAAATGCTGGGGAGCAGATGCTCCTAAGTGCTGTGGAAGGAAAGGACACAGCCAACACTCAGAGCTCACTGTGGGTTTGTTACGGATTACTTGGAACGGGAAACAGTGGCACAGCTGAGGACCAGGATTAAGCAGGGTGTAGAAAAATTATTCTCGAGGTTTCCAAGCTCTGGGGAAATAAATCAGTTGCTGAACAGTTCTAGCCAAAGAAGCAGCCACCTGGCCACCTCCTCCACCCCTCAGGAGGAATGCTGACACCCCACAGCAAGGAACTGCCCAGACCAACTAATTTGTGTTCTCCCCTTGGGGTGAAAGGAGAGTGCTTTGATGAGGTCATGTCTAGATGGGATTTTACCAAATGCTTGGTAGTATTTGAGTTTTCAGGGAAGCCAATTTGTGCTGGTGGAGCATTCCTCAATTACAGTGACTGGAAGCTCAAATATATCCTTCCTTACTGAAGACATCTTTAGTGCCTGGGAAGAATAGGGAGTTTTCAAAATATCTTAAAGAAAGAGAGGGAAATAATCAAATAAGCATTTTACTCATGAACTTCAGAAGGGCAACAGGTTAATTAAAAAGTGACACTTCCACACAAAAAAAACCCCAAATCAAAACCAAAACTGAGACAAAAAGAAATAACTTTTATAAAACTGAGAGAAAGAGAAATGTATTGGGGATTTTTGTTTGTTTGTTGGTTTGTTTTTTTACACTAAAACTTAATATAATTGCTAGTGAAACATCACACATCAAAAATGCAGCTTTTTCTTCCATGGCAAAATTAATGCCAAAACACATCTAACAGCATGACTCCTTGCCCAGTTGTTTCCATGGCTTTCCTGGGAGGTTGGAGAGCTTCCCTTTGGTCCCAACCCAGCTGATAGCACCTGTATTAGCAGGGTGGAGAAATACAAGTTTGCTTGTTTTTTGCCAGCAGCTGTTGGAAGCATCTCTGAGCTTCCTCTTATTTTCCAAGAAGGGGAAAGCCACAGGCACAGGAGATTTAGACTGTAGCTCTGTCACTACAGGCTATGCATTATCATTGCAAAGCAAAGAAAGATACTGTTTACTTTTGATTTAATTACAGTATATTCCCACATATGACTTAATGCTTTAATGGGAGCTCACATTAAATCTCTGTGATAATTTTCTTTGCCTCTTGGGCTCAAGACCTTATGAAGATTTAGGTGATTTGTTTCAAAATCCATTCTCTTGTGGACTTCCAGGGTTTTTGTGAAGTCAATTCCTGTACTAATTCTTACTTGCTGCACAATGTGATAATTAGCTCTGAAAACAATTTCACACTTAACTGGGAAAATAAAAAGGCAATTGTTTTAGTTACCATTTAGAAAATAGTGTGGACAGGAGTGGTGACTGAAGATTTGTCCATGATACTTAAAACAACATGTAGGCAACCTGATGTATTTCTATGTCATTTAAAGAGTGCACTGTGTTTTAAATCAGCAGCAGTCATAATAATGCAAAAAAAGAGCCAAATTCCTTGACTAATGCACAGTGTGTCATGACTTTCCTTACTGATGGCACTGGTGTTAGTTCTGCTACAATACTAACTAGTTTGTATTTATTATCAATTCTGTTTTGTTGTTCTGCACATTTGCCAGATAATGTCCAGAACACAAAATGCTGTTTAGTAGAAAACAGCAATAAAATTATTGTATAGCTTCCTCTGTGTATTTTAATTAATCAAGGAAAAGACTCTGTGTGGAACATAACACAACTAATTCTGGCTAAGAGACAAAGATGAAGCATTTAACTACTGTCTTAGATAATCTCAACAAAAAGGCACAGGAAGCCGAGGGAAAGAGAAACAGGAAAGCTCCTCTATAAGCACAGGGAAAACTTAAAGTGGAAGTTAGATGAAAAAGAAACTTGTGTGTGCTGAGTCTAGAGGAGAAAAGACTGGTAACTATATTTTGGGTGGGGCTTTAGGGTTCTATTGGTATGGTGAGATCTTCTGTGCTTAATACTTGGAGATCAGTCCTAACTAAAATCAAGTTCAGTCTAATATGAAAACACTTGAGCTGTTCATTACTGTATAAATAAACTCCTAAGAAAAAGACCCACTGCCACCCTCACAGGAGGAGAACTTGAACCTTAATCAAAGATCCCACTGAAAGCAGATGGGGCATGAGTTCATGGAGGTTGCATGGTCCTAGAAAAACTGAATCCCTTTCAAAGGGTTTCAAGGAGAGTTAAAGACAGCTCGGAAATTGTCGTGGTTTATTCAGGACTAAGGCCCAGGAAAGTCTGAAAATGCTTATGTTTTCTGTAAGAAACTTTCTAGTGTCAGTGTTTGAGTGATCAGCTGCTCTGGTAACTTCTTTCCCTTTAGTCCAATCCTATCCTCCAATTACCCCTATACCTCTTGGGAAGGGCACATCTATACCTAACTCATACATCTTACGTGCCACAAATATTAACACTGACTGACCCAGTCCTTTTCTCCTAAGGCCACCTTCCAATGCACCTTGTCCTTAGTTCTGTAAAAGGACTCATGCTTTACCAATGTTACATGATTTGTGTGATTTGGTCTCCCAGGTCACCTCATTGTTCTCACCTGCAAAATGAAACCTCCCTGTTTGCTCTAGGTGAAGCTGAGTTGCTGGCTTAACTAGCCAGCTCACTGAAGAAGATAAAACCTGAAGGAAGAATCTAGTCTGAGGGCTGTAAAGGAGAGTTTTCCTGGAGGAAGGATGTGTTCTTTGGATAAGGTATGGTTGAAGATAATGGACTTTTTTCAGGGTCCTGCTGGAGCAGGAGAAGAGAACTCCAGAGGTTGGCTAGAATGGTTATATGGCTGAAGTTTAGGTACCTAAATACCTTGCAATTCTGAATAGTCTTAGTAGCTAATGATTTCTGGAAATGTGCAATGTGTTTGGTGGTGTTGAATGGCATATGTATAAGTACTGTGCCTTGGTTAGGTGATAGTGGTGAACTACAGCTAATTCATCACTAGACCTGAGGAAAATTAGATACTAGATCTTGCTATGGGATCCCTTTAAAGGGTTGATTTGGGAGATCTTTATTCAGTGTTAAAGAAGTAATTGGTAGAACTCCACATACGGATGTAAGCTTCTTACCCTGCTGAATACAGGAGCTCTGATTCATCTCTTCCTCCCTTAAAAGAGTAACTTCTACAGAAGGTGTGGTACATATTTTGAACTCTCTTTGCTTTGGATCACATGTGCTGGAGGTTAATCCTCTGTTAGGAGATGTTGATGCCTGTAACAAGGCTCTAGGCAAATGTGGCAGAGTTTTCAAGTGTTGTATTTTATTTTTTTAATCTGGAAGAGACACCATAACTAAAATCTATTTGTCTCCAGGTGCTCTTTGTAGTCTACTTAATGTAAGCATTTTTGTGGCAGATTACTGTGTGCCTCTCTGCACAGTTGCAAAATAGTGATTAAAACCTGCAGCGAGTCAAGGCTTTCCCCTGGAAAAACACTAATTCCAGTAAGAATGTTTATACCAAGATTCACTGAAGTCCTGCTGAGCCTTAGCAAAATGCAACTGTATGGGCGATAGCTTTGGGTAAAGCTCACAAGGTGGGTTGCCATCCAGGATTAGGTGTTTGGAACCTTCCTGTTAGGAGGATGCATCAGTGCTCCTGAAAGGAAACATTGCCTTAGATAGGATTTTTAATAAAAGTAATGAATAAAATTGTTTATGTGCAAAACACGTGGCAGGAATATTATAGGAACTTCTTGCTGCTCCACGTCCTTTTATTTGCTCAGTCTGGGGTTTGTGACAGGAGCTGCAGTGGTGCTCTCCAGGAATGTAAGGCTTACTTTCACTATACCTTGGTGGAACTGTAGGATTTGCACTTCAGTTTAGACTTGAAACCTTTGCTTGGAAGATACAGAATGAATTCTGAGCTGGAGACTGACAAATGAACTCTTGTTATATGCTGTCCCCTGAACTTGGCAGGCTGAAACTTATTTTCAGAGCAGGGGCTGTAAAAGTGATTAAGTTAAGCTTTATGGAATATGATGAGCAACGAATGCATCAAACTACTTTTCAAAAAGTGAAGGTAGAATTCATTTAGTGCAGACTACTTAATTAGTGATATACTGACTATTTAGTGATAGAAAGTCTGTTGTGTAATAGAGGAACAAATTTTGTGTTCTGTGCTGTTAATTGTTTTCCCTCTTGTATGCTAAATGACACTTTGCTTTCTTGTCAATGCATTTGTGAATCAATAATTCATAACCAACTAAACCCTTTGTTTTATCAACATATAGTAGTAGCCAGAGGTTTTTGTTTAACTGAAATATGAGGAGCCAAAACTTGTACACAAGTTTTAGTTTAGGGAAATGTAATATACATCGTTCATGTTGGTTCAATTTCAATTTTCAGACAGTTTATGGATGAAAGGTGATGTGTTAAATAGTGGGTACAATATACATATTTTGCACTCCTCTGTAACATTCAGAGCAGACTGTGGGGTGCTGCAACATAGAGCCAAGCCCTGTAGCAGGGTTCTCTGCAGGTGGTGATAAATGGAGTGTGTTACTCAGCAGGGAGTGGACCTTCCTCAAGGAGTTGAAGGATAATTCAGTGAGAGTGGGGGGAAATACGGCTATTTTTCTGTGTGTATGTGGTAGCACACCTTTTAGTTTAGTACATATCAAGTGGCCTAGGAGAAGTAAATCAAAAATTCTCAGCCTTATGCCCAATTTCAGGAAAATGCTGTGCTAGACTAAGTAGGAAAAATGAGGTGTTGGAAGTGTGAGGCTGACTGAATGGAAGAACTCTGTATGAATAATATATTGTTTTGGTTTCTAACAAACACTGCTGTGTGAATAATGGTCTTTCACTGAGTGAAGACCTTATTCAGCAATCCAGCTTTGAAAATTTGAGCAAATGGGTAAATGCTCAGCAATGTCTATAAACAAGTGTGTTGCATGAAGAAGTGGATTTGTGTGGGTGTGGCTGTTGGACCTGAACATGAAGTGTGGCAGATATTTACATGTGAACAAGAGTGGGCTTCAGAGCTGCTGGGGGGACATGTCCTTCTTCCCAGACCTCTGTAGAGGAGCACACTGGAGCTCTCCCCCCTTGTCCCGTGTTGTGGGTCTGTAGCTGTTCTGGTTTATCCACATGCCATCTCTGCAGCTGCTTTCACCTGATCATCTTCATTTTCTTTCACAAAGAAATAATCTTTCATTTTCTTTCATTTTCTTCTTATTCTTTCCAGTGGAATACTCCATCTTTTAAAATGTAGGTAAGAGCATTCTGAAGTATTTTAATGATCCGCCTTAAAGGAGTGTAAAGCATCAACTTGCATATGAAAAACGTCCTGGTGGTGACCTATGAGGCCTGGCTGAACAGAGAAGATACAAAAGCTGCAAGATTATCTCTGCTCCAAATGCAGAGCTGGCTCTTGTTTTGACAGTGAGTCCCTGTTCCAACGCATCTAGTCAACTCAAGCCCCAGCAAAATAATGCCTTACTAATAGCCACCCTGCAAGGGTTTCTTGTGAGCGTCCCCAAAGTGGCTGTGGAATGCAGGGCACAAATCCTGCTCAGGCGTGTCCAAATATCCACTGTTAAGCTCCAGCACTCCAAAACTGTTGTTCATGCTCACAAAAAAAAAAAAAATAAAATACCCTTAGGGTGGGGTGTATTCCTGCAGGCATTCAGGCCATTCCAAAGAGAAGTGATGCCTTGCAAGTCTGGCTGGGACACTACAAACACCCCTGTTGTCTTCATTGCTTTGGTGTTAGGAAACATCAGCTCCCTCTGTTCTTTGTGAATTCCCAGGTGCAGCATTGCTGTATAGGATCATTTTTATCTTGAACAGTCATTTTCATTGTGAGAGATGGCCCTACCCAGGATACTGAAAGCAGCTGTGACAGTTGCCTGCAAGCTCTTGGAGCCCTTTGCAGGTAAAGTATTATGGATTTCTTTCCCCTTATAAAAGGTGCTCTGTTAAGGATGCATCATGTGCCCTGTCAGACAAAGACCATAAAATGACTCATAAGAGTTCTGCTCTGAGCTGATGTGAAGTCTGGGGTGAAGAAACATGAGAATAGGCCATTGTGTTCTGTAATGATTTTTATCTTACTTTAAAATAGCCAGCCTCATTACTCTTCTTTCCCCAGTTTTGGAGTCTGCGCTGTCCTTTTTCTCATCTGGAATTACTGTAATATAACACAAGCCCCAGATTTGTGGTTCATATTTGTGTGTCCTTGGGACCCTTAAGCTTTCTTGCAGCTGATTGTGTTTTGAGGAGATACAAAATCAACTTGTAAATACAAGTATGCTTGGGGGGGTTTGATTGGAGCTGAGGCAGTGTGTGGTGCTGGCAGTGACGTTCATGATCTGCCTGCACTGATGGGGTGTTTGATATATAATTCTGTTGTATTCCTCTGCTGGGGAATCCATATTCCCTTTCTTGTTTTCATGCCCTAAAAATGTGTTTGCCTTGACTTTGAGAGCAGTTTCTGCTTGTTCATTTTTTAGTCTCTTTCATCTGATTCACAAGTGAGCTATCGTTATTGAGATACTCTGGTGGTAGGGCCCTGGGGCATGTGCTTTCTAATGTACAACAAAACCTTTCTGTGTGTTTAAAGGAATTATGTACTTTAAGGAAATTAAAGAATTTCAGGCCAGTGTGGTGCCTCTGTAGGAAGCAGTAAGATGAAGAGTCGCTGAAGCACTTGTTGAAAGGTGATGAGGAATTCTCTCATAATACTTGGCAGCATTGAGTGCTGTGATGGTCAGGGATGATGTTTAACATACTTTCACTATTCCTGACAATGCAGCTCTGTCTGAGGAGAGATGATCACCACTGGCACAGTCTGGTTGTCTCTGGGTGCAGCACTGAGCCTTGCCCAGTTTGACTCAGTAGGATGACCAGGCAGCGGTGACAGATCCCTTCCCAGGCACTCCCAACACTTCTTGTGCTGGCTTGCTGCAAAGCTGAAGGGATTCAATATGGGGGATGTCCAGGGACTGTGTGGGTGTGCTCCCCCCATTTAATTGAAATTAAGATTTGTGGTCTGGCTGTTTAGTATCAGATTGCAATAGGAACTTCTGAGTTGTGGTCTGGGCTGAGGGAGTTCTGAGGGATTAAAATTTTCTCACATTGACTGCCTTGGTTTTGGCGAAGTTTTTTGTTGTCTTTAATTGTAACAGGATGAAATGAATGTCAGCTATACTTTGATCCTGGTTATATGGGTTTGTTACAGATGTGCAACAACTCAGTACCAATATCTTGCTGCTTGTAGTCTTGCTTCTGCTGTTCTATAATTGGTTTCAATCATATCACTAAATACAGGAATTTTTTTCCTTTTTCCTCCTGAAGTGACTGGAAACAGCTGCTCAAGGCTGGTTGGCACTACAGGTAGAATTTGGAAAAAACCCAAACCCACAAGATGGCAAACCTTTGTATTATTTTCTAGCCTTCAGTATGAGAAATTGGCCAATGGACTATGTTCTGAAAAGCCTATTTGTCTTTCCTTATTTTAACCTGCTTCATGGGGAATTTAGGTACTTGTCTCTTGTGAGCTAAGCAATGTGACTCAATATTAAGCAACTTAGAAAACATTGTGTTTCAGCCTAGTCTACAGTGAGTAGACAATTTATGGGGTTTCTTAATTTTTAAGAAAGTCGGGAGAGGTAGCCCTTGCTAGTTGGCCAGGGGATTGGTCTTTACTTGTTTTCATCAAAACACTCAGACTTTCTGAATAACGTCCTGAAGGGAAATGGTTCTTGGCAAAAGAGTTCTTAATTACATTCTGTTTCAAATTTGTTTTACATTCTGCTCTTTATAGCAAGCAAGTGTAATGGGTTACTTCTGAGAAACTGGCATTGTGGCCTGCCCCTTGGGGACTTCTGGGGCGGCACAGAGAATTACAGATGCTATTAAACTTCTTGCAGTAATCACAAATTGAAAACACAAGAAGCCAGGAAAAGTGTCTTGCAATTATCTTTGAGTCACAAACTTGCAGCAATGCCTAATTCACCTCTAAATTAGAAAGGAGATATTCTAGTGCTGAGAAACATGCCTGCATATTTTAGCGGTATGATGAATTGCTTAGATGCTTTCAATCTGGTGTCACTTAGTGTTGACTCTATCTGCATACAGTATTTTAATTAGTACAAACAATAATTAGGGGACAATAGTGAAGTCTTTAACAAGTATGAATCAGTATCTGTTTATATACCTTACTAGATTCACATGGGAAATAGTGCAGGGAATACTTAATAACCTCTGAAAGAGGATAAAAAAAATCCTTCAGTTTGTATATGTGACTAATAAGGCTGGTGGTGATGCAAAATGTAAATAATGGATGTAGAACCTTATCTTGAACAACTTCTTTCTTGCTCTGCTGGTGGGAATAGTTTTTTCCTGGCAGCTGGATAACCAGCACAACTATTGTACTTTCTCCCTTTGAATGCTGCAGCTATGCCGTGGAAAACAGTTTGTTCTCCAAATGCAGCAATGGTTCTGAAAATCAGCATCATTTTCCTTGTAGAAGGCCAGCTGGGGCCAGAGTGGGAACTTGAGCTTCCTGACAGGGGTCACCTGGGCTGTTCCCAGAAGAATTTCTTTGCTTGGCAGGGAGTGGTACATCTCAGGCTCATCTCTGGGAAGTGCCTTGTGGTCGTAGTGACTTTGGTGAAGGGCAAGGAACTGAGGGTGAGAGGCAGAGCTTTGACTTTGGCATCAGCTGTTTCTGGGCACCAGCTCCATGCTGGGTCAGCAGCAGAGCTCCTGTTTGGTGATGGGCTCAGTCTGGTGGTGTGGAAGGCTCAGTCCTCATCTGTCTGTGAGCTGCAAGATGGTGCTGGGTGACAAGGACAGTCCTGCTACTGGCTAATGCCACTGAGGCTTAGTACACAGATCTGCTGGTCACTGAGGATGCCAGGAAACAAGCTGGACTTGATGACATTTAGAGTCACTCCAAAATCTGAATACCAGCAGCTCTGATTTTGCCTAAAATGATGTGAAGCCATTATGCCTCATGGGAGAGTTTCTTGTTTGTGTTTACCTGGAAAGACCACTGCTTCTTCCTGCTGGCCCTGGATTGTCACCATTTAATTTCTGCTACATGTGTGGCTTTAATGAAAGCTTCCCCTAGGGCAAGTGGCTTCTGAAATTGAAAAGCATACAGCTCCCTTATTGTCACTCCATGACATGTCTGAAGCTATGCTGCTGATCAGACTGCTCTGCCTCCTCATGAAGCTAAGATTTTGAGTAACCTTCCTCTGAACTTGGTCAATCCTGTAAATTGCTGGTGCCAAAAGAAAAAAAAATTCCTGTAGCTTGTATAAAACACAATGTGAATGCTTATGTGGTGGTCAGGGACACTTTAATAAAAGCTTGCCTTGGAAATGACTGCTGAATTAGGCAAATTTGTGCATTTGCTGACAACTGTAGTGCAGAATCGTTAATGCCTTTTGTGAGTTACTCCTTAAGAGTATGGGATTTACTTCTCAAAGAAAAAAAAAAAACATTAGGAATAATAGTCATTACCAATTCCCTGGGCAACAGCTAATTTCAAGCCTGAATTTCAATGTATAAAACAATACCTGAATTGAAATAAATCTTCAGAGGTACTCTGGGAGGACTCTGTCTGTTAGAGCAATTTAAAATATAAGAAATAATAATTAATGCCTTCTCCCTTTTAGAAAAGCTCTGCATGCCCATTAACTCATTACTCTCCTGCCTGCTGATATTAAACTTAATGCTGAAACATTGCATTCATATCCACAGCTACCGTTTTTGTCTAGAAGTAATTTTAATCATGCACACAGAAAATTGTAAAGCACCTGCATTGTGCACACAGTACTGAGATTTAATTTACTTGAGTGCAGGTAAAGAAGGGACTGGGGGTAAATATCTCTGAAAACCTTGACTAAAGCAAATAATAGTCATTCTCTGAAACAAGTGTTTTCACACCCTCAGTGTTTTGGGTCAGGCTGTGACACTTGATGCTTTTATTTACTCTTTCCACTTTGACTATTTTCCAGGTGAAGTTTTAGGCTATGTTTTTCTGCTAGAATTTTCCTACTGATAGAATTTAAGGTAAGCTCTCATGATCCCAGAGCAGCCTGAGGTTGTTTTCTATGGCTCTCTGATATCTAATAAGACACAAATTCTCTCCTGAAGCTTTTCTCATAGCTCACTTGCTTATATCCTCTTTCTTCTGGGTAGATTCCAAAGTCATTCACTTGAAGACTCCATAGTAAGTTTTGTACAACCCCAAAAAGCACTCTAAGTCTGTTACCCTCCTTGAGGCAATAGCCCCCTTCAATTTGCAGGACTTCCTAGGGACAGTTTCTTTGGCTCATTCTTGTGGGTTTCACATGAGGATACTGGGCTAAAAATTTTCCTCTGTGTTGAGGGAAACTGTGGACTTCTTGGTGTGCTCTGGCTCTTACTGATGATATTACCAGGCTGCCTAAGATGCCAGCCAGTTTGTGTTCAGTTTGGGCCTTTAATTATGTAGCCTGACAGCCTTGGACCCAAAGGGGTTGTTGGTTGCATGGAAAGGAGGGTGGGGTTGATGGAGTCTATATGTAAAATCCCACTCCATGGAGATCCCTTGCTTTCAGCTGTCTGAGCAGTGGGCCTGTGTAGGTGACCAGTGAAGAGAAAGGACAGTGGCATTTTTTTTTTGGCTCCAGGTGTTTTCCGTTTTCCTAACATAAAACTACCATTTAGCTGGAGGTGTCAGAAGCAGAAAGATAAGTAAGGTTGCGGCTAGGCCTTGGGCCAGGTTTGGGAGAGCACATCCACATTCCCCAGCAGGAGGCAAATGAGGACTTATATGCACTTGCACAGAAAGTACTGCAGAAAAAGAGTGATACTGATAACAAGGTATTTTTTGATTAAGACATGTCAATTTTGAAGGTAAAGAAAAATGTCTGGGTAAAAATTGGGTAGGGTACGGGGCAGTAGAATCTCTTAAGAATGAGAAACCTGTCTTGGTGTGTGAGTTGACAAAAATTTCTTGTGTCAGATCAGTGCTGTGCAGTGTTATAACACTCCTGGAGACATCTGTGTCTTGCTCTTTAGGATTTGCCTGTTTCTGTGATGACTGGCACTGCACTCTGGGCATGTTGAAGGAGCTACCTCTGGCTCTGCTGCTACACATGCTCTCGTTCCTGCGTCCTGCAGCCCAGGGATTTTTACTTTGCACATTTCATGTGTTTTCCTGCTTCCAAGACCTCCATCTGCTCCCTTGTTTTGATCCTCTTGTTCACCTAGGCTCCTACCTGCCTCCCCCAGGTGTAAGGAGGCTGCTGCTGGGCTCCTGCCCACACCCAGAAAGCGCCAGGGGACTGTCTCGTACCACTGAGCTGTTCCTCCATCCTTTCCCTCTTCTGTGAAAACAGCAACATGCTGCAGGAGTCTGCAAGGTGCTTTAATACCACCTCACAAGGTAGGCAAGTATACCTACCTTCTCCAGGAAGAATAAACAGAACGGTGCTTGAGTTAGTGCTCCAGAGCCGTTTGGGTCTGTTTTGGTCTCACTGGTGTAGCCCACTGTAGGAACAGAATTCTTTCCTTGAACTACTGTCTGGATTCTGGGGAAAGCTAAAAAGTTAAAGAAATTTAAAGGCATGCTTTTAAGAAGTTATTTCTGTTACCGGCTTTCCTATTTGATAGAAGAAAAATGTTTCTTCTGTTCTTCATCTTTGGTCAAATCACTGTTGGAGCAGTGGATGAAGTCTAAATATCTGCTTTCTTCTTGAACTAGAGCATTTTTTGAGACTTGTAGAATGTCTGCTTATTTTGGTGCTTTGGCTTTTCTTCTGCATGGTAGAGCAGAATTGTCATCAGACAATTAGCCCAACACTGGGCTAAGGATATGTGTAACCTGATGGAAATAATAAATAACAGGCCCTTTCAAGGGGCAGCCTGATTGCCTAAGGCCTTTTAAATCAAAGTGGGGAAAATAAGTGGGAGCTTTTTTCTTTCATCCTCTATCTTGGAGACCTAAGTGTTCAGGCTTTTTTTTTTTTTCTTTTTTTTTTTCCCCTGTGAAGTACTACTTGTTTCTAGGCCCAGCACAGGGCTTGAGTTTCTAATCTGGTTTACTGCTGACTACTCTGACATGTGCTGATCCCAAGGAAGGGCTAGGTGGTTCTTACACTTCTGTTATTCTCTAGCACTGTTGTAAAACTTTCTTGGGGGATTTTGGACTGAGTTCCTATGGGCTTTAAATAACAAACTTGTAGGCAAACACAGGAGATGTGGCTGCACCCATTATGTTTGTGACAGTGTCTTGATGAACATTTAGTGCTCTCATCATGCTAAAATAGAAATTGTGTTTAAGTACCTTTAGAAATAAATATTGCAGTCTGCTGCCTTCCATGTTGCTGTGGAATCGACCTGTAGTTGTAATTCAATGTAACTTTGGGCTGCTTCTGTCCCATGGCAATACTTCCTGTTGTGTTTTGGAGTTTTCTTCAGACTTGCCAAGATAAGAAAATGTACGTACATCCTGATGAAGTTTCCATGATGACAAGTTGGAGAGGCCCTTATGTTAAGAAGATGGACCCAGCATTCGAACCAAGATCTTGTGATCCCTTAGGTAATGTTTTGTCATTAGGAAAATGCCTCATTTCTTAGTGACAGAATCAGTCACATTTTTCCTATCAAAACCCCTTTTTCCACTTAGCTGATCTGCTTCTGTATTTTATGCAGTAGTTTGCTTTAGTCAGAGACCTTTTTTACTTCTTCAAACTGGGAATGGACTAATCAGTTGTCAGCTGCTGCCGAGGTTATTTTCACTCAGCTTGTAATGAAGCAGCTGCCTCTGGAGTTGGTGGGATTTCATCTGTGTGTAAATCTAGAGTACAAAATTTAAATACAGGCCTAAGGCTTTGACTGGCAAGAAATAAATTGGAAAGGGAGATTGTGGTTTCTTCTGGAGTTGTGAGGATGCCCGTGGGGACTGCTGAACTCTGCCACCTGATACCACAGCAGAGGCTCTGCTGCAGGTGTTGCCTCATGGCTGAGCTTGTTGGTTTTGCTCATTAGTTACAGTTTAAGTGAGACACTTGAGATACAGCATGGTGAGATCGGAGAGGAGATGAAGCACTACTCAAATTGATTTTAGAGATGACTTCTGCAAGCATCTCTTCTTCCTGGCTCCTCTTTTTTCTCCTTTCTTGCCCCCTTGAAAATGTAATTGTGTGTGCAGGGAGATGTTTGAGTTTGCAATGAGTGAGGAGGAAATTCCTTAGCAGGGAAATAAGGAACAGTAGAGTGACTCAGTAAAAGTTGATGTTGAACCCTTTTAGCTAATACTGTATCAGTTGCTGAAATAAAGGAAAAGACAGAAAAGTTAAGGTGGCATCTAAAGGATGGAGCCTCCTTTTATCTTTATACTAAAGTCAAACAGCTAGTACCTTAATAAACCAGCAGTGCATCAGTTTCTCTCTGAGCTGGGTGTAGAGATGCTGTTCTCTTGTGGGATACCCACTGCCCTGTCCAAGAGAGATTTGTGAGGCTCAATAGCTGTCCTATTTCCCATCAAACTGTGGGAAGGAAAAGTCATTTTATCTGCCACTCAAACCCTAGTCTGACTTCTAGTCACAGCCATGCTCATAGGGGTAAAATTCAGATTTTTTTTTTTTCTGTGAAGAAGGTGTACCTCTCCTGAATTGCTATATCCATCATGAACTGGGATAATGCAGTATTATCAAAAATATTTATTTTGCAAGATGGAACAATTAAAGCATCAGATGTGAAACTTCATGGGCAAATTCATCATGAAGCTTGAAATGAGCATTTTAAAACAATTTTGTTCCTATTATCAAAACAAGGCATTTTAATGCTGCTTTATTTAAATATATTGATTTCAAAGATTTTCTTTCATGAAAAAACCTAAAACAGTTAATGAGAAACTGTGCTCTGCCTGTATGAAGTTTATGATGTGTTAGTAAAGGAGGTAGTCAGCCCCTAGGGATTTGTTTCTATACAGAAAATGGATATCTTGTGTTCTCTGCTATTATTTATGATTTAATTAGCAGGCAGAAAGGGCCTTTTCTCCCTCCAGATCCCCCTCACCCTGCCCCAGTTTTTCACTGATTATGCAAGTCAGAACCCGAGAAAACAAGTTGTCTAGGTGATATGCAGCATAATAGATTTACAAACTTATTCAGGCTCATCAATAATGACCTTTCTAAGGCTTTCGAGTTCCTTCATAATAGAGATGGGAAAATATAATACTTTGCTTTCCCTGACTGAAGTAATAAGTGTCCTGGCTGCTCTGCCTGCTAAAGTTAATTTCCTCCCTGGTGTTAGTGGCAGCAGGGAACAGAACGGGCAGAGACTAACGCCTTTACAATGTGCTTCAGGCTGGGAGTGTCAGGAGCAGTGTGGGCTCAAGGATTGGGTTTTACCGGGAAAAATTGATTGATCCTGGTGAATTTGGTGTTTAGAGAATGAGCAGAGAAAGCTGAGAGAGCATGGAGATATTTCATCAGCATTGTGTGCTCCATGGATGGCTTATCTAGCCCCGAGTTCACCAAAAGCAATTCTAATGCTGAGTACAGATGCAGTCCGTCACTGCGATTGTACTTGGCCCTAAAATAGTGATAATTGTGTACTTTGGTATCTTGCTGAATGAAGCCCTTGTGAGTGGGCTGACAAATAGCTGCCCAAATCAGACTGCTGGGCACAGGCAGGGAACAAACTGTGCGATAAGGCAGTGACTGAGGCGCTCTGAGCTGCACCTCTGCTCCTCTTGCTTCACATGCACTGCTGGCTTGCTGGAGGGTGTAGTTCTGCCCCTCAGCCAGAAAGGATATATGGGCAAACCTGGCTCTGTGTGGGATGGAGTGCTCGGCTCTAGTGTGCAATTCCCCTAAATAATCTTTGTAGGGTTTTGCCACGTTGCCCCATATTGCTGCTTTCCCTAGTCATTGTAAGGCCAAAGTTGGCATTGATGTACCAATTCTATATGAACTTCTCTTCTTGGCTTAGCTTTGCCTGGCACTGCATCTGCAGGCCTGTGTTAAGGACTGCATGTGGATTCTTTTGCTGCCTGACTCTTTAAATTAAAGGGGAAGTGAGAAAACAACTGAGCAGTCTCTTGCTTGCAGGTAGGTGTTTGAGAGGATCTTGTAGTAGCTTCTAGCCTGGTATTTCTGCATGGACATACATCAGCAAAAATTGTCATTGAGGATAAAAAAAATCTGTAGCAGAAATTAGGAAACACAGTATAAAACATAGTTATCATCCTTATCCTGCAAATTCTCCTGAGCTTGTGAAATTGCCACTGAGTTAGTCAGCACAGCTCGCTTCTGTAGCTGTCCTAGATGATGTTATTGATCTTCAAATTTCAATGAAAATGTCAGAAAATTACTTCTTCCTGTGACTTCTGGAGCTCTTGCTTCTGATCATGTGAGCAGTTTGCACTGCTGAAGGCAAGTACTTAAGTATCACTTCTGGATGCCTAGTGAGCACCTCATGGAGTATTGCAGTGATGAAAGAGCCAAAGGAGAAAATGAAAATAATATTCTAAAATAAGTAATTGATGTTCAAGACTGCACTGTGACAATAGCAAGAAGAAAGAGGTGCTGGGATGACAAAATCCATGAGTAGTGGGTGGGAGAGTAAAAAGGAGGACTGGAAGGGTACAAAAGAACTGAGAAATTACTTAGTAGAATACAATAAAAAAGATAATTGATGGTGATATGCAAGGTGAAGGGAAAGGACAAGATGACTTGCAAATGGAACCAAGTAACATTAAAAATCTGCTACTCCCTGGGAATTAAACAGGTCTTTTAGACTTTAAGGACACAAAAAAAGCAGAAAGAGGGAGAGTGAGAAAAGAGTGAATTAGGTGCTATAAAATACTGCTAATAGTTTAATCCTTACTTATGCATACTCAAGGGTCCATAGGGTCATACAGACTAGCAAGAGGTGTTTCTCTATGAAATTTAGATGTGCCTCAACTGACTCACTTGAGCAGGTCAAAAGCTCTTTACTTCTGCTGTATTAATGAGTTGAAGCTGGAGTTTGCTCTTCATCAGGTGGAAACTGATGTGTTTTATAGAAGAGATGAGTAGAACAGCTGGTGCTGTACAGTGTCCTGATGTCCTTGGGTAGAGATATTCAGTCACATTGGATTGAAAGTTCTTCCAACTCTTTCAGCATGAAAAGGAATGAGGAGACACCTTACACAGAGCAGGATGTGCAGGGGGACAACATGAGTCACAGAAATGACTTGGACACAAGATTGATGTCTAGGATAGGATGACCTGACCGGATAAATATCAAATACAAACACAAAGGAAGTGAAATATCAGCTGCGTGATGCAAAATTAAAAAGCAGCTGATAGGTTACAGTGTCATGTAAAGGTCTTCAAGTGTACAGAATAATCAGTCTGTAGAGAACTTGAGTCCTCTGCTGGAAGATGTGAAAACCATTAACTTGTTAGAATACACATATTGACTTTTGACCCCTGTAAGGCAGGTTCTTGATATGCCCCTTTACAGTACTGGGGACTGAACATTCTTCTACCTGTAATCTCAAATAGTTGAGTGTATCAGTGGATCACTTCATTCTGACTAGTCTGTACACAGGGAATTGACTTTAAAAAGTGGCAATTCAACTTATAACTGGATTACACACTTTGGCAGAAAAAACTAAAATCTCTTTGTCAGAACTGAGAAGTACATCGGCCTGCAAAAATGCAGGGAAACAAGGCAAATTGTTTTCCAAATTCCATTAATAGCTCAACTGGATGACACAAAAGATTTGAAAAAGATGTGTAAAATCTCAAATCGTATAATGGAAAGGAGAATATTCTCTTTTTTTGTCATAACTTTTAGTAGATCATTGGTTTGACTGAGGTTTGTAGGCAATGGAAAGTGTCATTTCAATCCTGGTAGAAATGGCATCAATGTAAGTGACTGGATACTTTTAGGACATAGAGTGCCTGACAAATCAGGGTACCAATAAAAGACCTGAAGCATTTACTGAAGCTGGTTTTGAACCAAGATGACATGTAATCTTTTGGCTTAAATTTTTGTGACAGTTAACAGTGCAAAATTGCAATAGACAGCCATGCAGAAGTAAAGGGAAATGTTGGTACTTTCACTAGGGTACCTTAAATTTCAGTTAATTGTGTTTTGCCACTGACTTTTTTATATTGCACTTTAATCTTATTCCTCATGAAGAAATAGCACCCAAGAGTCCAGTAACAGTAACTTAGACTTAATTTTCCCAATGGCATTGAAAAGGGCTTTTTAAATTATTTGGTATGGGATGCTGTAAACCATGCCTTTGTGCAAATTCTTGAGCTAATGCCTGTATGCCAGATTCTAAAGGGTCAAGAATCTGAAAATTAGATTAACAAATTGGTATTTTTATGTCTTTGATCACGGTCAGGTGAATCTTGAGCATACCTGAGGTTTTTGGGAGACACTGATATAACATGCAGAGTGCTCTGGGCAAGTGCTCCTAGTGTGCTGGGGGGAAAGGATGCTGTTGGGCTTGGCAAAGTAGCTGAAAGATGTTAATTCGAGGCCTCAGCCTTGAGACTATTTTATTTGTCCGATTTTGATTAATTAAAAATGCCTTGCAAAATTATAAATACTAGTTTTTGATGATATTTGGAAACAATTTTTTCTGCTTGGGGTTTAGCTGTGAATTTTTTCTTCCTTTTTTTTTTCCCCCAAAATGTTCTTTCTCTTAATTACTAGGATTAAAAAAAAGTGAGAAATCAAACACAAAACATGCTGCTGACATTGCAAGGGCTGAGGTAAATCTATTTAAACATCATGGAGTCTCTTTCTGTCCTTGAGCCACAAAGTATTTGAGCAGATAGAGTGATCTATCTTAGCTCAACAAACCTGCGCTCATTTGACACCGAGGCTGACACAAAGGAGGACTTTGTAAAGGCCACATACGCAGTCTATCTGTGTCAGCCTCTGAACTCTGTCTGCTCTGAGATTGCCTTTCCCACCCAAAGACCTATGAAAAGCTTAAAATCTATTGTGACTCAGAGTGTTAGCAATTAGGAGTGACAAACGCTTCTCTTTCTTGTGAAACTCTTGCAGCCCATAACCAGATAATCTCACATTTAGGAGAAATGAATGGCCATCTTCTTGTCTGAAGGGAGGTGTCCCTTGTGAGGTTTCTGTTGCTTTCTAGCTTGTGCTTTGAGAAGCTTCTGTTGCTTTCTGGCTTGTGCTGTTTTCATGCATCTCTGCTTCAGGCTTTTCTCCTGTGAACGTTACTACAACTTTTTCCCGTTCTTGGAATTAACAAATCTTCATTTCATTTAAATGTTTCATTTAGGAGCTTTGTCATGTGGCAATGACACACTTCTGTGGCTTTATGGAGGAGAAATACAGTGGAGAAGAGAACCACAGAGTGTCAACACCACCACCAAATAAAACCATAATCGGTATCATATAATTACTGTACTCCTTCATCCAGGCAATGATTGTGTTGTATTCCAGAAGTTCAGGAAATGAAGCTTTCAATAATTCATTCTGTTCTGTACTTCCTTTTGAGATGACACAGCAGTTCCCAATTGCTATGTATGTCTATGGGATGCTTTCAGGTAGCAGAGCTGCTCATCTTCAGTCAGCTGGTGTTCAGAGGGGGCGTTACTGCCTGAAAGCATTAATCTGCTCTGTGAACCTGTCCCAGCTCTTGTGGCTGGTGGAGCTGAGTGTTTGCCTGTTCCACTTTTTGCTCCATGGCCCCTGTCCCCAGTAGAGAACAGGACTACCACTTCTCATACCTCATCTTTCAGGTGCAATCCAGTTCCCTTTCTGTGCAAGAGTGGTACCTAAAGAATTTCCAGTGACTCTTTCTGAGTTCTGAAGCAGCAACCTTTCCTTCCAGTCTCTGAAACAAAACCTTTTTTACTTTGGACCTGTGTTTCTGCTTCCTGGTCTACGATTGTTGTATGATAGTAGTCATGATTAAAAAAAATTTAAAAATCCAAAACCAACAAACAAAAGTAATGGCTGGTGTTCTTCATTTGTTGTAGCTTTTGCCTGTGATGTTTCTACTTGGAGATGCTATCTAAAAGTGACTCTCATCTTTGTTACATCATCCAAGCTTATTCAATTTCTCCTTGAGTAGATCGTCTGATTTTTCTCTGCTGCTTCTTCAACTATCACACTTTATAGTGGAGGAAAGTGCAGGGTCCATGGAGAATTTTATTTTTTAAATTAGAGAAATTGCTCTGCTTATAATCTCATCCTAATCTTTTGTTCTCTGAGTAGAAAAAGCTTTTCCCTGCCTCTTATACATGGAAATAAGAGTATGAAAATAAGTGCAGGTACTTGATGTCAATTATAGTGATACTATTTAAATGCAAATTTTGTTTTGGTCAGGCTGATCCAATAAGATGAATAGAGGGCATTTATGTAAATAAGCATATTGTAATAAGACAATGAAGTATTTGTAATTTTGGTTGTTAGCATTTCCCTTTCTCCCAGAGGATGAGTTGACTAGGTTTTTAGGAACACAGGTGAGGGATGGGAGTGGCACTTGACATTCAATGTTGCGGGATAAAATTGTGTAGAGGCTGCAGACTGAAACAAATCAGATTCATTAGAAGTCCAGCAAAAGAGATGGCTTGCAATTTCTCATTAGCAGCATGCAAATAGGAAAACTGTGGGGAAGCAATCTAGTGTCAACCTTCAGAGACATGAGACAGATGATTTTTAGAGTATAATAACATTTCTTTTTTTTAGAGTTGGGAGGTTTTTTCCTCTTTGGAGAGTTATTGTTAATATACCCTCCAACAATCATATGAACTAATTCGTTCTTATACACATTGTCTGTGTATGCCAAGCAAACTACTTTCATTCTGGATGATAAAATTAGTTTTAAAATAATTGCACTAGTAATGAAATATCAAGAAACTTCAAATGCTGAGGTCTTATTTAGATGTAGAGACCAAGCTCCCTCTGTATTCAATGCAGACTGACACCTCCAGAGAGACTTGGAATGGAACAAATTTCTCTCAAGATGTGTTTTCTATTTCCATAGATTGTGGAAAGAATCTGGATTAGTTACTTAGGTTTGATACCTATCAAATTAATTTACGAAGAGGAACTGAATCCTAAGGGGCTAAATAGTAGTTCTTGCTGCTCTAAAAGTCAACATGCAGAGTTGGGTTACGTGCACTTTCAGAGGTAGCAGACTGGGATTCAGTCCTATTATGGTGGAATTTCCTTTGAAGTCAATAACTAGGGACCTGTTCAACATAAATCAGATAACTTTATCCTTTATCTAAGGTATGCTGAACATCACTCAAATCAAGGCCGATTAATGCGTTGTTGGTATGCTATAAAATTTGAGATTTAAACCACACCTAAAGGAGTGCCTGGTGTAATATTTTACTGTTACCCCAAGGTATTTCACCTAATTCACCATATATTGCTTTAAGATTGTACTAGGCTTTCTTCAAAAATGTCATTTTATTCTAAGCCCTTAAAAATGTATTGTAGCACACTGAAGGGAAAATGTAACTGTAACTGCTACTTAAAATCAGTCATGATTTTTCATCATATTTTTTGCAAAAGTTTGAGGCCTTGAATGTCACCATCCTGACTTGCCATGTTCCTGGAAACCGGTGATTGGCTTGAATTTTTATGTCAGCTTTATTTCAGGTATTGCAGACTGGGGCATAGCCTACAAAACCTGAAAAAGTTATTTCAGACAGGATCAATGTTAATAATGTAAGTGGTACAACTACAAAATTGGTGTCCCTATGTCCAGTTTAGCAGAGCCATTGGGTGGTTTATGAAGCTGAGGCCATGGAGCTCTGGCAATTTACATAATACACAATGCTGCATTTGTAATGATGGAAGCATAACCAGTAAAGAGCCTGTTAATGATGACATACAGTGGCTGTTTGACCACTGAAACAACAGGGTAGGACTTCACTGTCTTATAATGGCCTTGTGTATATGGTCAATATAAGAATGACCAAATATAACTAAATGAATTACTTATATGACCAAATTCTCTTGATCTAGCTCCCGTATAGGAAGAGTTGCTTTTGTATTGAGACTGTGAGGCTTCACAGATTTCTGGGTGACATGCACTGGTAATGCCAGTACCACTTTGATCTCTTTGAAGTGGAAAATTGGCTCCAGGAGTGCTGTCTGGAAGTACAATGCAATACACAGGACTAAAGATGTCGATTCATTTTGGAAACTGATGAATTTGATGTAACTCTTATTGCTAGATTTGGATGTATCATGTGGCTATTCCAGCATGTAAAGCCTCTTTCCCATCTCATTTGCTTAGTAGCTAAAGGCTAGATTTTTTTAAAAAGCTGTATATAGAATGAGAATATAATGTATTTTTTTTCTAACTCCTTAGAGAAAATTCTGAGGATTGAATAAGCCTTAAAGTTCTGAAACTCTTTTCTGCTTTGTTCTGAAAGAAACTGTCTGATAGAATTTGCTAGAGAAGTAAAAAGTAAATTTTCCCATAATTCAGTTACAGAAGCTTGGTAATGGCTCAGTAGAGCTACAAAAGGGAAGTAATTTATTTTAAACTACACAGAGATTTAGAATAATTGTTACACTGTCCTATTGTGTTTCATTCTATCTGAATTTTCTGTGATGGTATGCTGAACAAATAACTTGGAGAAAATAATCCATCTGGCGGTTCTGGCTGTCTACATCTCTTCCTGGAACATCTACAGTGATGTTTTAACTTTTTCAGACTAATTACCAGAACTGTGCCATGAATGTTTACAGATAATTGAGAGTGTCTATTGTAGACACAGAGGTATTCTAGTTGTGTCATCTTGTTGATATTTGAAATGTGTCTGGCAAGCTTCAATAGTACAAAAGTGAGTGAAATAAGAACATGTCAGGAAGACGACCACGACCCCTGTCTTGGAACCAATGGATAAAGAGAGCCCAAAAGTGCCTTCAGGGAATGTCTTTCTGAGGGAGGAGTGGAATAAACAAATTGGGAGCTGCGATGGAACTGCTAAGCAGGATTGTGTGCTTGTAATGAACGTTACTTTATTTTCTATTTGTGCTGAAGTGGCTCCTACTAACTTTCACTACGTGAAAGGCAAAAGGCTTGTATGTATCCACAGATCAATGTGTTACAGCTATCAAAGGAATATTGACTACATTAAAAAGTTTCCAGTCTAGTTGGAAGCTGTATAAAGTCAAGGCTTAAAACAAAAGGAGCTTGACCTTCCCATAGGGTCTTTGAGGTGGGCATAAGTTCAAAGCACTCTGTAAGTGGAGAAACTTCAGAGCTGTCAGCCCTCCTGAAGATCACTACAATGAAAGCGTGGAATAACCCAGCAAAGCTATTTTCCTGCAGCTGAGACTTCTCTGATGCCATATAGCTTCTATATTTACTGTTGGAATTTTGTTCTAACACAGTTTAGTTGACATGTTCATTCCTTTCCTAAGAGGTTTTTATGGGTTATAAGCTTAGTTTTGATATTTCTTTCTCTTTCTGGCTCTTTCTACTATGCAGTTTTGAATCATGTGCCCCACTAGTCTCATTTTATTGAAGTAGTAAGCCTACTAGAGAGGATTTGGGGAGGAAGTATTTTTAATATTACTTGGCCTGTAATGTACACTTCAATAATTTGAGATAGCTGAAGTTTAGTGTTCATAATCATTGTGATTTGAAAAAGTTTTGTTTGAAAGTCTCATGCTTTTGTTATGAAGAGTAATTCTAGTCAAGCCAGGAGATGCAATGAGGACCCTTAAGAGCACTGTGTTTCAGTGGAGACCAAATTAGTGTGCATTGGAAGGGCAGATATGAGTTGTGATATCAAAAATAGCACAAATGACAGTTAACTAACTTTGTAACTTCCTTATTCTGCAGCATGTAAGAATGTATTTTTCCTTAATGATTCCAACTCAATTGGTTTTAAAAAAATAGTATCCCTTTCAATGATCTCAGAGCAACTACCACCTCCACAGCTGGAAGGACTCAGTGAAGTCTGAATAGAGCAAAGACAGCTAATTTAGCTCAAACCCCTGGTAGCAGCAGTATTAGTCAGGACTAGGAAAACTTTTAACGAGCATCAGTGTGTTGTAAATGGAAGGGAGGGATGATCTGCAGGTGGCAGATGACAATGAATGTGTGGTAGTGTAGCCTGCCAAATTGCTTCTCTGGCAAGGGTGAGACAATGTCCATGTGTTGGTGCCAGGCTGCAGAGGAAATACTATCCTGCTGCTTCCCATTCTGGATCCAGGTCAGCTGGAGCTAGCCTTGGGTTCCCTGCATCGCTATACCTTTTATTTGGAAGCCCCATCTCTCCTGGGGGGCTTTCACTACTCATTTTCATCATGTTCTAATAATAAGCTAAGGACTATGGCACCATTGGGGCCTTTTTTCCTTGCTTTGGCCACACATGTCCACACTCAGCTCTCTTTAGATGATCACAACTCTAGAAGACATAACTATGTGATGGGCCAGATCTGGGTCACATGGATGTTATCAGGAACAGAGGCACAGTAACACTGGATTAGGCCTTTCCAATAGTTTTTTTGCAGAAAGAGAATGGCAATGGATCTCTCCAATCAGTTTTACCACCAAACTGGAAACAACTGTGAAATGTCTGTGCCATCAGAATTGTTGTGGGGCAACATTCCTTTCACGCATCATGATCTTGTAGGAGCAGAAAAAAACAAGCTCTGTTGAACAAAACTGGGTAACTTGCAGAACACCAAAGGTCTCAAAATTGACAAAAGCAAGTTGGTGTCAAGATCACTGACTTCACTGTCTGTGCTGGCATTGGAATTCTGTAGTGGAATATGCTCAGGTTTGGTGAAAGCCTTATGAGCTTTCTTCACTCCCTAGGTCTGGAAGGCTTTGTGCATTGAGCTCAAGTTCTTCATTCTAGCAGTAGTCCCCAGAAGGTGAGTGTGTGGGACTTTCAGCATATTTTTTGAAGCTGGAGAGTTTCAACTTAAACTTACTGCATCTTTTTAGGGAAGCTGATGAAGTGTGTACTGCTTCATCTGGTTTCTTGAAGCTGACAGCCCATGCTGCATTTCTTGGTAGATGTGAGATAAAGCCGCTGTACACTGGTTGCTGTAAGATGTTGAGCTGTTGAGACTTATGCCAAAATGTTTGTGTCACCTCAATTCTATTGCTCTTCTGTACTCCAACCTGTGTCCTAATGTGGTTGTAAAGAATAGCTGTAATCCTCCCTGGCCTGTTGAAACAGATGCCTGATCCTGGAACCTGTTCTTCTCTCACGTACGGCAGCTTTAAAAAGAAGATGGTGAGATTGTAGTTTTAGTCACTGTGAGAAAAAAAAACTCAGATGTAAAGGGAAACAGAGGTATTCTTAGAAGCAAAATCTAGGGCATCTGGATTCAGTTTCTAGTTCCTGCAACTTATAACCATGTCATCAGTTCTGTGGTAGTTTTGGCAAAATGTGGCTTTTCAGTAGCACAACTTTGAGACTGCAGTAAAAATACGAGGAATAAATTTGTAGTTGGCTCAGTAATAGATGCAAGAAATGAATGATATAAGGCCAAAACTTGTGTCCTCTTCCTCTTTGCTGCAGGGAGGAAAAAGCTGAAGCGTTGGGTCTGAAGGTGAGACTAGACTTGCAGACACACAAGGAGTTCAGTGACAAGCAACAGGATTTTGTGGAAATAAGCCCTTTACAAGTTAATCCATTTTATCAGCAGTTTGCATGCTCATAGCTTAATGCTATTTTTCTTTATATCTAATGAAAACAGCTAGGAATTACTCTAGTGCTCCTTCAGCCAAAAGCAGCAGACACACTTTTGCCAGTCTCTGTTTCAAGTGAACTCTTATGTTAAAAAGTTCCAGCTTGGTAATATTTCTGTTCAGCATTTCCTCCCTGAAGTGGCTTCATTTAGTGTGTGAAAATTAAAACGAGGTGAAAATTAACAGCCTGTCTTTGTTTGCCAACACTGTATCTCTAACTTGCACTTTACAGATCACTTGTTTATCAGACTGAAAATAAGGCATAGCTTTTTGACAGTAATGATTCAATCAACTTTCTAGGAGGATCAAGAGATCTAAAAGGTGAGATTTTGTTACTATACAGCTCAAGAATACAAATTTTCATAGTAAAATCCCTATCAATACATATCTGTACCCTTAGAAACAAAATGGTTTTGGAATTCAAGCTATGGTGAGAAGGACTTCAAGAGGAGAAGAGTCATTAATTCCAAGGTGGATTTTTTTTTTTTGTTTCCAACATATGGTCTAATCAGAATATGGGCTTCTAGATGCAGTAATTTTGGTCAGGTTCTTTATAAGTCAAAGTAAATGGAACTGAAAGAGCTGACGATGTGAGTCAGAATGACTGACTACTGCAAGTGAATTTTTCTGAGCATTTGATCACATATTTCACTCATGGTCTGTGAACATGAGTCTCTTTACTTGGTGCTTTTGCCTAGTGAGGTGCAAAGACACTTTAAAACTTTATACACCTGAAAGTGCTTACTACATAAGCAAGTGTGTCACTAAAAGGATTAAAATGTCTTTGTACATCTGATTTGAAGATTGGGATGAAGATGTTAATGAGTAGTTGCTCCTGAGGCTTGTGCAGAGACTAGGGATTTGGTCTGAGTACTGAAATGTTTCTTGTATTTTATTAAGGGACAGCTTTGACAGAAAACAGCTTGTACAATTCACAGAAAAAACAGGTTTTTGAAAATCGTGGAATTACCTCTGTGAGGAACATACTGGTGCAAAACCCCAGGGTGGATGTGCCTCAGAAGAATGCATTTACTGAGAACTTGCTGTGCCTCACAGGGTCCCATTTTTCTTGTACTGACACCGTGGCCTTGCTGCTAAATAGAAATTGTGACCAGCAACAAGAGGTGATATGAAATTAGTGATAGTAACACAGGCATTACTTGCTGCTTTCATGTGAGTGTACCAAAAATTTCTGGCAGGGGCATTTAATTTTAGTTGTACTGGCCTTGAGCAGCTGTACCAAAATTACCACTTTGCTCAGAGCTCCTTCAATCTTCTGGTATGTTTAAAAGTGAGTACAGAACAAATTTATTGTTAGCAAAAACATATTGTGGCTCTAGCTGGGTACAAGAGAACAGTTTCTAATGTATTAGATAGTTAATGGACTGTGTCAGGCTTGTGGGGAGTAATGCACACAACCAAGCTCATAGATTAGTTGAACTTGGACTCCAATAAAGATACTCTTGAGTAAATTTCTGTGGTATGATTAAAATGTTTACAAACAGAATTCTTTATATGATTTTTGACATGTTTCTACAGTTCAGAGATTTTACTCAAGTCTGTTTTCCTAAGCTGTTCTTTGGTGGCTGTGTCTGGATGTTTTGTTGTTCCACTGATCTTGGGCTTCTGGGTCTGTAGAGAAGTTACTGGAAGGTGTTCAGGCTGTTTTTTTTTAAAAAAATATCTTATGCAGCTAAAATTCCTGTCTTGTGGATCCTGAGGTAAATAAAGGGAAACCCCAAGAACTTCCAAAGTTTTGCTTTAATACTACAAATGACTTCTGGCTGACTGTAAAAGCTACTGGAGCTATGGAGTACCTGCCCAGCCTGTGACTGTGCTGGCAGCTGGACCTTACTATAGAATCATTGATCTGGTGTCATTGGAAAAAAGCCTTGAAGCATGAGATAGCTGGGAGATCTGGGAGAGAATGAATTTGTGGCCAAATGCCATTCTGAGGAAAATGAAGCAGAGAAACAAGTTTGGTGAACTTCCATGGAAAGATTCAGTCTCTTTTTGGTTTTTCTCTAAAGTGAGCTTTGAGTTTAAAAAAAAAAAAAAAAAGAATGGTATTGGAAAAAAACACTGTGGTCTTATCAAAACATGATGTCCTACTTCAGTCTTAAGTGTTTCAAGATGCTTGTAAGGACACCTAAATGGAAGTGTAGAGTTTATGCAGACAATATTCTTGGGAAAAAAGGCTTTTATACCCATGCACTCTATCTGATGTAAATTAGCCTTTTCTGTGCTGTAACCCATACTTGCTATGGACTGTGTAAACTTGCAAAGGAATTGTGAAGGTTCCAGATATTTGTGGCAATGCTATTGTGACAATTTTGCACATCATTATTGATCCCACTATAAGAATGTAGGTTAGTGCCTACTCCCCACTACTATTTTACCAACCACTGGCAAACATAATCTATGGGCACTAATGCAGATATGTGCTTTTTGAGCACTTTGAATAATCAGAGATGGAAGCTAGCATTTCACTCCTGATCTGATTCTGAATGCTCATATTCTTTAATAAACTAAATTAGTCCCATCTAATGCATCTCTTTTCCAAACACATCTACTCAGTGAGAAGCAGCTCTACAACAAAACTCCAAGTAGAAAAAATACTGATTTAGAGTTGGTTATAGTGTCTCCTATGTTTTCCTTTTGGAGAAACAACCTATGTTTTCTTTTGGGGTTGTGGGGCGAGGAGGCTGAATAAAAAGCTCTGTTTGCCCTGCTTTCTCTATCCTTACAAGAATAAGAAATTACATTGTCCTGGTTTCAGCTGGGATGGAGTTAAATTCACCTGACAAGAAATTATCACCATTATTTATTCCTTTGTAAAGCCTCAAAGGTGTACACAACATTGTTCAATAGGTGGGAAAGGGCTAAGCAAACATGTCCTCACTACAGACCTTACAATTTAGAGACAAATTGCGTACTCCCAGGACAGTGCACTTCGTTAAGTAGTCTTATTGGTCTAATAATTGCTTGTCTAATAAATGAGCTTGCTTTGTATGTTTAAGTTCTGCTCTTTGAATAGTAACCTCATTCTTTTGTCTTTGCCTTTTGTCAAGTATAGCGTGCAGGGTTTATCTTTTGTGTTCTTACAATACTGAGTGGCAGCTCTCCTTTTTCTGAGCATCCACCTCTATTGACAGAGAAAAATGGTAAAGAAAATTACATTCTCCATCATATAAAGTGCATTGGCTGATTTGGAAATAATTTTGAGAAGCACCTATCTTGTATTTGTGGGATTAATTAAATATTATCTTGAAGTAAGTAAATGTGCCTGACTATTACACAAGAGCCAGTTGCAGATGAAGGTCTGCAACTATGATTTTCTAAACCCCACACAGTTTTACTGAAACTAAGCCTGACAGTTGTTGAATTACATTTTGGTGTGTTAATATTGCTACAGAAAAGCATGCCATAACATCTCCAGGGATGGGCAAAATTTTATGCGTTATTTCTACAGCTCTCTAAACTGCTTCCAATGATTTTAGAATTGCCAAGAAAGGAAACAATAAAGGAAACAAAGCTGGCTGACCTAGCAAACCGAGGAAAACATTCATGACCAGCTGGATAACATTCTGTCCACATTGCTGGTTTTACTGGTTGTCCAGTAAAGGTCTTGCAGGTTCTCTGTTGTTGCTTGAAGACACAGGAAATTCGCTTAACAGTGCATAGCATGGTGCAGGCACCACAGCAGTGATGTTCATGATCCTGTGAAGTCTGGAGACCACAAACAGTGAAGCTCTGCTCTCTGCCACAGAAATAATGCATGGGCAGATGAGAGCCTGCCCTGGGTTACTCACTGCCATGTTTAGCAGGAGCACTCTTGTGAAGAATTCTGCTTGTGTGCATCTTGCTGAGAAAGGGGTGGCAATATCAGGCAGAATCCCCTGCCTGTGGGAGACCCTTAAGATGGCTTAAATGTAAAATCCCTCTTCTGGATTGGATTTTTTACAGCAATTGGGAAGGGTAAATGGCACGACAGCCTCGTGCTGCTCACTGTGATCTCAAGTGGACAACTTGTGTCACTTTCTAGTTGTGTCTTTGTGTTCAGGCCCTTGTGCAATTGTGATCTGCCTGCTTGGATCCTCCTCTCTTCACAACAAGAGAAGGATCCAAAACTCACTGCGGGTAGAAGTCAGTGCATTTCTCACTGCTTGTCACCTATTGCAAGTTAATGTTGTGTTAGATGCCTTCAAATTTAAAGCAGGGGACTGCTCTGAGAGAGTTAAAAGAAGGTGTAAAACATGGATTTGGAGCTTACCAGAAAGTGGCAGTTACATTTTGGTGAGCTATTTGAGATTCTTAAGCATTTGCTGTGTAATGAATCCCAAATCTTCTGAATGGTTATTCATCTAATATTTTAACACGAGAAAAAAATGCTGGGCAACATAAAGTATTTAACAAGGGAGGGGAAGCCTCAGCAGCCAGCAGAAGCCTGGTAACATGGGCACAACCCTATTTACCACAGCTGCTTGAGCTGCAGACTGATGGGAGTTAATTAGGGCTCAAGCAGAAGATCCGTGTGCTGTGAAACAAGACTGGAGCATGTGGCTTCTTAATCAAGCTGTGGTATCCATCGTGGACAAAGTGCTCAACAGACAGCAATTTGCTGGTTCAGGGACTCTGTAAACTGCTGTTCATCTGCTTCTTTCCTGCTGCCACAGCTAATTTTGCTCAGGTGTCTCAAGTTAATTTTGCATGTGTCTCAAGGCATAGCAGCATTTCAGGCATCTGAATGAATTGATGCAAATGTGCAGGGCAGCAAGGTAGGGACCACAGAAATGAACGACATCAAAGGAGGGCTTTAGGTGATCAGAATCCTGTGCTTTGCAATGCCTCTATGTCAGTGTGGAAGCTGGTCAATTTGACCTACTTGAACACACTTTGAGTGAAGGTCAAAAAGGACCAGCCCAGGGTCAGCACAGCTCTGCTGCACTCTGCAGCTGGAGAAATTCCATGAGGAAGAGCCAAACCAGGCTGAATAAACTCATGTGCTTTGGCAGGAAACAGGAGCCCACTAAGAAATGCTGGTATAAGAATTATTACAGCTGAAGAATTAATGCAGACTGATGGCAAACTGGAACAAACTTTCTCCCTTCCAACTGAAATATTCTATTCTACTTTAGATTTCTTCCATCTGTTTCAGTTAAAAACACCTTTTTATTTTTTACCCTCTTAAGTCTAAAGCCTTGTGCCTAGAGTTTGATGGTGTAGCTACCACAACATATCTTGCTATATATGTGTAGGGAAGGATGTTCCCCTGAGCAGAGAGCACAGGTGAGCAGCTCTCAGTTGAATCTTTGAGCCATGTGATATTTGCTGCATCGTGTAGAAACTGATGCAGCGAGAGCCAACTGAAATGGCCTTGGTCTTCCTAGGCTTCTCCCTCAGGTACTGCAGAAAGCTGGTTCATGGTGGGAGCTTTCACGTCTTGGGATGATCTAAACAGATGGTGGAGTCTCAGGGACTGCTGAAGCAACAAGCTGTTGGTTGAGACAGCTTCTTGAGACGTTAGAGGGATGTTTTACCAAATACTTGGTCATTCAGATAAAGCATTTCCTCTCAAACAGTTCTTGAAAAATGACAGTTTTAACCGTTACTGAGCAGTCAGCATTTGTATTTCCTGCTGCTGCCAATGACTGGATCAGGGACACATCCTATGGTAAGCCTAGACTCACCAGGCGTATAACTGTTCTTATGTCTACTTCACTTCACTGAAATTTTTCCCAACAAGCGTGTGAATCTCCACATACCAGAAGAAATTATACCACTAGAGAGTTTGACCTTTCCACCGGAAGTGAAACACCTGAAATCAAGCTAAATAATGTCCTTAAAGGACAAGAGATACCAAAAAAATCTGAGTTAAAGTTCTTTGTCTGATCAATAGGTTAGGCAGCTGGGTATAGATTAAAATGGAAACAGGACATTAAAGATAATGGGATTAAAATTTTATGTCAGATGCTCCTCTTTGCTCCCCTTAAACTCACTGACCTAAAGCCTGTGGGAGTTCCTGCTCCTTTAAGGGAGGCTTTCCTCATGCTGTTCCTAGCATTGCTGCTTCTTTCCAGGCTGAAGGTTTTTTCAGTATCACTGTATATCCAGTACATGTTGTGAAAGATGCTTTTTAAACTAAACTGTTCCAGAAGAGGAACACCTTTGAAGGCACTGGAGAATATTTCTACCTGTCCTTAGTCTTAAGTTTCTATCAGTGAAGAATTAAGTTTGGGATTTGTTTTTGGGGAGAGGATGACCCAAGAGGAAGGTGAAAGAACAGCCCCCCCTCCTTTATATATAACAGATAAAATTGCATCCTGCAATTCACCAGTGGGAAGTGTTTCTTTAATGAAGGTAATGAAAAACACCACAGAGAACACAGTAGGCATCTGCTTGACAGGATTGGCTCAGATTCCTGCTTCTGAGTGGCAGAACACTTCAGCAGTTGTTCTGAAGTCACGCAAGGAATCACTTTGGGATTGAACGGAACTGATCTCCTCCCCAAAGCCAAACTGAAAACTTAATGCATGACTTCTTTGTAGATTTAACAGTAGATTGAGTCAAATATTTAGACTGGGCTGTGTCAGCAAATACCTTCCCTGCTGGAAGTGCATAACTGTGCCTGCCTTAGAGAAATTAAGTTTTCTCTAGGGATCCCACTGGCTCTGCCCCTGCTGGAGGTTTTGACTGTTGAACCTTGTGGTGCCTCTCATGGAATCAGGGCTGGAAGCTGAGCTTTTCTTCACTGGTCAGAGTAACTCAGGGGGTGAGCAGCACCTTGCATCTGTGAAGTGTTGGAGCATTTACCTTTTCAAATTAATTCTGATGGGAGTGCCATAAGAGAAAAAGAAAAGCACTGAATTGTTTTTGTCCAATATTGTATTCATTCACGATAAACATGTTTTTGGTCTCTTTAGAAATACTGAAAAACCAATTACTATTAAGCTTACCTGTTCTTGTGGAAAAGCTCAGTTGGAATTGGTGAAATATGTTAATTTATAACAAGTTTCCCTGCTGTCATGTAAAATTTAGCAGTCTGTTGCCAGCACTCAAAATTTCAGGGATGTAATTATTCCCTCAATTCTACTTGGTAGTTTAAGAAAAAGTTATAGAAACAAGATTATACTATCTACAAATTCAGAAGGTGGTTCTAACTGTTCCTTTAGGATCTGTTACACTTCTGTAGTGCCTATTTGTTTTATGTTTGTTGCAATTTGGAGAGCTTTTCTGGGGAAAAGTGAAAATATTTGTTTTAAACAACCTATACCTCCAGCATTTAAACTGCCTAATACTCACAGAAACATACTTTTAAATGTCTCTGAAAGTTATTACACTGCTTCTAGCCATTATATATCTGTGTTGATGAAGGCCAAGGTATCAAAGAGGATCAAAAGCAGAACTTGAACAGCCTGTTTTTCATTGTTCAAACTAAAAGAAAAAATAACAGATACACAATGGGGAAAAAAAAGTGCCTGCTCTTAAATACCAAGTTGTTCTCATACAAGGGCTTTATTTTAAATGAGTGCTGTTTGCAGTGAAGCATTGGAAGTAATGCAAGCAGTCTGAGGCTTAGGCAAGATGAAACCCACACAGACTCTAACTAAAGGTGTATAAGGTGTCTTGATTTTGGAGGTGTGCTTTGTAGATGGTTAAAGGCATCTAGGTGGCAAGGTTAGGAAAACTGTCTCAGTTTCAGAGGTGAAATTAATTCTATTCTCCCTTTTCAGTGCACAATAGATCAGCAAATACTGTGAATTTGGGTCTTTCTCATTTCAGTAGTAAGTCCCATGTAATGTGTCCTGAGTGAAGTAAAGTTAAAGAACCACTCTTAGTGACTGACCTCTGTCGAGCTCAAATGAGATTGATCTTGTCTGACTATTACATCAGTGCATAAAATGGAGCTTTCTCTGTCGGTATTTGATGATGATGTAGATGCCTCTGTGCCAAAGATTCTAAGTTTGGTTATGTATCATGTCCTTAACGTCACTGGAGTTTACAGAGTTGAAACATGCAAAGGAACCTGATCTAGGATGTTATGGAGAAACATGCAAAGGAACCTGATCTAGGTCTAAGGCAGGTATGTTGGGTGTTGCAAGCACTGTTGTTGTCTCTGCTTGATGCATTGCATGGGCTGACTTGCTCTGCCACTAACAGGGCAAAACTACATGAAGTTTATGGCAGCTCTTTTCTGCCTATTTATTGCATTATTCCATGTAAATATGAAATGTTGCAGAAAGAAATGGTTTTAAATTAGTGTAAATTTCCTAAAGGGTGTTAAGTCTAGTTTAGAAGATTTCCAGGTGTTCTAGGTAATATATATTTTTCTTGTACAACCTGAACGGTTTCAGACTACAAACCATTCCTAACCTCTTGAGTGGCCAGCGTTCTGTGTGGTCAGAAAAGCTGCCTTGAGGTGACAGTCAAGTGCAGGGCTTTAACTTTGACATGAACTAAGAAGAGCTATAATGCTCTGGAATGGTCTAGGATTCTCTAAAGGAAATGCTGATGTAAGCCAAAGCATCTCTGATAGAGGTTGCAATCACTGACTTTGCAATGGTTGGTATTGCAAGCCTGTTGTGACACTGATCATGATACTGTATTTAATGTGTCAATATTAAAGTATTACCTTTTGGTGACTGAGGATTCATCAGCCACTCTTGCCTCTGTGCTCTCTAGATAGAACAGGGGCCATTTCTTATAGTGCATCCTCCTGAATGGATTTGCAAATCAGAATTAATTGTTAGTTACTAATTTCTTTTAATGTGAATTAATCTTCCTTCTGCTTGCAGCACCATATCTTCTACTGCTTTCAAATCCTGCTTTAAGTGTGGTCTGGAGGGGAATTAGTTTGGAGACAGTGACACTTAAGCAGTACCTGCAAAGAAACTATTCTGGGATCACAAACCCTCCTTTCAGGCTCTCTGGCAGCAATCCTGGCAGGGAATTAGGGGCAAACAGTGTTAGGGGCTGTGTTTGACATGTCTGCCACTGTGCCATCCCCCAACAAATTTCTGTAATCAAATTTAATACATATTCAGCCAAAATATTTTAAAAATCAGCTTCTAACAATTTTTATCTTCAATGATCGTATCCAGCTCATAAATTGCAACATAAATTTATATTAAGGCATCAAGATCTAGCACCATGCAGTCTTAATGCTGGTGTGTTATGCATTTCATAAATAGTAGCAAGAAGTAAACAGCAAGCTAATAACTTTTAGGAACAAACTGTGGAATTAAATAGGTACAGCTGTGATATCTTCATATTTATTTAAAAATGCATATTCAAAGAACAGTTTAGTAGGAGTAATTTTACTCACTAGTCAGCACTTGGCATAACAGGCAGTTAAGCTTCTAAATCAATATTTTGATTTCAAAAAGCTCTTTTGTAAGAGTAACATGAGTTGGGACTATGCTGGATTTTGTGCAGGAGGTGGTTCAGTTGGGGACCTGTTCAGCTGAAGTTCAGACGGTGTGAAAGCCTTGAAAGCTCTGCAAGAGCTAACAAATGGAAAGCAGTTTGATTCTAATGCTTGTTAAATTGGGAGTTAAATGGCATGTTTTTAAACAGAACACAACCTATGCTTCGTTCTCTTTAAATGTGCTCACTGATGAGTAACTGAACGTGTGTCTGGGTGGAAATTGAATCTGTGTAGGTATCTGACTAATTGATCTGTAGATGCTAAAAGTAGCTAAGTGTTGAGGTGCAGAGAGCACAGAGTCCATTTCTGCAGGAGGAAATCCGGTGTTTTCAGAACAGTGCTGAGAAAAGTGCTGCTTTTTCTGGTACTGCTTGCAATTAACTTTAATCACACCTTTGTGCTGAGTGTTAATGAGGAACGTGGTCTGAAAATCTGGTTCAAAGGGGAAAGCTGTATTTGCTCTGCACCAGTGTTATTCAGTAAAACTGCAGGAATCTGTGGAGAGGCTGGATGAGTGCAGTATTTTCTTGCTGGAGAAATGGAAAAGGTATTGGGACAAGGTGGGGTTGGGTGCTTAGGTGAAGCAAAGAAGAGAGAAATCGCTCTCTGCAGGAAGGTTTGGAGGCAAGAGGGGGAGATTGTGGAAAGTGGCTGCAAATTGACAATAAAATCCAGACTGGCACAGAGCTCAGGAATGTCAACAGGAGCTTTACAAAAGTTTTACAAAGCGCCATGTCTCTTCATCTTTTTTTTTCGTTTTTAATGGTTGGTTGAGGTGTGACAGGGACACTGGGGGTGTACAAGGAATTAAAACTCAGGTTGTAACTTTGTGTGGGTGAGCTGTTTCTTATGTGCAGTTGTGAAAGTGAGGGGTGTATGGGTGTTCATCAGGCAGAGAGAAATCAGCCACTTGCTGGGAAGCTGAGAGTTCATACCCATGTGAGAAGAAACAAGAAGCTGCAGAGATTTTTGAGGTCCTCTGAGCCAAGGAGGCCACTCTTCATGCACTTGGATTAGAAGAAATTTTCAGGGAGTTGTCATGATAATAGAATTGTAAACCGAACAGATCTGAAAGCTTTGGTGTCATAAAATGGAAAGTGCACAAAAAAATTGCAACTAATTTCACTTCTCTTGTTCTAAGCCATTTTGAAAAGCTCTTCCCAAACACTTCAAAATGCTCATGTTCCCTTCTCCCATAAAATTGGCTTTTATAATCCTGTACCTCCTGATCTTAGAACTTTTAGAAATACACAGCTTTTGTAGCATCAGAGCCAGTAAAAGCTGTGGGAGTCCTGACTATCACCAGAACAGCTAGACATGAGTGTTAAGAATCAAAACACGGCAACAAAAACTTGTCTGAAAACATTCTCTTCTCTCTTGTTTTAATTCACTCCAAGAACTCAAGATGAACAGGACTGTACTGTCAGCTGTAGTCTAACCTTTCTAACACACCAAAAAGGGTTGGAATTTGCACCAAGAAACATGCGGGGAAAGAAAGACTTAATTCTCCATCTGTGCAGGTGTAATCCCAAAGCTCCTGCCCCGGGTGGTGACGCTGGTGGGTGGGTGAGAGGACTCTGGAAATGAGTTGTGTTGAGAAGCTGCTGAGTTTGTGCCAATGAGCAAGATGCCTTAAATAATAACCTCTCTCTCCACAGGTTAAAGAAGGGCTTGGAACAGGTGGTTGTTCACCCACTTGCTGGCCTTGTTCCCTGTGACAGCACTCCTGAAAAAAACTCTGGAGAACCAAGCCAGAGCTGGTTTGGGCTGGGGCTGAGCACAGCAGCAGGTCCAAGGATGAGGCAGCAACAGTGTGTGGTGGTGATCAACAGCCCGGGGTGGTCAGGCTCTGCAGGAAGCAATTGGGGTGACACCTCTCATCTCCACCACCACCCTGCTGGTCTGACGTGTGCTGGGTGCACAGATGGAGAGGGAGAATCCCTGAATCGCTTTCCACTGACAGCAGGCTCAAAAGTCTTCCTACAGCTGAGAGTATGGGAGGGAATTGCTTAGCTTAGCTGCTGCTTTCAGTGGGTTTTCCTCCTTAAGAGGATTAGTCTGGCCCTTGGCATTTGTTTCTCCTTCTCTGCTTCTGAATTTAAGCAGTGGAAGTTACAAACAAAATAATACTCTGCTACTTAACCACAGGGCATAATGTGCCCTGTGGAGGGTCCAGGAGATAGGAGACTTGGCTTCTTAGGGTGAGAATAGACACTGTTTTTCTTAGGAATATGGCTGCTTAACTTAGCTAGTAAATGAACAGAATTTTGGGGTGCTGCCTGCATAGAACTGCCTTCTGTTCCTTTGTCACCCTGTCAGTATGGGAAAGAATGTGATAATTTTCAGATTAATGTGCCTTTGACTAAACAACTCTACCAACTCTACTACTATTTCACCTTCAAACATCCTTGTGTGGTAGCACATTGAAAGACCATTTCTGGCAATTATAGTTACATGGAATAAATCATCTGAGATTAAGGAATAAGACAGTGAGAAACAATGATGAGGATATGCATTATGTTCCTGTTGCATGCCCGCTGAATGGGAAATGCTCTAATGAGTATCACTATTCCTTCTTTGCTCCCAGCTTAGAGGCAGGTTTTCTGAGATTGTGGTTTTGCAAAGTACCTGTTTGAAGAGATGGTTTCAAGATAAGGAAAATAAATTATTTTAATGAATATTTGAATAGGAGGCATTTACTACAACTGCTGTAAGAGGAAGAAAGAAAATTGCTGAACTTTCCAGGAGAGTTGTGCAAGTCTCAGTTCTCCAGTTTATGCCAGTCTCAGTTCTCCAGTTTATGCCTTTTGGCATCCATTATTCATGTGATGTCCTACATTCACCCTTCCTCCAAACTGTATTTGCTCTTTCCTCTTCCCCTACACTGCATTCCAAATTTGGCTTTTTTTTCCTGAGGTACTGCCATAGCATATACAGCACATAAGGCTAGCAAAGCTTTAGAAATATAATTGACCTCTATGAATTATTTACAGAAAGACCCAAAACTCACTAACTCCAAGCAAAGAGAAATGGGAAAGGACACAGGAGTGTTGCAGAGTGATTGAGGAAACCCCAACTTGTGTTTATTAGTTTGTTAGAATCCACCTTTGCAGAGCAGCTACCCTCTGGGCTGGTCACATCTGTTTCCTCCTACATGTTCTCTGAGCTTGGGGAACTCACATCATTTTCATTTTCATCTCATTCAGGGATGAGAGGTGTCCCTCAGGGATCTGCTCTGGGACTGGGACCTTTAATGCCTTCATCAGTGACATGATGTAGCTGAATGCTCCTGTGGGGAAACACTGGAACAGGTTGCCCAAAGAGGTGGTAGATGCTTCACCTCTGGAAACATTCAAGGTCAGGCTGGATGGGGCTCCAAGAAACCTGATTGTCCCTTTTTGTTGCAGGGGGTTGGCCTAGATGATCCTTCAAGGTCCCTTCCAACCCAAACTGTTTTATGATTCTATTTTATTTAAAGTGAACTGAAGAAGAAACCATCATGGAAACAATGGGTGTACTGTCTCTGTAGCAGTGTTCTGACATAAATGCATCTTCTGACTTCCCAGAGCATTTCCAAAGGATATGTTCTGGGTTTTTAAGAACCAGATAACCAAATCTGAAATCAGCCTTTTAGCCTTGATGCCAGGGATACAAACCCTTGGTTTATACTGCTTGACTGGCCCCCCCTCATTGCTTTGAATGCACTCCAAGATCTGAGCAGGTGCTGAGCTCAGCTGCTCTCAGCTCGGTGCTGTCTTCAGATGGAAGCACTGAGGTGTGCAAGCCTGTGGGCCCCTGACAAAGAAAGGCAGAGATCCTTACAGTCTGGTGGGTGCTCACTGTCATGAGCACTTCTGTGGCTGCCTCTAAGACCTGAAGTATTGTTGATACTTGACATAGCTATATTTTTTCCCGAATTTTAAGCTTCACCTTAAATGTCTCGTGACAGCCTGTGTCTATAGCAAATGCCTCTGTGCTACAAGTCATTTTAATGGCTATCACTAATGCTTTTTGAGCTATTTATCCAAATGCTCTGGATATTTTTTATTTTGG
Source organism: Ptilonorhynchus violaceus (assembly GCA_013397565.1). Classification (NCBI taxonomy): domain Eukaryota; kingdom Metazoa; phylum Chordata; class Aves; order Passeriformes; family Ptilonorhynchidae; genus Ptilonorhynchus; species Ptilonorhynchus violaceus. The sequence goes on from VZRJ01000820.1 coordinate 504,751, forward strand.
AGGTGCTCCCTGGAACTGTTAGCACACTCTGATTTGATCAAATGTAATACATGCTCTTTTCTGACTGATTGCTGTTGTCACTCACTACAGATTTGCAGTGTCTTCAAAGGCACAGCTCTCTGAAACCCGCCAGGCAGTGCCTAGAGCTCCTGGCTGCCGACTGCCAGCTTTCATCAGCAGTGACTAGAGAGAAAGCTGCCCTTTCCCAAATCACTTTACATGCACTCATATTGCTTATGTAATTTGTTTCTCTTAAGTGTTCATCTCTTTCTCTGGTGATCAGAGAGCCAGCAGCCTGTACTGCTCACTTCAGTTACTGTTCTGTGAACTGTGGAGTGCTGTGAGACTGAATTATCAACAAAGATTTCCTTTTGCTTCCTTGCCTTTCTCTTTCACATAGCTATGCTCATAAGGTTAGCTAATCCATCCTTTTTATTCTGAGAAGAAAGAAAGGAGGTTTAGGTATATTTTCCCTATTCTAAGCAGAGTGATATTTATGGAGTCTGCAGTTCAGTGGTCTCAACAATTTTAATCCAGATTTGCGTCTGCTGCTGGACTCAAGCAGCTACATTTTTCCCCCCTAAAACCCCACAAGCTACCCCTACTGAACCTCCCATCCCTCCATTACTCCCAAAAAATCCCAAACAAACTTTTCTTCCCCCTACCCTTTGCCGCCATAACTTAATAACACTCTGATTATCATCCTGTGAGAGGAAAATTCTCTCAAACCCTTATGTTGTATGTCCATTCAGGTTATCTGAGCATAGCAGAACAAGTTCTTTTAAAGGAGTAGTGTGGAACACAGGCAAGAAGACAGCAGTGGCCAGACTCAGGTCACAGGTTCAGGGTTTGTCCATTCACAATTGTCATCCAGTTAATTACAACTGAGGAATGATTTTAATTTTACCCCTACAGCAGATCTTAAAACTCTTCCTTTGTTAATTTCAAGAATTTGTGTGCTAAGTTAAGAAACGGGCTTGTATCTGGTGGGAAGTTGTAAGAATTGTGCCTAGAGAAAAACGTCCTTGTTTTGCGTATTTCTTTTCCTGTATGCTTTGGGAATTGTAGTGGGTAATTTCTGTGTTATATGTAAGGTAGAGAAGGTGACACCTCTCACTAGCATCCTATTTCTCTTTGGGGGGATCCCAGGTCTCATCAATGGGTGAATCTGCTTCTGATGCCAACAGCACCGTATCAACCTTTCCATTACTTTTGAAATAATTTGGTCATCATCTTAAAAATTTAGCCAAGCATGGTGAAAAAAAAATAAAGCATATAAAATGAGAGAAAAACTAAATGTAACCACTGAGAACGTATTTGGACATAGATTTGTCACAGGGATCCGAGGGTCTGGGGGCAGTTCTGTGTGACAGTAGCAGTGCTCAATCTTCCTGCTGCAGCCTAGCAGCTGGAGCTGAGCTGGATGCTTATCCTGCTGGGGGTTAGAGGTTGATTCTGTTTAAAACTCCTTATCTTTGTTATGAGTGCTACAAGGACACAGCGATATATTTATCTTTTTGTGGAGCCCAGCAAACCTTTCTGGAACATTGCAAATGGTTGTCTCCTTGTCAAGTATCAGAGAGAGTTAACACAAGGAAATCCATCAGAAACCCAAAGCACGGTGGATTTTTATATAAAGCTTGTCAAAAGTTGCCGTCAGAGTGCAAGAAGGTCATTTAAACTTATGTTGCTTTTCTTTTCCATGGTATGTATACTTAGCTGCTTTTAATTTACTGTGTCCTATTCCTTATTTTTGCTGGATTTTCACTCCCACACAGGTTTTTATGATTTGATAAAGAACAGGCTGTTCTTACTGGAAGTGGAAAAACCAGGCAGCTTTTACTGGAAAAGGGAGGTAAAAGAAGATTTACCCCTCCCTTCCCAAAAGGGAACCAATAAAGTTCTAAAAAGGTTGAGTAGCAAGTGCCTATATTGGGCATTCTTGACGAAGATTTCAAAAAGAAAGAAAATGCAAAATTATTGAAGTACTGATTGCAGTTTTAAAACCACAAGCCAGTGGAAAATAGCTGCTACTTCTTATCAAAATGTATGCCTGTTCATTTTAATGTGTCCTTTTGGGAAGGAATTGAAACTCTTCACTTTTATACAAGCAAACATATATATTTGTGAAGGAAAATGACCTGGATACTGTGGTATAGCTAGTTTCCTTAAAAAACCCTTTTGGTTAGTTTTAGCCAAAGGTTTCTGTAGTCACTGAGCTGTCACTGATCATGTAAGGGATGTGTTGTGAGAGATTTTAAAAGAAGTCAGTTTGTGCAATAGGCCAAGCTGTATGTTCAGAACAATACAGAAAAGGGGTGAGTGAGAAGAGAGAAGTTAAACTTGATAAAGGAGCAGAAAGATTTCACTGTCCTGAATTTTGGAACATGAAAATGGTAAAATAATTCTGTGTTAGCAAAAGCAAAGTAATGAACATGAGGAAGAGTCTTCCCCTGACTGTATGTGTGCAGTGACAGGCTTGGAATTAATTATTGTCATTCAGGAAAGAGATATGTGAATGATGTTTTCAGTCAGGACAAGACCTTGAAGGCCAAATGAAATAACATAGAAGGTCTGAATGAAAATAACTTCAACGGCAGTGTCAGCAATATAATTATGTGCTATGTAGAATGTGTTTTGAAGGCCAGAAACATAGACAGTTTGAAAAGGCAGACGGCCTTGGAAGTAAGATCCATGAAGAGTTCTTAAAGAGAGATGGCAATGCAGACTCCTTGTGCTGGTTTCAGCCAGGGCAGAGTTTTCTTCAGAGCAGCTGGTATGGAGCTCTATTTTGTATTTGTGCTGAAAAGACTGTTGATAATAAAGATGTTTTTGTTACTGCTGAGCAGTGCCTCCACAGAGCCAAGGCCTTTTCTACTCCTCACCCTACTCCAGCAGTCTGGGGGTGCACAAGGAGCTGTGAGGGGACACAGCCAGGACAGCTGACCCCAACTGACCACAGGGATAGTCCAGACCACCTGGTGCCATGCTCAGTTTATAAAGCTGGGGGAAAAGGAATGCAGGGATATTGGGAGTGATGTCGTTTGTCTTCCCAACTAATAATTACATGTGATGGAGCCCTGCTTTCCCAAGATAACTGAATATCTGCTGATGGGAAGCGGTGAATGAATTTCTTGTTTTGCTTTGCTTGTGTGCACAGCTTTTGCTTTATAGACCAGAGGGTCTTTATGTCAACCCACAAGTCTTCTCACTTTCTTTCTTCTGATTCTCTCCCCCATCCGGTTGGTGGGGGAGTGAGTAAGAGGCTGTGTGGTACTTAGTTGCCAGCTGGGGTTAAATCCTGAGCATCCTGCTCTCAAGTTTTCCCAAAGAAGGTTTGCTGGGAGTGTAGACGGTACACCAGTAGGTACAAAGCGACAACTCCTTCCAGCATGTGTTGGGAGTTTAGTACTTAACAAACACTCCAGTTTGTTACAAGTGGCTGCTGGAAGGTTAAGAGCCTCTCTTGTTTGCAAAAAGCCAAATTCAACCTCCTCATGCAGGGGGTCTCTGGGAAAGGTGAAACAGTCTGTGTGTTTTTACAAGCTGAAATGTAAAAGCCCTTCGGGAAGATCAGTGCAACAAAGGAAGGACAAATCTTCAACGTAACTGATTAACCCGGAGCTTTGCTGTGACAACTGTGTATGTATCTTTTCCATGCCATAAGGGCAAGTCAGGGAAGGGCTGCTTTCAGTTTCAAATGACAGAGACTGGTAGGTTTTTTACGGTGTTTCTGTGCAGCGGATAGTAGTGGGAATATATAACTTTCCCTATCAGGCTAGAATGACTTTCAATTTTTCTCATTCATCACCACTTATGTATCATATGATGTCAGTGGCAGGAGTGGAAATAAGTTCAGCCCCCCACTTCTCCACCTGGGATAAGACACAATACTGGAAAAGAATAGTGTTTCTGGTATATGAAGGTGTTTTGAGGAAAGTCTTTGAAGTTTTAGCCCAAAAGTGAGGGAAACTTGGGGAAAGGGAGTTGTTGGGGAAGGTAGGAAAAGAGAGTGCAACTACAAATGGTCAATAGGCTATTAACAGAAGGGTCTGAATAGGAGATCTTTTGAAGGCATTCCCATAGTAGGAAGAAAATGGTTCTCTAGCTCAGTATTCCTTTTCTTAGGAAGTGAACATTTTAAATAAAGTCATTGAGATTATGGGTAAAGAGACAGCTTCAAAAGTCAGAGCTGAAGAACTGAGGAAACTCATTTCAGGAGGAACTTTCCTCAGTCTCTGGCATTTTGATGCAGAAAGTTAACAGATGTCTTTCTGGACAAGAAAGAATTACATGAAAGTTTCACAAACTCCAAGAAAAATGGAGACTTGGAGGGAACAGTTTTACTAAGAGATAAAGTGAAACAACGGAGAAGTTATTTATAAATGATGAATATTCTTTTCAAGGAGTAAAAAAGGTTCTACATTACTGTGGTAACAATAATGGAAAATGGCTTGCTGAGTGACAGAGATTGTCATTAGAAGAATAGGGAAGTGATTTACTGACTTTTTTTCTTTAGCTATAAAACTCTCTCTTCTCTTCTGTCAAGTGTCAGTAGAAAATATCTTTTACAGTATGGTCAGTAAAAAAAGAATTGATCAACAAAATGATAAAATAGAAGGGTTTCTTCTCTGCAAGTAGATTATTTCTCAAACCTTTAACTTGCTTCAAATGCAGGACAATGTTTCATTGTCTTCTGTGCTTTCCCCATCTCAGGCTCTGTAGCCCAGAGTTCAGGGCTCTCTGGACCCCCTGAGCAGTGTGATGTAAGGGTTTTCTAAGCACAAACTCCTGCTGGAATTGTAGCATCCTGTTTGACGGGGCAAATGTCCACTCTGATTCTAAATATATTCTTTGGTGTAGAAATGACCACAGATGACTAATTTTGGGTGAGCAGTTTCAACATCTTTTTCGTTGGTGGTAATAAAAATGTACTTTTATTTTTAGTCTGAATATGTTGTCCTGGCAGTGAAATAGCCCAAGAACATGGACAGAACATTCAGAGACCTGGCTCTTTCTAATTGTGCAGGAAACTTCCCATTTAGACTAATTCCTTCAGCTCCCTATTCCTCACTCATTCCTCTAATGTCCGGATGAAAGTACCAATGCCCTTCCTGCTTGTTCCTTTGCAAAGCAAAGTGAAAAATACCATTCTGTGTAACCAGCTTACTGCCATTACCCTCTGCTGGCTGAGGATTGCTGACTCCTCCTTTTTCAATGGAAATTGAGTGGGGAATGCTGTCCTTACCTTTCTGCCTGCTCTGGGCCTAGGATATACCTGAAGGGGGGAGTCCCAGCACTGTTCTTGATTGCTGCCCAAATAACCAGGATACAGAAACAGAGCACTTGTAGGCTGTGTCAGCACAGACAGAAAGGTGTTCCTTCACAGTCAGGTCTTGGGTCTAAGCAGGTCAGTGTCAAATCATGGTCGGGTTTAGTGGGTTGTGCTGCCTCCCTGCTGCAAAGCACAGAAAGGACCATTGCTGGCTTTGTGTCTTCAGAGGCAAGGCAGATAATTAGCAAGTTAGGATATAGAAAGTGTACTTAATAATCTGCAGGTGTCAGGCATGTGGGAAACCAGGAATCTAGTCAGCTTAGGAGCTACTTAGAATTTTTGTAACAACAGAAGAAGTAGAATTTTTTTCATGGAACAAAGTTTCTTTGGAAATACCTGAAGACCAAAAATTTTTAATAATATGAGGTTTATCCTGGTGCCACTGCATTATAAAAGATACTGTACTTTTCCATATCACATTCATTCCATGATGTGAGAAGTGTAAATCTCTACTGGAAAAACATTATTGCACAACTCTAATGAAATATTTCAAATACTTTTGGAGGAATTTCAGAATCTTCTCCTGTATAGTGGTTTAACATATTTGTTTTGAGATTCAGAGAGAGGAAAGGAAATTTTTGCCAAAACTAAATTTTCTACTGGAAAGTTTTCTCTCTTTATCCCCTCATGTTTAACTAGGGCAGAAGTCATGATTTCCCCTCCAGATCATCATCTTGTGGTGGGCAAAGTTCTAAATAGCATCTTGCATTTTAATGGCTATAAAGTGCAGAGCTGTCAAATCTCTTCCTGTCTAATCTTATCTGGCATTTTTTTAGAAGCTGTTTGACCCCGAAAACCTTTCTGTCATCTCTCATGTTTTCCCTTACTTCAGGAAGAAAGGGTTTTGAAATGTCAGTGACCCATTGTGCTAACAGGTTGCTGACTTACAGTAAAATTAGATTGAAATTGTGTCTTCATTTAAAAATCCTAAGAATCTTACTGAGGTTTTGGTTATACTGAGCAACATCATCAACATTTTTGAAATTTGTTGCAGAGTAAAACCATAGAGTTTGCTTTCTTAAAACAGCTACCCTGTCTTAGAAAACCACCCTGCATTCTTATACAGCCAGTAATGCTGCCAACAAGAAACCCTAAAAGCGATTTATTCTGCTTCTCCTTGCCAAGAGAACATCCTGCAACACAACAGGTTACAGCTCATCTAGCTGAACATATACCTGGAGCCCTGAGAAGTTTAAGGAGGGCCAAAATTTTGTCCTGCTCCTGAAATGACCTTTCACAAATTAAAATGTAAACTATGGTCCAAAATTGTAACAGCAACTAAACAAAGCCTGGAATTTAAAAAAAACCCGAACAACTGAACCTACCAAAAAAAGGTCAGGTCTTGGATAATTCTGAAGATTACACTTAATCAGACTTAAACTGAAATGTTCAATAATTATAAACTGTAGTAGTACTTTTACTAATATGCAACGCTCTGTTCTTGAGTTTTAAATATTTTCCTTGCTACTGTTTAAGCTTTTGTCTGTAATTGGGCTTAAATGTTCCTCTGTATTTTAGAGTTGATACTTACTCTGCTCCAGCAAGAAATTCTAATTTCTACATTGGAATAGTGTAGAGTTAAATTTTCTGATTTCATATCTTTTGGGATTCTGGAGAAGCAGTAGGATAAGATTTGAATAGAAAAACCTGAGCTGTGGTGACTGGATGTCTTTTCCAGGGCAGCTAATGTTGTAATAAACCCTCTCAAATTTGCTTCCTTTGAATTTTTGCTCTTGCTCAAACTGAACACTCAGCATCTGCTCTGACTGCAGACTCAGGCTGGAGCCTTTTAGCTGTTTGCAGCATGGTTATTATCACCAGCTGTGTATAAAGAATGAGAGAGAGAGAGAGCTGTAGGCAAGTTCTTGGTTTTCAGGCCAACATTTGTCACTAAGGGGTATGTAGCTGCTTCCTAGGTGACAGCTGAATGTAAATTGTTATTTAACCACTGGGTTTTTTCTTGCCTTGGAAGTGGTGCAGGGACTACAAGAGAGGACCAACACTTGCTGGCAGAGTTATAATCGTTGAATGGGTTGGGTTGGAAAGGACCTTAAAGATCAACTAGTTCCAACCCCCCTACGATGGGCAGGGACACATTGCACTAGTCCAGGTTGCTCCAAACCCTGTCCAACCTGTCCTGGAACACTTCCAGGGATGGGGCAGCCACAGCTTCTCTGGGCAACCTATGCCAGTGCCTCACCACCCTCACAGAGAAGAATTTCTTCCTAATGCCTAATCTAAACATACCCTTGGTCAGTTTAAAGCCATTCCCCCTTGTCCTATCCCCACATAACCTTGTAAAAAGTTCCTCTCCAGCTTTATTGCAGCTCATTTAGGCACTGGAAGGTACTCTAGTTCTAATAAAAGCCTTCTCTTCTCCAGGCTGAACAACCCCAAGTCAGTCTGTCTCCATAGCAGAGATGCTCCACCCTGAGCATCTTTGTCACCCTTCCCTGGACTTGCAGGTTGCTTGAACAGTCTCTGGAAACAGATAACGATCTCTCAGCAAAGGAAGCAAAATTTTACTTTCAAACTGTGGATGACCAAAGGTAGAAAATACTGAGCAGACTCCAAGGCTCTTATTTTCTGTCTGTAGCTAACTTGCTGTGTGAGAATAAACCTAAGTGAGCTCGGCAGGAGGCCTGAAGAAGCCACTGGGTGTGACTGTGAGGTGGCCTGTCGTGCCAGCCCAGGGGACAGATGTTGGCACGTGGGAAAGGGAATCCCATGATGCAGCCACCCAGCTCACAGCGATTTGAGGTGGTGGCTCTCAGCTGGCCTGGTGGGGTGAGGCAGGGTGGCAGTGAGGTGTGCTGGGCAGAGAGGGCTCACTGGCAGCTGCAAAAGCTCCTCTCCCAGCAACATTAATAGAGGTAGTGACATCTCTGCTCAGTCTCCTGATTTCTGAGCACAGCCTGTGTTGTCCTTTCCCTGGGCTCCACAGACATCTGGTTTCCAGCAAGCTGAAAGTTTAACTGGAAATGACTTCCTATAAGTTGGTGCCAGAAAAGTCAAGAAAACATTATCATGTTTGATTTCTCTTATTAAATAAAATTAAGTTATGTTTCTAAGAACAATTTCTTTTAGATTATAAAATTGAAATGTTTTGTTCTCAACAGACACAGTTGGGTAAAAGTTGGCCTGTGCTTGAGGAAAGTAAAAACTTGCAAATAAGTAGTAAATAGTCAGAAAAATGAAAACAACCTCTTAACAGGTTTTCTACTTTGCTGAAAAATAAATAACGTCATAGTGTGAATTTATTATTTTCCCCCTTATTTTCATTGGGCCTCTGAACTAAAGAATGTATTTGTATTACACACCCAATTACACTTCTGCTGACTTACATGGCATTTTCCTGGGTAAACAAAGCTAATGAATGCATGGTATATACTTAAAAGCTATTCTCAGTAGAGGGACATTCTCTCCTCCTCCTCCACACTCCACTGCATAAAAGGGGATGGTCACACTGCGGTAATTACTTTTTTTTCATACATTTATTTATAAAAAAAAGGCAAGCAGAGAGGCCCTCCTGCTCTGTTGCCTAGGTTATTCCATAGGCTACCAAGCTGTCTGCGTGGTATCTGCAATTATGCAGTAAAGCTAAACCACAAGGTGAAGAACCCCACAGTGGTCTCAGTTCCAGGAATGTCCCTAACTACACTGTGGGCTGAATTTTGTCCTCTTCCACTGCCTAGTGCTGGGAGTGAAACAACTGTCACTTCTCTGTAACTAAACAGCAAAGCACAAAGTGATAATTGCCAAGCCCAGTTAATGCTAAAAAAATGTGAATGCTGGTAATGATGACCCTGGAACACAGAAGAGCAGAGGGCTCTTGCCCTGACAGACAAACTATTTCAGTGGTGTGCAGTGAAGATGCACTTTATTTGTGTATATTTTGAAACCGATTTATTATTTCCTTCTGCCCCTCCAAGTAAATTACTCTGGCAGCCCACAGTGCCTGCCAAAGTTACCCAGAGTTGGGTGTGAGGCAAACTGTTGGGGGTGGAGGACTATGAGGTGAAGGACTATAACAAGGGAAAAGCTGGTCTGTTTGAAATCCTGCTCATGGAGCCATGGAAGTGCCCTCCAAGGCAGCCTCATCTACTGCGAGGGGCACTCCTGCCCTGTCCTTTGCTGTGCTGGGTGGGGCTGTAGAATTCCTTTACTACCCACACACTTTTCCATCTGCCACCAAATCTGTGTTTACTTTGTCTTGCTGCTTTAGGGTTGAACCAGTGGTGCTGCACTTTGACCAGGGAGAAGGGTTGTGACCTCCTGGATAGTCACACTTCCTATTGGAGGAGTTGACTGTGTTGGTCCAGTTCCCTTTTGGCTTGTGTTGTATTGCCATGGGGAAGGGGGTGAAAATCATTAAATGTGATAAGGAATAACTTTGACTATGCTGTAGCTCTAATGTACCAAAACCATCTTTAACATCCCAGAGGCAGAGAGGAAAAGAAGATCAGATGCTAACAAGCTGGTAAATCAACAAGAATAAGATCTAATTAAGTTGTAACCATTATGCTAATATATGCTACAATCTAAAGGGAGTTAAGAAATTGCTTTCTATCACAGCTCGGAAAGAGCTGGAACAGTGTCCTGTTAGGCTGGGTAATAGGGGGTTATACAGAAGGGTAGAGAAAAAAGTTCAGTTACCAGTATTTGCCAATTTTGGCTAAGGAACCTTGCAAAATGGAGATAAGATGCTAAGAAATATCAAAGGATATTCCTTGCCCTTCCAAACCAGGCTTGCTGTCTAATCGAATTATTCAGTTATTGGTCTACTAGCTTATTCACCCATGGGAACAACAGTCAGAAAGGTAAACCTGTTTTCTTGCTGTATTGCAGGAAATCCTGGAATTTCTTTGCAGAGCTGTATAGGAACTATCTCCCTTTAACAAAACCAAAATGGAAACAAAAAATCGAAACCAAATAATAATTAAAAGAAAACCCCACCAAAATAATCCAAATCCACAGAACACCACCACAAAACCACAAAAAAACCCCAAATGCCCAATTCTGCTAGCAGTACAGCTTTGAAGGTAAAACTGTCTGTGAGTAACTCAGACCTTACCTTGCAAATGCATACAGCAAATGGATCCTTATCAATCAGAAACAATTCTTATCAAACTGACTTTCCTAAGAGAGGGGGTGAATTTTGGCCTGTTTATCCAGAGGAGGTGCACCCCTGAGGACATGGGACTTTTGGATCACAGCCCTGAGCTGTTCTGAAGGGCTCGAGGAGGATGTGGGAGGTGCAAACAGCAATTAAACCCACAGCTCCTGGGGTGATTAGTTTCTGTTTTCCTCCCATGGATGCACAGTTTCGGAGGTCTCTGACTCATGATAATGTGAGGATCTAAAAAAGCAGTCTTAGCTCCTTCAGGTCATCATCTATTTGCCTTGCACAGTAATAGCAGCCTATGATGTGTTCAGACCTAAATATGTGTGAATGTGGGATGTGAGTACAGCTGGACTGAAAAAATAATGATTGCTGGATGTTCATGTTATCTTCTTCTATCCTGGATACCGTCAGTAGGAGTCTAATGACTTGTTTAGAAGATTGCAGGAGACAATTGCTAAAGCAATCAGCAAATATGATTATAACGTCTCAGTTCAGTAGACTTTCTATCTTAAGCAGATTTGGAAGTGAAACATCTCCAAAAAGCAGCAGAAGAGGAAGGGAGCATTTTTCATAAACCAAAAACTGTCAGTTATTTCACTGTTAGTTATTCAATATTTCACTCAAATTGTACTTTTTAATGTTGTATTTATATTTTGTTTTGCAGCTGTAGCTAGAGAGGTCTTGAATGAAAGAAAAAGGGAAATGAAATGTATGTATCTTGCTTCAAGGGAGAATTCGTGTATGTAAATAATGAATGAGAGAGATTTCAGCAGAAGAGGATTTTGGAGCCTTCAGAATTGGTCCCCTTTCATATCATTAATAAAAAATGAACTATTGCAATAGCCAAAGTGCTTTGTATAGTCACAGGGTAATTCAGTAAGTGAAGCTCTACTTTAGACAAGTGAGTGTTGGAGGTTTTTTGGTTTTTTTTTTTTACCAGATCATGCACTAATTGTGTCTTGGGTTAATTTTGAAGGTGAGCCAGAGCTGCTGGATTTGTGCATGCAAACCACAGCTGTGTAAGAGTTGTGACTTGTAACCAGGATGAGATGGAAGGAGAATCTTGATCTCCCCTCTTTCACCTCACACAGCCATGGGGCCTGGAAGGGTAAGAGGGAGGCTTGTTTGCTCCTCTCCCAAGTCAGGGAGAGTAGATTTAGATACCCGGTCAGTTAAATTTGAAATGATTGCTGGACAGGTGATAATTGTCTTTTGGGAATGTTTTTTACTTTATCTGAAAACATCCCCCAAAGGAACATTGCCTTGGTTGGTGGCATGTTTGTTTGCCTTGGAGCAGCTGGGCGGTTGCTGTCAGCTGTGCATGGCTGAAACTGTAAAAAAAGGTCTTGAAAATTCAACCTACATCACAAAGCACAGTTTCCAGGTGATCAGGAGGTTTTACCTGTGTTGTGCTATCAGATCAGTGCAAAACAGGTGGAGTAATTGCCCAGCAAAGCAGATCATCATGTTCGTTGCTAGTATAGTAATCTTAACAACTGAGTGCAAAAATACAGATGGTAAATTAGGTCAATTAACAGGAGCTTTGTGTATCCTTTAAACAAGAGACTTTAAAGGCAGTAACAAATTTTAATAAACTAAATAATAGACAAAAATCTACTTATGAGCTTTTGAGCATGGTGCCTTTCTAGTAGAGTACTCATCTTCTGTTAAAATGCAAATTTTGACTCATCACTTGGGAGAGTAGTGAACACCAGAGGAAATACTGGAGGCAACTAAATGTATCCAGCTCATTAAAATACATCATCTTCTAATAAAAAGTACCATTATCTCAGGAGGGTTGTATACTTGAGTTTACTTCTCTGTGAGGAAAGACTTGCCAAGAGCTTCTGGTGATACAAAGGAAATTGGAGGAAGACTTGCAGATCTTGTACAAGACCTTTTAGGATTGAGATAATTTTCATGTACCATCTCACTCTTATTGCAGTAAGTATCCTAGGGGGTGATTTTTTAGACAGTTATTCTAACTGGCAAAATAAATGTGATTTTTTTTCTTATTGTTTCTGTCAAAAATGGACTTTGGAGACAGAAGTTTTCTGAATCTTAAGAAAGCCAAAACTTTAATACTGAAAATTAGATCTGCAAAGAACAAGTTTTCCCCACAGAAAATCTTGATGCATTTAGCAATACACACTTAGGCATGGACACATAGGTTTAGAGAAAATTGTATTTTTTGTTAAAAAGAAGCAAAGTAGATCTTTTGCATTTTAAGTTGTTTTCAAAACCTGAAAATTTTAGGTTTTCAGCTAAAAGTAAACTTTTTAAATTAAAAGCCATGCAATTTAACAGGACAAAAGCCAATAACTCAAAAAACTGTAATGAGAACAGTGCAAAAATGTCAAATGGTCATATCAGCTGTTGGTTGAGCTGAATGTGTATTACGGGGCTTCCTCAGTGGAGAGGTAAATAATGTTTGATTGCTGTATCATGTTAGTATAGTTTGATGAAATGCAATGGTATTATCCTTTCTATACAGATGCAAAGCACCTTACAAATGTATTTCATCTTGAAACTCAGTAATTTTCACATCTTATGCTGGCATCTTCATCACTGCCTTTCCAGGGAACTTAGTTCATTTTGCACTGGTCAGTCTAAAGAAAAAAAATACCTAAATCTCTTGAAAACTCCCCCTTTCCTGTGAACTTTGCCCCTAAACGATGACACTAAATGGTTTGAAAAAGCAGCCATGCACATCTTTGTGTGTATGTAGTATACTGGCTTCTCTTTATATTGCAGCTGCTAGGGGACAAAATCAGTTCTTAGTGTTGATTTCTGAAACAGCCAAAAGGCTACAATAAAATATAAAAGAAGAGAGATTGACGTAGCAATATCCCTTGATGTGCTTGTTCCTCCTCCAATCGCTGTAAGTAATTACCTGTCTGAAGTTGTACAAGCACTTCAGTTTGGCTAGAGACAGCTATTGATTTAGAAATCAGATGTTCTTGGGCTTGGTTGAAAAAAAAAAACCAACAACAAAAACAAACTTTTTAAATTAATTTTTTTTTCTCAGCCTGCTGTGGCCATGAATAAGCATCATTCATTTTATGTAATTTCCATTTGAAACATTTTTGTACTGGGAATTTGTTTACCACTTGTGGCCTGCTAGTCTGAAAATTAGTTTTCTAACCATGCCTTCTAACCAAGCATTTGAAATGGTCCATTAAATTTTAGAGGGTTTTTTTGTATCTATTGTTTATGGGAATGTTATCTGTCTGTCTCTATACAGGGTAATATAATGTATTTTGAAATGTGCAAAACCCTGGATTTTCATGATCTTAGAGTGTTTATTTTGATTATTTAGGTTATTTTTAAAAGGCTGAGCTGCTATAAGATCCAAGAAATTAAGACTTGAAAAGTTCTGCCCATGGGAAAACTTAATCAGGAGATAAATATTCTTCTACCTTTTCTCTCCCAGGAGTCATCCTTAGAACTGATGAAACAAGAACCTGAGCCTGAGCAGTTGAAAATGTTTTGTGTAGAAAACACATATTTGGGGTAATTTTTAGATAAAAGTTCATGGACCAAAGCAGAATGTGACTTACAGCAGTTATCAGGAGAGGTAAAATATTGAGAGATCAAGTAAAATCTGGAAACTAAATGTACACATTCCAAACTACGCATGCCATTAGTGAACACTTGGAGTTTTCTTGAGAATTTCAGATTTAATTTAATCTTCATAGGAATAGGGAAATCACAGCCTGAGGACAAAAGGATGCTTAAAAAAATGCCTGAACAGTTTAATGGCTCTTGTGATTTAAAAGTAGGAAATGTGGGATATGTGATGCTGATTGCTACTGTCAACTGTGGCTCATGCCCGCCAGGAACTGGGTGGTTGGTGAGTTGGTGATGCTCATTTGAACCAATCTATATACATTAGTCACTTCCAGGTTGCGTGGGTGTGTTATCCACACACTGCCTGGGTTTTCCAGAAGATGCCTTTTCTTAAGTAAGCAAGCAATGAGGGAAGCTCCTCGTGAGCAACCTTTTCTCCCGGTGCTTTGCATGCTTCTCTACAGGGGCAGTGTTCCTGGAGCCTCCAAGACAAACCCCTCAGTGATTGCACAAATGAAGGCAATTTAGGGTCTGGATAAGAGAGAGACGTGTGGGAGTGGAGAGGAAGCGCTTCTGCACCTCTCTGACTTGAGCAACTGTAATGGGATTTTTTCTTCCTTCCCCTTATTGGTTACATCTCTTCAGACTTTTTTTTCTTCCTTAGAAATGTGTCTGAAAACTATTCTTTTCAAATATGCCTCTGGAAGTAAACTTTACTCTGTTGTTGTGGTTTAAGCCCAGCTGGAAATTAATCACCAGGCAGCTGCTTGCTCAACCCTCTATCCACCCTTACCCCGATGGAATGGGGAGGAGAATCAAAAGTAAAACTTGTAGGTTGAGATAAGAACCGTTTAATTGAAAACAAATACAATACAATAATAATGATTGAAAATCGGAATGTTCTCTAGCAATTTGTGCTTATTGAAGCGTCTTCTAATATTAAGATATTCTTGAATTGATCAAGAGAGGTTACACGGAATTAAATTTATTGGACTTTTACTTTCAAGGTTCTTGCCTAGAACGGACAACTACTGAAACATGCTACTAAATGAAAAAATGAAAATGCTTGAAAAGCTTCCAGAGAGTGAACAAAGACAGTGAAGTGGAAGGCTGAAGGGAAATGTAGTGCAGGAACCAAGCTGGGTGGAGGGAGTCGCTTCCCAGACATGACCCCTTGTGCTCAGGTGCCAGGGAGCAGAGCAGGAGCACCTGATATGAAACCCTTTAGGGCAGGGTGGGGAAAGAGAGAGCTCCTTGGCTTCCCAAGTGCAGGCTACACCTGGGTGAATATTTAATGCTGCTCAGGCGTTTGTGCTGCTGCAATCTGGAAAGTGTGAATTGACCATAGATCTGCTCCTGTGACTCAACCACAGCACTTCCTTCTGCTCTCTGGGCTGTCTAGCAGGTATAATGAGACCTTTTGGGATAGTGTTTCCAGCTCTGATGTTTCCAGTGCTGCTTCCATCAGTCTCTGGAGTTTGGAGACTGCTTACATCAAGTGTTGGATTTCTGGGCATTTATTCCTTTAGCAATTGTGGCATCTGCAACCTGAAATACTGCCACAGACATAAAAACAGCACAAGTGAAAAACCCAACTTCTTGAGGGGTTTCCCACCTGCTATTTCTCCAGGTTGAAATGAAAATGTTGTACTAGGCAGGTAAATGTCAACAAACGCTGTTTGTTTTGTTTGGTTTTTTTTTGGTGAGACATCTAAGTTATCTATTGCTATTACACAAAGAAAAGGTTTTCAGTGTGGGAGCATGAAGTTCATTAAGTCAACCACAAAATAAACAGGATTTATTACTTCCAATAAACTCCAGCTAGAAAAACAATGATCTTTAGTTTTACAAAAATGTAAAGGGGGGAAAAGGTATCTGCTGCTGTATTTTTTTTTCTGATGCCACTTCTGTGTTTATTTAAATCATGCTTATTACTGCTGAGAATTGAGTTGGTTGACCACATAATCATATATTTTATTGGTTTTGTGGCTGTTACAGAAAGGCTGTAACACAGAAAGTGTGTTTATTGCTTGTATTCTGCTTCTATTCTGTATTGTATTGTATTCTGCTGTACTTGCGAGCAGAAAATGCTATTATAGAGAACCCAGTCTTGGGTCAAGCTGGTGGATGCAAGACCATGTAGCTTGATTTGCGCTTTACTTATGAGAGGATCCAAGCCAGTGAATAAAACTCAAAAGGTTTATGGGTGAAACCCTCAAATTCAGACTTTTGAATTGTTCTGAGATCTTACTCCTCTGCCCTTTTGGTGCTTCAATGAAGGTATGTGTGCCACACACTCTGCAGAGTCCCCTTTGCTACCTGTAGTCTTTGTCCTGTTGGTGGCTCTGGGATTCACAGAGAAGTAAGAGATGGATAGTGATATTCCCAATTAGTCTCTCAATATCAGAAAATCCTGGAGGACATGGTTTAGTTCAGGCATTTAAACACTTAAAAATTCATTGATGTTGTGGGCCCTTGTCCATGAAAGATTATGTGAACCTTATATAACTTTTTAACTAGCAAGGAGGAAAGGAATTTTATACTCTGACTTTACAGGGGAAAAAAAAAAGTGGAAAAGTGCATCTTTTTCATGTACTTGAGCAAATGACCTTGTTCCTGGAATTCAATGTAATTTCAAGAAGCAATATGTGTTGAACATGTAAAAGCTCGCAGCTACTGCTGTAGCTGCTGTGCCAGGGCATGAGACCATAAAACTGGTTACCATGATAATTCCAACTGAGAAAATTGTCCAGCATGTCTTCTTGATCAAGCCTTGTTGATAAATTTTTGAGTCTTGAACTTCTGCAAGGATCTGCTTTACCAGCTCCAAAATTACTTTACCTTGACAAAATTGGTGTTTCCAGGACATGTTCTTTTTTTTTTTTTTTCCCTTGGTTGTTAAAAGTTTGTTTAAAAGAGAAGAGGTGAGAGGGTTACAGGAGCTAGAAATTAGTCTGAGAAATACCTAGAAAAGCTGTTCTCCAAGAGCAGATAAAATTTCTATGCCATGGGAGAGAAAGTAGGAGTGATGTCTATAAACTCTGTTCCAGTACCAGGCTGGAAGGAGTTGAGAAGGCAAGAACAAAATTTGCAAACACTTCAGCTCACAGCAGGTAAGAAGAGTGAGCTGGCCTGGCAAGCAGCTATAGCTGCTGCATTTGCCATTTGTCAGAAATGAAACTACTTGCAAATAATGTGATTTTAAACCAAATGACTCTGTTCTGTAGCAGCACTATGGGCTTTAATTTTTAATATTTTCCCCTGGGTTGTCTGTTATTAAACACAACAACAACAAACAACATCTGTATATCCTTGTTCTCTTTTAAAAGACTGCTGGGATGACTTGACATCAATTTGCTGCGGTAGAAAAGTAGGAGGAGAAATGGATTACTGGTAGTAGATGACTGTCTGCCATCTGGATAGATTTTGTGGCTGATAAAATGTGTGATTTGGGCACAGATGTGTGTTTGATCCTGTTCCAGTGCAGTGGCTTTCAGAACGAGCTGTGAAGAGACAGCCCTTGGGCCAAGGGGAGCACCAACAGCTGTGGAAGGAGGAGTTGGTCTCATTGCCTCATGTTGCAGGCAGGGGCTCTGCTTTGGAAAGGTCTTTGAAGTTATTAAACTATTTAGTCAGATCCCTAGATAGCTGGAATTACTTTCTTCCCCAGAGAAAAGTGTGAATCTCTCCTCCTTTCCTTGTTCCTCATTCCTTCTAGTGTTGCCCGGAGCTCATCTCTCGGCAGAACTTTCTTGTTTCCAAAACTCTCCTCAGATGCTCTCTCAGTTCTTGATTTCTGAGTTCTGTCCAGCCTTTCTGGGCAAGTCTCCTGCTTCTCACTCAGCTCCTTTTTCTTACTGTGTGTCTCCTTTCTTGAGGATCTTGCTGTAGGCCTTGCCAGTAGAGGAGGAAATGCATCTAACCTGATTTCACTGGAGTATGTTTAAGTTTGATAGGCCTTTTCCACTTTCCAGCAAACTCTCTCCTAGGAGTCCAGGGCTTTCACCATGTCAAAGGCTCCTTTTGTTCCAAATATAAAAAAAAATCCTACTTTAAATTATTGTTATGATAATTTTGTTGATAAAAAGTTAGTGTTGTGTCGCATGCTCTCTATCCTACCATGTCTGCATTTAGCCCCCTTGTTCCTTCCAGTTGTGTTGGACAAAGCACAGCAACAGCAAAATTACCCAGAGCCCTTTTCTTTCACTGTTGGTTCTATAAAGATTTGCCTTTAATGTTAATGTGAAGCAGCTAATTTCTCTATAGAAAGGTTTAAGCAATCACAAGTGGGCCATGGAGCTGTTCAAAGTGGCTTGATCAAGAAGGGAAGGATTCATAACACTGTCAAGAAGTGCATACACCTTTGCAAGCCCTCAACAGCCTGTTTCAAACCAGAAAAATTCAGTGTACACAAATAATATGCTAGAGCGGGCTTGTTGACATTTCTCCTGCACACCAGCCTTTACTCTTCCGCACAAAGTGCATTTTGTTTTCAAAATCTGGATAGGGATGTATTTCAAATCATCTGTCTTAACTCGTGTACGTTTTGACTCCTATGAGGATGCTTATCTGACTAGTGAGCTACTGTTGAATATTCAACACAAAGCCAGTCTAATAAGTCCCACAGCTATTGTGAACCTGACAAGGAGAACAGTGTTATGCAAATATTCTGTTGCAGAAGAAAACATTTCTAACAGATTGAATGTAGACAGATGATGTATTCCTTTCAAGTAGCAATGGAAATTTGTTTTTCTTAGTCTGAGGAGAAAGAAAAAACAGTAGTAAAGAACTTAAAGTTAGGCCCATTTCCTCTCTAACACAGGATGACTGTTGTTCTCTTCTTCATTCAACTCCTCATGGTTTTATGTGGTCCTACATGTGTGCATGTGTGCACACACAATCCTTTAGCTCTATCAGAAGGAGAAAGAGGTGTTTCTCTGCTGTGTCAGAGCCAGTATTCTCTGCTCTTAATCAAGCAGAGGCTGGTTTTGTACTTCCCAGGGATGTGGAGCTTGCTTTCCTTTTGAACTTGATGTCTCTTCTTCTCCTGAAAGGCTTAAGGGAACAAAACAAAACATGCCATTTTGAAACTGTGTTCATTCAACCTTATGAACACTTCTAATAGATTTTCAAAGAAATGGTTCACCTGAACAGGAAGTAAATAGGTGTGGTTTGGCCATAGTGGCTGGGTGAAGTTACATAGCACAGCTTTCATGTTCTCTATTTCTTCAAAACTGAGGTAAAAATCTCATGCTTTCCAATACTTCTGTATTTCTATTTTTCCACTTACCTCAAAAGGAAGACATGGCTTGTTTTGTGAGGCATCCACCTTTTCCATAAAACACACTAGTTTGTCGAAGCAGAAAAGGGTTTGCTTTATGACTAACTATTTTTAGAGATTGTCTGTGTTTATCATTTTAATCAAGTCCCTGACACAGGGAACTAAACTTTTGGTTCTACATTAGTGAGAGGTTCTTACAGCTCGACAGATAGTATAGTGAATACAATATCTCTCTTTAAATGTGATATGCTAATAGAAAAGGCCACAGGATCCTTGAGGAGTGCTAGACACCAAGGTTCATCCAGAGATGTTAGTATTTGTCAATATGAAAGGTCTGCTATACATTAAAGGAACATATCATTACAGAAAACAAGCAAGGTTCGGAGAAAAATCCCCTCAGCCCTCTAGACTCCTCATGTCATTACTGACTCCTGTCCTTTCTGTAATTTCTGAAATAACCTCTCTGACAGTTTTTGTTTTAGCCTCCATCCAGGTTTCCTGGCTGTGATATTTATTTCTGCAGGGGTAATGCTTCATAATTTCAATTTCCCATCAGTGGAGAGCTGTGCTCCTGGGTTCTGTTTCCTAAAAGCTCTGCTTATTCAGCTTCCACAGCAGGTATGTACAATTATGAGTTCCAGGACAAGATAGATCGATTTTCAAAAATGTGCTTTTAGGGCTTCAGCAGTGAGAAATCAGAGCTGTTTGGGTTTAGTCTATGATTCTGCTGCTTGGCAGTAGCCATTGCCAGGTATATTTGATTTAGCTGATTGACAGAAACCCTTCACCTTCAAGAGGCTTGTGTCGTCTTCTGGATCATAGAATCATAGAACCATCAAGGTTGGAAGAGACCTTTAAGATTATCCAGTCCAGCCATGGCTGCAGCGTCCTTGTTTGGAAGTTCCTTCTGCAAAAACTTTACCTTTCCCTTTCTTGATCTTTTCTATGTCAGAAATGGAAATGGAAGACTTTTGAGGGAGACAGGTGGAAAAAGAAGTACTTGAAAAAAGTAGCAGGCATTCTGTTTCTGGAAATCTGTCTGTCCTCTCCCTGTCTTCCACGAGGGAGACAAGTATCTCCAGTGTGTCTAGGGCTGAAATGGTCACTGGATAACCATGTGACCGATGGCATGAACCTGTGTAGGGTTAAAAATCTGTGAGGTTTTTTTTAGTTAATCAGGGTCTTCTACTGACAATTCTCACTTTTGCAGTCTGAGTTAATCTCAGCATTTCTTGAGTGTAGGAAGTGGTGAAGCCCACCAATAAGTAGTCCAGATCACCAAATTCCAGTATTTCGTGTAATTTCCAGAGGTCTCACTGTTTAAGTTCCAGCTCAGAAGGTCTAAGAAGGTCCAGATTATCTTATTGCTTATGGTCCTGGCTCTTTCTTCATCAATTACCCACCTTCTGGAGTGACTGATGTTAAGAAATTATGTAGGTGAACTGAAGATTTAATTGCTCATAAAGAAAAAGGTGTCTAATCCAGTCAGTCATGCCATAAATCTCTCTCTTGGTGTCAGAAGAAAAGGCTGAGGGGTTATTCCTGTCCTTGGCCACTATTTCTGGCACGGTTATGTGCACCTAGGCCATTCCAATAGTAGTACCTATCAGGTTGAAGACTTGCTGGTTGCATCTTTTTCTGTGGAAAGGACCAATTATGCCAGGAAGAAAGTGGTGGGATTGAAACAAAGCTGCTCCCTCAGCTATTGAAATCCTACAGAAAGTCTGTCCCTGCAAGCGTAGCAGAGCCATGCCTCTGGCTGCGGTGGAGAGGGAGGCTGATGGATTCAGTGCTCTTCTGAGAGAAGCAAAGGTTCTAATGATTAATGGCAGTCTGCCCCATGAACCACTTGTAATGGCAATTTTTTGCTCCCACCCTGTTTTATCTCCTTTTTCTGGAAGGAAAACAGTTGAGGAGGGGTGCCAAGGTCCATCCAGAGCTCCTGTTTTCTCCAGTTGCCGTGGAGTGGATGGTAGAAACAGTCATCTGTAAAAACTGGTACAGGACTGGTCTTCCTTTCAGTACATGGGTTTGCACTTTTAACTGTGTCTTGTTAAGTTACTCCTGGTTTGTGTTTTATTTTCAAGACTTGTATGACAGACTAATCAGCCTTTTTCATTCAGGGTACACCTTGCCACACTTGTTCTCTTGAACCACCCTCTAAGATATTTCTAAAGATAGGTGTATTTGTGCATCACTCCTGACTCAAAAAAAAAAACAACCCCAAGAACACAATACAAATACGTAAAAGGAAAATAAGCATAAAGTACGTTTTAGACACTAAGAATGACATTTAGACCCCAAAGCTGCTGAACAGCAACAGGGCTTGCAACCCACACGAAAGATACAGGAAAAATTGAGATTTATTTGCAAAGAAATGTTATTATTTGGGTTGTTTTGAATTTTTTTTAATGATATTTATGGAAAAATGATTCAGCTTCTCGCAGCTAGACCTGGATGGCATTTTCCCAGAGAACAGTAATTTTGTCACAAGAAAAAAAGGAGAGGGGGGGCAGGGAAAACAGCATCATAAGAACTGAAAGTACTTGGAAAGCTGAATCATCTTACAAGAACTTAATAGCTGAATAAATGGTGATGATTTTGTAACTGTTAAAACATTTCCACTCATGTTTAAAAAGTCCTTCTTTTGGGCATGCTGATATGTTTTGGTCTATGAAGTTTTGTAATTGAAATTTTGGGGTTTGGTTACAAAACTATATTTTTTCCTCACTTCTTTGTAATGGACTGTTTATGAAAGAAAGTCTGAAATGAGCAAAATGAACTGACATAAAATATTACTTTTAACTTTTAACTATTTTGAAAGAAAGAAAGGAAAAAACCTATTTGACTTGATAGCGTATTGGCAATCAGAGGAACTGAAGCTTAGGAAAATCTTTTTATTTAAACTAAAAAATATCCCCAAAGCTTGAATTCTGAGCTCCCAAATGTCAGTCAAATATTTAAAACATTGGGCCGTTTTTCTCTCTATTATCAACAAAATGTGAGAAATATTGGCATATCATAAAAAGCTGATATCATTTAGAACTTCACTTTGTTTGTTTTAGGGTTGTGTTTTGTATCTTAAAGGATTGCATTGGATAATCTTGGGTTTAGCTAAAAATTACCAAAAGTTATTTATCTGAAATCCTAGTCCCAGTGGGGAAAGGAATTAGGATTAATGAACACATCCCCAGATACTTTTCCTGTCAAGATCTACAGGCCATATAAGCATTTAAGACATCTGGGGGTTCAGACTAGCACTTACTAGGACTTTCTAAGGTAACTGTTGGAAAATCCCACCTTAAGACCCACTAACACCCTGAAAATCTCCGTGGAGGTCTCCTGAGAGATCATGCTGGAAAGTATAACTGCTTAAGCACCTTTGTTTTATTTAATTTTATTTTCTGTGTCTTCTTATCTTACTGAGGGACTTTCTGTACCACTTGGCTGCACAGTGTATTTCTGATTAATCCCTCCTGACCTTTCTCCAGCTTTTTATGTCCCCCTACAGCTGCCCACTGTGTTTAGCACATTCACAAGTATTTCTTTTTCTGAAGCTCAATTTTTCCAGCCCTTCTAATGGAGCACTGACTGCATTTGCCTCTGCATTTTTCCTTTCCTGTCTTATTCCAGCCTGTGTGAATAGGCTGCCTGTTTTTTGTTTATCTGGAACAGAGTGATTTTCTGAGAGCAGATAAGGAAAGGAAGTCAGTGAAGAAATTGTTTGCGGGTACACAAGTCTTAAGCATTCAAAACAGGTTATCAGCCCAAGCTGTTCTCAGCTATCTGGTGTCCTGCTCAAGGGCTGTAAAAGGAAGAGTTGAATCCATGCAGCCTGAACTGTTCCAAGTTCCGTCTCTCACTTTGTTTACTAAACCGTGGTAAGATCTGGAGGTGCCGGCAGACAGGAGAGAGCACTTCTCGGGAAGTGTCTATTATTTTGTGCTCCATGCACACCTCTCCTTAATAGATCCTCAAGAGCTCTACCACTGCAGAATGAAAATCACATCATTATATTGCTAACACCCTTCCTTTACCCGCAGTGAGCACTGTGAACCCTTGTAATTTTTGTGTTTTTACTCTAAAGACCTTCTCATTTTGTGTTGTTGGTAGCGTATGGGAGGTTCTCTTTGACCCTCTTGATCTAAAGCTCTGTTTACTTGCATTTGCCCAACTCCAACATTAGTAAAGAGATTTCTAGGTAGGATGGAGTTTCAAGTAGTGATGTGGGAGCAGATGCCTTGCAAGAAGCTAACAGAGGATGACTAATTAAAAGTTAAGGAATAATGGTGCAGAGAGGCTTCAAGAAACCGAGATTTGTTTTCAACCTGACATTAAATGCAGAGGAGAGAACAACTGCAAAAGATTTTCCTAAAACCCAAAAATTGTTCTATTTTGTACAGAAAGGTATTAAAAGCAAAGCAAATAATTTTGCATGTGGAATGAGAATGGAGAGGATGCTATGCGACTCCAGAGTCATCCAGTGTGTCTTCCCTTTATGCCCAGGAATCCAGAGAAAATGAGAGAGTCTCTGAAGGAGATGCACAAAACATGGGGTTTGTTACCCACAAACTAAAAGATTTTCAATTAACGAAACAATTGTGGCTGAACCACTACAACAGGACACCAAGATCTGAAACTCTGTAGACCATACAAAGACATTCACATCCTATGCAGGGAGGCAGATTTTGTGTATTTGTTGATTCTGGGCTAATGGGCATGTCTATATAGCAAAGATTCAATGCCAAATGAAAATACCTGTCGTGCTTCTGCATCTAGGCTGCTGAATGTGCATCGTGAAATCAGACTTCAGTCTCATGGATTTTCACTCTCTTTTCTTCTGTTTTTTTTCCAATGGTGAAATGTCAGCTAATAGGAGAAGTCTTGTTAAGCAGTAAGTGTGTGAGTATGTGCTTTCTCTTTCTAGATTTCAACCTGTTTCTACTGCAATTCTCAGATTTGTTGGGATTTTGTCTGCTTTTTGGTTCCTCTTCTTTAGATTTGCTTCTCATCTTTGTAATATGGCACGTTTTATCAATGTACAACATATTTCTCAAACTCACACTTTGAGGAACACAGTCTTTCTCCAAATTGCTATTCCTTTTTTAGAAAACAACACGAACATGCTTTATGTCTTTTTTTGGTAAAAGTTTTATTTGCCTTAGAAGTTTTTTGTGCAGAAAGTTATATAGGTAAGTCTCAGCATAGCAAATCTTCTAGATAGAAGCCTAAGTTTGAACGTTTTTAAAACCCAGCTCCCTGTTGCAAAAGGCTTGTTCTTTCTATTTCCTTGAAGTAGTTGTAGCTTCTTTACTGTACAAGTCTGGTTTTATATTCCTTGTAGTTGATCAATTCAGAAAAATAAAATTATAACAATGAAAAGTAACTATAAATGCTGAGGAGAAATAATAATTAAATTAATTAAGACGTCTTATAAATAATTATGTATGGAACTGCAGGCATTGCTGTAGAAAACTTCAGTAATTATCTGTAAACCTAAGTGTATTAGTTCCTCTGTACCAAAGCATATATTACCACTAGGGAGCAAAAGTGAAGTAAAAAATTTGCACAGCCTGAGGCAAAATCAAATTTTTGTATCTTCTGCGTGCTCTGATCTGTTAACTTTCTTACGCACTAAATGTCTTCCTATTGATTTCACTGCACTTTGTGTCAGAGCTTGAAAGTGATTTGAGGTTTTTGAAACTACCACAAGGATTTATTTTAGATGTTAAGCAATCAAATCTATTATTCAGTTTTGACGGTCTCAGTGTCAGTGTTCCACCCCTCCCCCCAAATGCCTTCCCTTCATTTATTTCTTTTCTGTTCATTAATCTTCTGTTATTTTGTGCTTAATGTGTATGATTCAATATACTTTCTGCTCTATGTGGTGTCTCGGAGGTAGGGCTGAATGTGTAAGAGATGGGTTTGTATTTGCCTGTTGAAAACACAGCAGAGCAGTGACAAGATTTTGGGGTTGGTGGGTTTGGTCAGCAAGGCAGTGTCTGTGTCCTGGAGAGCTAGTCCACACCCTGTGGAGTCTGGAGATGTCTCCTGCTCTCTCAGACTGCAGTCATTAAAACAGAGGGGTCTTCAGCATTATTTTTAAAAGCTGGATGCAACTTCTGTTTTCCCGATGGGTTTCTGAGCTCTATAAACTTTGGTACCATTTTTCTATTTGTTGATGCTGGTGTTGAACAAGTTCAGGCACAAGACAAAGCAAGATATAAATAAGTCAAAATTGTGATGTTTTGAAGCTACTATAAGAAGCTCTCACATGTAGTTGAGGTAGCTTTGCTCAGCAGAATATGGGAAAAGTTGTCTCAAAAACTTATTTGACTTTTTACCCTGATATGATTCCCCACCCACTGCCAAAAGTTATTCTGTTTGTTTCAAAACTTCAGGTCCAGGTCTCCTCTCAGCTAGGTTCCAGTGTTGCCGGGGATAAGGTGCTGAGGCTTTGCAGGATGACAAACTGCTGATAGAACAGGAGGTCAGGCAACAAATAGCAGGAGAAAGTGCTCGAGAGGATGGGAGATGGATCTGTTTGTACGTGTCTCTGACAAAAATACTGACGTGAGCTTAGCATCCTCTAAGAGATGTCACCTGAAGTCCTGTGTCTTGCAAAGAATAATTTTGCCTCATGGATTCTACTTAGTACTGTAAGTTACACCTTTTTTTTATTTAAGAAAGCAGGTGAGAGAGGTCTGTGGTTGTTCTTCTGTGCAGCATGTTTGTACATGACAGGACTGTATTTCTTTCTGAACTTTTCTTTCTCATCTTCCTGGCCAGTCTCACTTCCACACAAATCCAGCACACATCCATCTTGGAGGGAATACATAGGTACCTCGATGAAGTAGGGATGCCACAAGTCTTTAGAGACTTGTGTTTCTTTGCCAAGCACGGGGGTTCACCCTGTGCAAATGCATTTTGCACTAATGTACTTTTGTGACTATGGCTAATACTGCCATAACAGTTTTAATTATCTGAGTCCCTCAAGGTTTATAACAAGGTTGTCACACCTGTATGTACTCTGAGGTGGTTGCCCATCAAGGAGAAGTTGAGGAAATTGCTGCTCAGGTGAATATTACCCTGTTTGTCAGTTTGCATTAGGATGGTTCAAACAAGGCAAACCATGTACAGAAGCAGGTGAGGTGTGCCCATAAATACACTCATTTCCACAGTTACTGTGCTCAGAAAAGTTCTCACCTGACTGAACTGTCTCTGCTATGTTGATCCCGCGAAAAAATCAACAGGATTTAAGTCAGGATTCCTGTGAATGAAACCCTAAATGATCTGTTAAAATTTGTATCACAAAACTTTCTGAAAAATGAGGCAGTATTCCCCTTCCCTGTGAATCACTCTTTCTTCCTTCTGATCAGTGGTGCTGAGCACAGGAGTGCTTTGCAGTCCTCGGAACAGGATGCTGATTCTATCTTCTTAAATGGATGACCTTGTGTCATTTGCTGCTCCTCAGATATTCAACAGGTATTTTCTAAAAGATAACCCCTGGAGTTCTTGAAATTCAGTAGTGGTATCAAATAATTAACTGAAGGTCAGAGACAGTTCCTGCTCCATCTAATTTGTAAGCAACTGTTGAGGAGAAGCCGCACGTGGTGTCCATGTTAATGGAGATCTCCATTTCAGACCGTATTGTAACAGTCCCTGGGGATAAAAGAGGCAGTAGTTCAGATGTTTAGGAACCTGTAAATACAGACAGACTTCACTTCTGGCAGGTGCTTCTGCCAGTGTGCTTAATGTAAAGTTTATAACCACTGAAGGTACTCGGTTTTGCACTCGGACATAAGCACATGCCATGTCCCATTGAGATTAAAATCTGCAAGTTCAGCCATGTGCTTTGCTGGTTTAGGATGTGGCTGTCTGCAGGAGATCACTTTACAAACAGTGAGAAAATGTGTTCCATTTCACAAGGAATGGAATGGTCCCTCCTCAGCCGGGAATTCTCTGCTAGACCCAAAGGAAGTAATGTTTGCATTGACCAGTTATACTCAGCTTTTAATTAAAATTCCTCAAAAAGATGATATAAATAAACAAATTTAGATTACAGTATTGCCAAGCTGAATAAAACAAACAAAAAAGGCATTTATAATTCATATAGGAATGCTAGTCTGCTTGAGATGTCTCATAAGTTAGCATGATTCCAAAGGTCTTTTGTTCAGATATAAGTTGTTGGGTTTTTTTTCCTCTTATATACAAATGTAGGTGTCTTAAAATGCCCCTTGGGAAACAAAATTTGAAAGCAAATACAACTAAGAACCTGGGTCCCAATAGTTTCAAGAAAAGTTATACAACATGACTTTTATGGGACTCAATGTTGTCTCTCTTTTTTTTTTTTAATTATAACATGCTAATAAAGCCTTTTTGAGCTCTCTGAACAGTCTGCAAGTTGTATAACAGATTTCTTAACAATGAATTTGCTAAGATTTTAATTAAGTAAAAAATAATTAATTGTTGAACTGGTTAATCTGACTTAATGTTTGGTCTAAAAGTGCTAATATGTGCTTTAGTGCTAAGAAGTCTGTAGCAATCCAAAACAAACTTTCCTACTTGGCAAAACAACATATTTTCTTTGACCGGTAGTTGGATTCCTTTGTTCATGCACAGGAAGTCTTTGGTGAGGGAAAACCTTTCTCTTGTATTGCTTGTCATTGAATAATTTTGATGTGTTATTTGCCTCCGAAGGAATTTTGCTGAAATTGTGTATTATTATGAGTCTCTATATGATGGTATCTTTCAAGGTAACCAAATATTTCCTGTGCTTTTTCAGCATCCTAATAAGTATTTAACAAAACACTGACAATAAGCTACTGGACAAATAGATTTGAGATAATATCCTCCTGATTTTCCATCTCTGATACTCTTCATTTAAGAGCACACTGGTTCCACACAGAAACGGAATCTTATATTTTTCTGAAAAAGGTACATGGAGATTATGAAAAAAGAGATAGCTTTGTTAGCAGGGATTCTAGTTTAACCTAATTTTGGACTATTCATCTGCAAAACAAATACAGCAGTAGACAGAGGGCTTTTCACTGGTTGTTTCAGCTTTGTGTGATCCTTGCTTACCTGTGAAAACTCTTCTGCTTTGCCCAGCGCACAGCAACAGCAAACGGAAAAATACATCCAAGAAGGAGCATCACCTGAAGAGTTTTGTCAGGCAAGTGGCCTGTGCAGGTGCCATCCTGCTTGTGTAGGGCTGGTTTGCTCAGACACAAATCATCAGAGAGGTTGTTTTGAGATCAGGGCACACAGCACATTGCTCTGCTGTCCCCAGATGGGGCTGGTGCTCCACGGTGGCACAGAATGAGGTGAGACAACGTGAAATTCCTTCATAGTAGTTGCAAGTGTCCATGAAAAGTGTTTTTCATGGGATAATTTATAAGATGGGGAAAAGAAGAAAGGACAGAATTGCTCTGAAGCAAGTAGAGGGAAAGCAAGAGATGGATCAGCTTCATATTTGACTCTTGGTGCAGTTAATGTTTGAACAGCTAAAGCTTATGGGGATTGTTCCAAGCCACACACAGTGTTCTACCTTCCTGCAGGAATCAATAATGGTGCTATTGATGATTGAAAAAAAAGAAAAAGGTGGAAGGTGGGGGAACATCAGTCTCTTTCATTGTTGCCTGTTTGGTTTCTTTCCTTGCCCCAGATGACACAGGAAGATGAAGTGAGTGGAGATAAAAGTACAGGAGCTTCAGACTTGTCAAAGAAGACACTATACTTTCTGACAACGAGACAGTAAAATTATATGTGCAGTTGTTAGTATTTTCTCTTCTTTTGTGAAAACTAACTTGAAGAGGAGGCACAGGCTAGTGCTAGGTCACTGCCATACCTTTAGAAATTTGTACTCTGTGTACAGAACAAGGTGAAGAACTGAAATGTTTCCCTGTCTGAGGTGAAATAAAAGTCTCTTTAATTCCATCCAAGGGAGGTCCTTTTAAACAACTGAGAGACTTGCAGATAAATTAGGGCCATCCAAGGAGAAAAGAGTAGGGCTGTGATTCACCACACCCTCTTGGGAGCTCGATACCCAGCTGTTACAGCAAGATTATGTTATAATATTTGATATCCACTTCTGTAAAACCTGTGTGACAGTGCAGATGAACTTTGACTGCAAGCCCTGTTTTCTGACATAAATGGGCAAAAATCTAACATCTCTGAGTATGAAAAATTAGAGATTCAGGACTGAATACTGTTCTAACTGTGTAACCTCTATTCATCCTAAGGCATGGGGAATAGTGGTAAAGGTCTTTAAACTTCCCCACTTACAAGAAATTCACAAGCTGTAAGATTTGTTCCCTACAGTGCCAATGCTGCCTTACTATGGAAAAGTTTCTTGTGCTAATTCATTGGGGATTTTTTGTTGTTGGGTTTTTTTTTCCTAGTACCTGTACAATATAATTGAAGGAACAGACACTTCTTTGTCCTGCTGGAAATGAGAGGAGTGTGAATTGATTTCCAAGTTAGTCAGAGCAGTTATCTTCCCAACTCAAGGACTTATATTTTGTCCATAAAGCTGGTGTGGTTTTGCTGTTGGCTGTCTTGGACAGCTGTGGTGCTATCTCTTCAACTGGCTGGCAGGTTGGTTCACCCTAACCTTGTCCAGACTAAAGGGAGGAGCTATCAGCTCTCTGATATCACCTCTAAAGCCAGTCACAGTCAGTGGATGCACAAATCTCTGTAATTGTGTATGTCTGAGGAATATTCAGCTATATATATGCAGGGTAGCTTCAATGTACCTGGGACAAAGGCTTGAGGAGATACAAAGGGTACCTGGTTTGTTAAAAGGTCTGAGTCTCAAGCTGAACATCCTGAAAGGAAAGGAATGTTTTTCTTCAGCTTTCTGCAAAAATTAAGTTGGTGTAACTTGTTTGTTGTAGAGTTCTTCCTGTATTAGTGGTCAGGCTTGGATACTGAAAGCAGCACTGTGTAACCCTCATCCACAGACACAGAAAGTCTTTAGGGAGTTGGGTAAGAAACTCAATTTTAGAGATCAGAAAATAAGGCTCACTAACACTGAGCCCAGATTTTCAAGAGCTGGAGGGGATTTTACACTGAAATTCCTTTGAAAATCAAGCGTAATGAGCACCTATTTCTTCAATATCTTTTGAGAATTACATCTTAACAATTTGTACTGCAAGATTCTTGGAAGAAGTTAGTCAATAGAAGACTGACCAGTCTCAGGACTTCGGTTACACTGGGTTTATAAGTATTTCACTATGTCCCCAAGTTTCCTAACTTTTCTTATGTAGAAGTCAAGAAGCAGGTGCACAAAATTTTTTTCTGTTTCATCCCTTGCTCTATTTTAAATGTCCATCTGTCTACTGGGTTTTTCTCTCTTTCTACCCCTACAGAAGGAACTGAGGGGTTTAAGCACATGAGGGAGAAAGAAATATCTTTAATTCAATATGTCACTTTAGTTCTGTAGTATTCAATCATCTTAGTCCTTTACTAGGGAGATACCCCATACATAAGGCATCAGAGGGTGGATGGCTACATGGAGGGGATACACTCTACCAGCAACACTGGGAGAGCATTACTGTCCAGCATTTAAACACCCTTTAAAATCATGCTTCATCATGGCATGGAAGGAGTAATGTGGTCCTTGCTCATAGTGACAAACATCATAAGAGAAATCCCAAATCCTGTCACAAAGCAGTGAATAATCACAATGAGTTGTGGAGGCTGCTGGATGCGGTACCAAGACAAGCAGGGAACCTTCAGCATCTGGCTCTGCATTATAGTTACCAGAGACTTGCCTGTCTCTATCCTGCAGAGCTGCCAGCTCAAACAGGCTTTTATGAGAGACCCACCCTTTGGAAGTCCTGTGTTGATTTACTGCCTGTCTGCCACATTAGTAGAGGAAGGCACTGGCTGGAGGCAGCACAGCTGGGGGAGAAACAACAGGGACATGTGTGTCTGGGAGAGGGCCAAGAAGGTGGAAAACTGACTAGGAGGAGTGGGCTTTGGTGCTTGACTGTGCCCTGGGGAACAGCTGACAGATGGCAAAGAGAGTGGGAGTTGGGAGAACCTACCTGTAGGTTCCTGCAAGTAAGAACCTACTTGCAAGAGGCTGGTTAGGGCTAATGACACATCAGGCAATGCTGGGGCATTTCAGGGATAACTGCTCTGATGGTGATGCAAAGGAATTCAGCTGGGACTGGAGCAGAGTTTCTGCATGAATAACTCAACACCCAGTGCTGCTCCATGGGAGCAGGATAATGCAGCGTGGTGAGGATGGACTGTAATGTGCTCTTGCCTCGTACCAAGGACATTAATAGTCCTAGGGCCAGTCAAAATAGCAGCCTGTCTGTTCCTAATCAGATCTAATATTTAATTTCAGTTCTCTAAAATAGACATGAAAGGAATACAGAAACTGTCATTACAGTTTATACATAAAATCATACTAGCTGCTTATCTGTAGCTATGCTGGTTGTTTTCAGGTGCTGTGAGAAAGAATAAGCAGCTCTGCAGATGATGAATAGTCTAACAAAGTCAGGGAAGGCTGCATAATTAAGCAGGGTTGAGGTAAAACCACAGCTATTTTGGAAGAATTCTAACTTTAACAAGGCCAAGATTTTACCTCAGGTCTTCATAGAACAGTTTACCACCAAAGAATTTTTTTTTTTCCTTAGCCCTGAAGGATGAAGGCTTATAGCCTTAATTTTATTTATCCCTTCTTACGTAACCATGAATGCTCTCATTAGCCGTATAAATGTCTAATACTCTTCAAATGCTGGTAAACCCAGCCATTCATTAGTAGCCCAAGGGCAAAATAATTATTTTCACCAGTGCTACAGATTTATAAAGTTTGAGCCTTATAACATTTTTCTCTTGGGTGGGCCAGAAATATGCTTAATTCATTTTCTCATAGTTAGAAAATTATTATTAAATAGTTTTAAAAGTTTAGCTATTGGAAAACATCCGCATTGTATTCTCTGGAGCTTTTTCACATGAGAAATAGTTGCAAATATTCATTGTCACCAACCTGACGTGGGGGTTTCTGGCACACCCTTCAAATTTTCTGTATTTTGAAGAATATCACTTTCATTTCTGTGGGGCTGATTTACTTCCATTCCACCCAGATCCAATCTCCCTCACTTTGATTGCTGAAAACTATTTCCACTCTGAATTTAAAAGTACGGCACCAGGATTTTCACACCAAAAGAAATGCCTCTATGGTTCTTATTTTTCAGTGTTTCATTTGCAGTTTTCATTGCATGTGTTTTCCCACATTCAGCCTTTGGCGGGTTGGTGTGTGATTTATGATGTAGTCAATATGTTTTGACCACACTCCAGCTGATCAAGAAGAATCTATTTTAAAGAGAAAAGATATCTGAGTACAGAAAAAAAATAATATTCTCAAAAAATTAAAATAAATATGATGGTAAGGGTAATAGCTTTGTTCAAACACTGCTGTGTGAGGACTCTTGGTAAACAGCTCTATCATCGAATGGTTGTGTGATAACAGGCACATTACTTCCCTACAAATATTGTTTTTCCTAATCCCTCTCATGTCTTCCTTGTCAGCACTGGTATCTTCAAAGGCAAGAAGGGCTATTTGCTCTTGCAGTGCCTGCAGTGAGGCTCATGATGTGGGCCCAGGAGGCAGCTGAGCTGGTCACAGCTTGCTGAAGAGTGAGATCCCTCTCCCTCCTTCCTTGGCTCTGACACTCATCTGTTTTCAGGGAGAGCCAATTTGCCTCTCACCCAACTTGCTTTTTGCCAAGGTGGTTTTCTGCTCTTTTGTCAAATGGAATAGATGCACCCTGGGATCAGACCTGTGCCACAGCTGTCTCAAGGTAAAGCACTGACAGTGCATGGCACGAGAATAAGGGAAAAGCAAGACAGGGCTGGATGATGAGTTGTTGATCGGGTCCAAAACCTGCTGTAATCTGTGTAATGATGAGAGCTTGTTGCAGTTCTCTACCTCAGTACAAACTTCCATTGTGACTTGGATGAGCAAGGCTGTGCTCTTCTGCCCAAGATCTGTGTTGCTACAACAGGGTAAGAACGGACAGGTTTCAAAATCAGTGGTGTGACTGCAAGCTCTTTGTTGAAAGTCAGAAGAATTCAGTGCACTGTTTGTCACTATATCAATATAAGCCAACATTTTCAAAAATACTTGCTTTTAAGTAGATGTCCAAGTTTCCAAGTATTCAATCATCATCACTTCACCTCCCTATTTCTCATTAACTTTGTTATGTTTTATCAGTGATGGATAACTCTGAATTTAGGCTGTTTCCGTATGTGGGTCAGATTACATAGATTTTGGAATGTTCCATCAGGCTGGCAGGTTTGACAAACCAGGCCACTGTTTTGACAGAGATGTCTTTTTATCTTCCTTTCTGGGCTGAAACTCAATGCTTGTCACAGAGATGTTCCTTTAGCAGTCTCAGAAAGGAGTTGAAAGCTGTCAAATAAGAAACTACAGTACCCTGGCTTTGTGCTGCTGATGTGACTGAGGAAGGGGACAAGCCATCCTGGCAGCAAGAGTTTCTGTCCCTGCTAGTGTGGATGAGCTCTTGGCTGTGTACCCTCTCCTCTCTCTAACTGCAGATGGCCACGGCTGAGATGCTGTGTTTGGCAGGTGAGTGGCACAGAGGGGTGTACAGGCATGCAGTTTGTTGCTAACCAATATAATAAAATCTCTGTAGTTGCTGCCATCCTTTGCAAATGCTCACCCTCCGAACTTTCCAGTGAGAAGAATGAGGTTTCCCTCTTCCCAATATGCAAAGCAGCAGCTGACTTATCATCATGAAATTTGTATGGCGCTTTAGAACAGTGAATTGTGCAGAGTCTTGGTGATTAAAGACACTTTTCAAAGCATGCAGCTGTTGTCAAATGTGGCTGATGCAGGTTTCAGAGACATTGCATGCTGTGGGTACACGTCCCTTACCGATTTTGGCTGAAACACAAGCGCCTCTGCCTCTTGCCTGTGGCAGGCACTTGCTGGCTTACCAATCCCACCATGTTGCTGGTGGAGGGAACTGGACAAAGTGCTCCCTCTCCCACTTCAGGAGAATCATCTGCACTAGCACAAGCCTTTGGGTCTTTCCCAAAGGCCCAAAGTGAGCGTGTCCAAAGTGAATTCAGGGATTCTCATGTTGCCCCGTTGCCTGGTGGAGCTGCAGGGATGTGGCCCCAGGCAGAAAGCACTCACTGACAGAGGGAAGAACTCCCCCCAACCCAGAGCTGTGCTCATCGAGGCACGCAGCTGTCAGTTGCCTCAGGACTTGCACTTCTGGACAGTGTAGCCCATCCAAAATGAGTTGTAACTCCAGAACACACAGCCTCAGAGCTGGGACGTGTCCCTTTAGCCCATCCCTTGGGCAAACCTGTTCCTTGCATGTTCATTGAGCTGTGTCTGGTTTAGTGTTTCAAGCTTGGAGAGAGAAAGCTCCTGAATCTGGACACAAAGCTCTCAGCCCAGTGCTGACATTTCACTGAGGGTTCTGTGGCACTTTTTTTTTCTGTTAAGGACTGCTGTGCCCTAGAGACAATATCCCTGTTAAACAGAAGAGCATTACTATAATTTGTCTCCTGCAGTATATATTCCAGTTCAGAAAGATATATTGGCCATTATGGTTCCCCTGACTTTTCCTCCATTAACCATAACAAAATTTAATGAACTATTTAGGAAGTGCAACCTCTAAACACACTTCTAGTTTCACCGTTTTTTGTTATGTCTTGTAATGAACAGAATGGAGAGAAAGGGTTATTTAAAAAATAGCTTTGAGGTAACACATTACTGAAGTAATTTCAAAGAATCTGAAGGAGTCATTTGGAATGACAGCTTTTATTACTTCCTCTGTTAGTAAATTAGGGGATAAAATGCAAGTGATTGAAATGAAGCAAGAAATATTTTTCCAGGTGTTTGCAGATGATATACTAAATAATTTAGTAGCTGGGAACAGTGTGTTATGCAGTCATTCCACAGAAAGAAGAAAATTGAGGGTATAAAATTCCCGCAGCTACTGTTCTGGTCTTACTGATGTTTACATCAGCCAAGAGGTGGAATAACAGTGACAAATCTGGCCAGTATAGCTGCTGTTTCATAACAGTATTCATTTCCTATCTGAAAACATACAACCGAGAGGCCTCCAGGTCTGTCTCTAATATCTTTCTGTTGCTTTAATTTTTTCTCCTTTCACAATTACAAGTTCTTCCAAATCATTAGCTACATGTGCACTCTGATTTTATGTCCTTCACTTCCTAGAGGCCTTGTCTTTTTGTAAGTATGGGGTATATGTTTTGTACTCATTAGCATCTAATTTTGTCTTTGATCTTAGCTAATGTCTGTACTATAAATTGTTTCTTGCTCCTAGAGTGGGTTGTGACATCTTTTTTAAGACATCCAATATGAGCATATGAAAGTGAGATATCAGCTAGCAGAGATTTTAATTTGCATCGCTTTCATCGGGAAATAATATAATAATATCACTGCAGTTCCAGTGCAGGTCCCAGCCTGGCACAGATAAAATAGCTTATGGCTGTAGAGATTCATATTAATTCAAAACAGTTTGGTTAATGAAGATAATAGACACCATTGTTCATTTTAAATAGGAGATAGTGGTGATGATGATACAGACTACAAGTGGGTAAATAACTTTCATATATTTGTGCCAATTACTAACCCACTTGTACCTTGAATGACTATGTAGTTCATTTAATTTGATCCTCTTTCTCAAAAAAATATCTGCAAATGGAATGAACCCTTCTCAAACATGAACATCACTTGCTATTGTTGGTCAGGTGGGTCATCTGAGTCTGATGAACACGCTCTTATGGAAGGTTTTATTCATGGAACTGTGAACACTTTTATTTGGAGAAACAAAAGGGGTTTTTTTAGTTAAAGGTGTCAAAATTAGATTTTTACTTGGTCTCAGCTTCAGAGAATCCAAACTACAGACCAACTGGGGCATTGGACTCTAAAAAGAAACTACTGTGAGATTATGAGAAACTTCAAAAAATTCTGGTTTCATATCCTTGTGATTGCCTGCCGTAATTGGACAGTTTATCAAGAGAAGTTGTGTTATATCCATTTGTGGAGGTTTTCAAGACAGTCTCATTTGAAGCAGAAGGCTGGATTCAGTGGTTACTGTCTGACAATATTTCTACAGCTTTGTGACTTAAAGCATTTGCTATTACCTAAAATCAACCATCAGTTCTTCAGAATTTGAAACTCATCATTTTCCTCTCTGAATGTTACCTGCTGTGATGTAATATTGGAAACTCCACAAAAGAGGGAAACCGAACATCACTTGTTCTCACTGCATTCCCCTTTAAAGCTTGTCTGATTGCATAAATATCATGTGTTTACATGCTGCATCTACAGACAAAGGAATTCTTGCACAGGAGGTTACCAAGGTCAGGAGTGAAGCAGGTTTTAGGAGATGACCAGATACTTGTAGGGATTTTGAACCATTGATGGTTTACATAGAACAGGAAGAAATACTGGATGAATCTAGGTTTCTCTGTATCACTGCAAATGTTTGAAAATCATGATCCACAGCTCAATAATTCACAACGAAGGAGTTAAAATAATGGTTTGATTTTCTTTTTCTTTTTTTTTTCCCCCTATATACATTTTCAGTTTTTGAAGTTCATTTCCAGTCCTCCCAGGTTTTTGGTACTTTTAGAAATGCTATTCCACTACAAAAATGAGATAGCTTTACTTTTTATTTTATTTTATCCTTTTTTTTTTATTTATTCATCTGATGTGGATCATTTTGTGTGAAGGAAATAGTATAGTCATTGTTTTGTAGTTGCTCTGTATCTTATGAGTTCCCCTCAGGTTTACTGATTTAGATACGTTGCACATGAAAATATATATGAGTATGACTGAGTTTATCGTGGAGAAATTATACTCTATTCGTCTGGTCTGTTCCACCAATGTTTAGTGCTTTTTATTGTTATAATAGTCCAGTGCTTGGAATAAGCAACAGCCCCAGCTTTCCTTCTCCCAAGACTGTAGGTTGCACAAATAATTGTTTTCTCATCTCTGGAGTATTTGGCTTCTGACCTCAGCATTGACATAAATTCCTGAGGCCTTGCTGCTCCTGGGCTTCTTGGAGCTCTGGGTGCTGTCCTGGAACAGAATTTCCAGTAAGTGGTTTGAAGCTCTTGGAAGAAAGTTTCTCATTTTAGAAAGAAGCAGAAATATGAACAACCTTGGTGCTTGTGCCTTCTAAAGAAACATGTCGTTTTTCTTAAATGTAAGGAATTGGCCTGACATTTTCAAAGGCACCATTGTGATTACCAGGCAGAAGTTTCCAAATATCAGACTTGAATTATATTCAGTTCCAAGCAGCTATTGCATTCTCCCCTCTGAACTGTGTTTTGTTAAACACACATTCAAGTCTCAGAGCAGTTTGGAGAAAAACAGGTTCGTATTCTAGAAACAGTGCTCTAGGAACAGAATTTAGATAACCTTCACCCAAATGACCTTTTTAAACCAGCTGCACAAAGAGAATGCAATCATGTTTGAAAAAGGAATCCTGAGGCTCATCTTGCTCTGGTTGCATGCAGATCAGCTTTGCAGTCGTCCTTGTATCTCTATGTTCATTTAAATAACTTGTCACTTATTTGACATAATCTGCTTATAGATCTCACAGGAAAGCTGAGGTCCTGGTTTGCATTTCTACTTTGCTGATGAGTCAGAGACTCATAATTTTAGGCAAGGATGTTGTTCTCCCCTGTTCTAGGGCAA
Organism: Ptilonorhynchus violaceus; assembly: GCA_013397565.1. NCBI lineage: Eukaryota > Metazoa > Chordata > Aves > Passeriformes > Ptilonorhynchidae > Ptilonorhynchus > Ptilonorhynchus violaceus. The sequence goes on from VZRJ01000820.1 coordinate 542,792, forward strand.
TATTTTGGACAAAAAACGCACTTCTGAGTTTATTAAGGAAGCAGGAAAAGCTGTTTGCTTTAAAATTGTACAAGTCTCTCTGCAGACAATCCATGCCCGTATGCTTGAGTCTGCCACTTTCTTTTCCTCTCATGCCTGCTACAAGAACTTTTAAACTCAAGTTTTGAAAAGTATTGGTAGCAGTGACAGTTCGAAAAGCACTTGAAACACACAAAGTGGTCTGAGGTCTTTGCTTTGCAGAGGAGCCAGGCTCTGAAGTAACTTCTGGGTGGTGGTACATGAAAACCCCAAGCTGCCAAACTACCCGTGCGCTGGGGGAGCCTGCTTCTGATCCACACAGACCAGGTGCCCTCTTGATCTGCCCCTGCCTCTGATTCCATCTCTGTTATTTTTGATGCTTATTTTTCCTGTGGATGAATAGTTTTGGAATGTGGGTGGCTGGCAGACTGCTTCAGGCAGGTCCTTACTGCTCCTCGATAAAACAAGAGATATGCCAAACTGAAACGTGGCAGGAGATGAGGACGGCAGTGAGAATAAGGCTGAGAGAGAGTGAATGAGGAAAAGAGGACTATAACAGGCTGGTTATTGCTGGTGTCTGGTAGAGGAGATCTGATAAATCTACCGTATTTCCCTTCATCAATAAAGTTGTAATAAATCCCTGCCTGATAATTGGTTATTTGATGCTTAGTTAAAAAACGTGTAACTTGTAATTTTCTTCTTAGTCTAAGCATATTTTCCTCCTCCTTCTTCTGGGAGGGATAATTTAAATAGAAATGTTGTTGAAGTAGATTCGAAGACATGATAGAGGGCTTTTACAACCTTTAATCAAAAAGGAACAGTTTCCTGCAGAATTTTTTTCTCAAATAAACAGATGCTGGTTTGCAAGTTCCTTTTTGAAGCAGTGGGATTCTTTAGAGCTTCCCTGCTCATTAAAAAGCCAGAGATGCTTTGGTGAAAAAAAGCTCTCTGTCTAGCTCCTTTCTGGGACAAAAGGTAGTGATTGGACAAAGAGAGGGAAAAGCATAAATCCAACATTCCTTTTGTAATTATCTCACTTATAGACTATTAGTTTTTTAAATTAGTTGATAATTGCTGTGCCTGTGTTCTCCATGAATAAAGTACAATACAGAGCTTTTCACCATTACGGAAATGTAACCACCCCTAAGGTGGGAGACTTGATCCCAGACAATAAATGAGCAAACATGTTTCCATCTCAGTGAATGCTGGCATATCATCCTTGTAATTTCATACACCTCTTGGAGCCTACCTCCCAGCTCATCCTGTGTTTCCCCACAATATAGACAAAGGTAAATAGCTTTTACTTTATGCCCTGGATAAGAAGCTAAGTGTCTATTCTGTTATCAAAGCTCATGCAACAGTAAACTTTTCTCTATCTGTGGTCTCTTTCAATGGACAGACTCAGTACTTCTCTGCATAACAAAGGCACAGCAAACATGACATTTTATATTAAAGGCACCATTGCCTGTTTCTGCATCAGAAATAACATGGGGGAGCTCCGATCCTTATTGATTAAAACTCTTCCAGGACTGCAAGCGAACACTTGAAGAACATTTGTTACTTTCTATGGAACGGAAAAAAAAAATTCCCAAAACTATTTGTCCTTGATGCTTAGAAAGAAAATCTATATTACCCCAGGTCATATTATTCTGGGACACATTTGCTTAGTGTTTCTAAAAGTAATGCATAACAAACACAGATGACCTTGTGCCCGTATAAGCTGACTTTGAGTTGGACTTTTTCCAAAGGTCAAAGTCCCATTGCTGACCTAAACTTACTAATAGCTGTAACAGCAATTATGGCTTGCTTTGTGCAAGCACACGTGATATTGATCCAAAATTTGCATGTTTGGAGTCCTGTTAAAAGCTTAAAAAAAAAGCTGTTGTAATTGCTAAGAAGAAACATACTGAAATGGGAACGGTAACAAAACCTGAGAGCTACAGCAGAATAATCTAGGATATGGTACAATTGGATTAGTATAAAAAATAATCAAAAGAAAAATTTATATGTAAAGAATGAAACATGAAGTGAATGGATGTGATCTAGTCTTTTTTATTTGAAATACTTTCAGCTCCCAGGAGGGAGAAGGCTGGAAAAGCTGGTTACCCTGAAATCTACATTTTCTCAGTATTTCTTTCTCACAACTTTTCACATGCTTTCAATATTATTATGCCCCAGTATCTCATATCATAGGTGAGAAACTGTTGTCTACCATGATAAATGCTGCCCTTTGAATGCCACCTCTTGAATACCTAAACTGTTACCACAAATAACACTCAGTGCTTGTGTGAACTGTTAGTGACTTTCTCAGTAGTGAGTAGTGTATTGCACTGGCACTTCAGAAATTGGATTTCTGTTTTCCAGTCCTGAAACTGAAGTGTAAGACCTTATACTTTCCTTTCCCCTGTGCCCTCTGTCTCTTTAGATTTGTGAGGTTTTATACCTTGAGTGTTATGGCTTGTTTCATACTTTTAAATGCCTTGATTTCAGGCAATTACTTTAGAGGATCTCAGGGTAGAAATGTGTGATAATGACTATAAAAACAAGAAAGGTGACACCCAAAAATATCCATTTTAATGCCCTTGAGCAGAACATGTGTTTTCTGGCTCTGCTGTCTGGGGCACAGTTTCACCCTTTCATTCCTGTTTTGTTGAAAGGAATATCAAAGTTGTGTCTGAAATGTGAGAACAGGAGGTAAAAGCAGGTGTAAGAGAGGTGACAAAGAAAGGGCAAATTCATTAATGTTTTAGAAACTACATCTGACTCTCTAGGTGTCTGTGTGATAAGTTTATGCCTTGTGATTTTCGTACCAGTCTTTTCCTTCTCTTCAATTTACAAACTTTGATGTGATGCTTTAGAAGAAAAAATGTGCAAATTATTTCATTATGGAATTTTTAATTTCCCTGGCAGCTGTGGTCCAGTCATACTGAAACATTCAGATGAGTTCCTGCCTCTTCCCTGCACTGGAGAACTCTTTGAGGTTATAGGCATAGGAACATACCTTGCCCAGAAGTTGCAGCTGAAGCATTTTCCTCTTTTTCCTGCTTGCTGATGAATCTTCGGCCTCAGGCAGATTATTTTTGCCCCAGATGATTTTCAGACAGATTGGTTTCCTAATCTGGTTCCCACCTCACCAGATTAGGGGTGTGACCACTGTGACAAGGGGCAATATTGCCAATACCTTTGATAAGCAAACCTTGCTCCCAGTTGCAGCCTGGCAATGATGTCACAGGACTGCATCTCTTTCCTTCCTGCCTCATCACAAAATCTCTATGTTTCCATTCTTCAGTATGCAACACTGATCTGCCACATTACTGCAACTCTTACAATCATTCTTGTTATCATCAGACACATTGTAAAATCATTAGATTAATTAGAGTAACCTTGCAGTAATTAGACTTGCTGTGCAATCACCACTGGAATTACATAAAACATCGTGTGCCAGGTTTGCCTTCTGCTTCATGTGGAAACACAGAGCACTTGGGCACCCTCCCCTGTCAGAGCTGCTCCTCCTTTTACTAGACCAGCAATGCAGACAGATGGAAATGCCAATTTCTTTCCAGGACTCAACTCTTTTACACTTAAATTGTTGGTATTGTATTGTTACTTTTTAAATTCTGTTTCTTAGGTTTAAACTCAGGCTTTTTGAAAGACTTCTGCAAAATGACTTGAAATCAGCCTGTCTCCTGCCTTAGGCATTCTTGTGAACAAGAATATTTCCTGAAGTTGTTTGTGTGACCCTATTTAAAATGCAACATTATTAATAATCTTTGGTCCTAAACTCAAACAGTGGTACAGATGAATGAATCAAAACCACAAGATTTTAATGAATTTCTTAGTTTGCAAGTTGACTGTGCAATAGTTACCCTTCTCAGAGTCAATGAGTGTTTGCATGACACTGAATTATTGGGGAGTCAACATTCCTATTCTGGGGCTGTGCTGGGTGGTGGGGACAGTAAGGGTTGGTTTTTTTTCAGAGAAACACTGATATTGCGAAGCTGGAGAACAGCTATTGCAAAAGGTATTTCGTGGAAGAGTTCAGGCACAAAGCAAGGAGCTTTCTGTAACAGCTGCATGGCTCATATCGAGGAAGGGTTTTCATAGTTTTGAAAATGTATGGCTTTCAGCTTGTGTTCTATTAGCTGACAATGCAACATTGTGTTGGTTATTGGATCCTGAACTAATAGCTCTTCTTCACCTCTGTTTTGCAGTGTGATTTGTATTTAGCTCTTATCTAAGAAGTTAGTCTCCTGTACTGTTTTGGCATTATTAAGAAATTATTATTCTAAGCACAGAACTAACTTTCACTGGCAGGAAGAGCATCTTCAGGTGTTGCTATAGCAAATATAATGATAAAATCCCCTTGGCAGCAGTGAGATGGAGCCCTGTTAACATGCACAGAGTACGCTCTCTAGTTCAGAAAATAATGCATTATTTTGCTTGATTCTATTAATGCCCCAACATATTTATTTCACCTTCATGAGAATAATTGGTCAGATATGAAAGAAAACCTTTGTCCCTGTTAAGTTGCATGATGTGAAAAGCCATTGGGAAAGTAGGAAAAGGCCTTTCAGACAGGTAGCATTGTACGGGTTTATAGGAAACAACAGAAGCTCATCTGTATAGTTGTGTCCATCACAGATTCTTGCTTCCATTTCTCAAAGTGAATGGCAACACCTCAGTTTTTACTGTACTGCATTTCTGACAGTGTTGTTTGTCTGGAAGTTTGGAGAAATCATGGACTGTGACAGCTTAGATCCAGCACTGAGCTAGGTTTTGTCCAGTCTTTATGTATCCACATCTATTGTTCTGTGGGGGGTAAAATGTTTTTCCGCTTTTCCAGCTGCTGTCTCTTAGCAAAAAATCCCAAAGAGGTAACAGAGCAAGCCAGGGCTGGTGCAGCTGTGTCTGCAATAAGGGATGAGCCAGTGTTCCAGCAAGGCAAGTGCATTTCCTTGTCTCTGTGTTGCATGATGATGTGTTGTAGGGTCTGTATTGGGGTTTTTGACTTGTAAATGAATGCATTCTGGACCTCGCTGAACCGGCAAGGCGCTAAATAATTAAAAGAAAAGAAAGGAAAGTGCTCCCTGCCAAACAATTGCAAAATGAATGCTTGTTACCATGGGTCAAGTCCTCAGCCAGTTATAATCAGCCTTATTTTCTAGATGTCAGTGAACCTATACTGATTTATATCCCTGATCCCCAATATGAGACTGCCTGTAATAGCATCTAATATGGCCTTGGTTTTTGTGTTGCTAGGGTCACATCATCACCGTCAACTTTTCTGGCAGAATATTTATAATTTATAAATATAGTCCACTCTTACTCAGCTTCTTAATTGAATTAGATACTTACCAGAAGCCATACAAGATATTTACAAGCCATATTCTATCTCTAAACACAATTATACAATGTCACTGCTTCTGTGATTTCCTTGTCATTTTAAACCATGTTTGCAGTGAGTGGCTGATGAAAAGCTCATTGAAGTCAATGAAGGCAAATGAGTTCTGCTTCAGTGTTTCACACGCTTGATATAGCAAGAAATATATTACATTGGCCTTGCTGTTCACTGCTGATGCTTCTCTTGCCTTCCATTTGTGTTTCTTGTTTTCCTTTTTAACTTTATTCTCTCAGTTTGGTAGGATCTGCTCAGACATAACTGTCCTGGGACAGGTCAGCAATTTCCAAGTACCATTTAGCAGGAATACAAGGGGTGCTTTCCCCTGCCCTTTTTTGCATCTAGCAAGGGATAACTTTCAGGAGTTGTTTTGCATTCCATGTGGCAATGGGTTAACAGCAACTGCCCTCTCCCTGGAGCCTGCAGTGTAAGCACCATTTCTCATTGCTACAAAAACTTGTCTCCTGGACGTATTTTGCCTGTGTCTGCACAGGCAAAAGCAGACAGTTCTCTTGCTCAAAAATCTCTTATATCTCCCTTTTGGCAAGTCTGTTACACTACCTTGGAGTAGTTTTTGTTACATTTTAATCTGTAACTAATAATCTCATGGTTTTATAATCAAGAGAAAAATTGAACTACTACACTTCAGAGAAGGTAACACCCCAAACCTATAGATATTTTCACAGTATTAGATTCACCTATGCTTTCACTCATTTGTTTTAACATGGTGTTCTTGGTTTGCTCTGGGATGCTCTTGGTTTTCTATTAAATAAGCCTTGTCTAAGTCAGCTCTAGGTTGCCTTCTTTCTAAAAGGTGTCAAAACACGGAACAGAGTGGTTCATTTTCCCTCTGTATGCAGTGCAAATGAAGGCCTGCCCATGGAAGAGGAGAGCTTGCCACATCCAAGCTGATTCAGCACAGCTACCGTGGATTAAATATTATCAATAATTGATTAATATTTAATTAATAGTTATTATTTTTATGAGGGAAAAAGCTGTGTTCTCCTCTTGACAACTGTTGAGCGAATTGCAGAGCCAGACAGGAAATTTGTATAAAGGGATTCCCTGGTTATTTACTAACAAAATTAGCTTTTCTTTTGAATTGCCTGCTGTATCTTAGTTTTAAAGCATCACAATCAGGACAAAAAGGCTGTAAGTACTGGTTTGCGTGGATCTTGAGTGAAGGACGCCTGGGTAACAGAAATAGGGTCTCTGTGATGATCTAAATGAAGAGACTTCAGGAATCAGTTGTGCTGCCAAAGGGTGATTCAGATCTTTGCTGTCCTCAAGTCCCTGGTAATGCTATTTCTTCGTAAAATCCATTCAAACATTTCATTTTAGATCGTGTTAAGGCACTCTTCAGTATTCCTTTCTACAGTAAGCACTAGATCTTTAGAAGCTTAGTGAATGCTTCCCAGTTAATACGTTTTCTTGGGGGACTCTTTAATCCTTACCTGTCAGGATTTTATGCTTTCTCCAAATGTGTACAAGTACATAAGTCCTATGAGAAGTCCACTGATAAATGGTTGTGTGTGCTCATTTTCTCCTGTATTCTTTTCCAGTAAGTGCTCTGTACATTTTGTGGTTGGAACTATTTACTGTTTTGGGGTTGGTGTATTTCTTGTATTTTATCCCTGCACTCCTTTGTATTTCTCTAGCTGCCAGAAGAACAATTCATTGGGAGTACAATCTTTTCCCTTTTACCTCTACAGTAAGAGATCTGTTCATTTTTCTGTAAGAAAACAATTTTATAGGCTCAGGTTTCTTTCACTTCTGCTTTATAATTGTGGGGTCTCAGATACCTGGACGTAACTTCCCATCAAGTCTACAGCTATTTCCTGCCCCCATACCAACATCTTCAGTTTCCTTTTCCCCAGCTAAACATTCTTTCCTGAGAGAACTGCTTGTATGGGACTGCTTCCCTGCAGAGCTGTCCCTTGTGTTCCTACAATGGGAACTACTTCCCACTGCCAAGTGCCCCACATGTACCGGCTTGCAGATGTTTTCTGACCTTCACAGCAGCTTCTCTGCAGTGAATAATAATCATAAATGTATAAATAATGTTGTGAAAGATAACCCCTGATTGTTTCTGCCACTCCTCGTTTTTTTCCCCAGCCATCTTTGTAACCTCTTGGAACGCATCAGAGCATCACTGAAGGTTATTTGAGAAAAGATATTTTAATTTGGAGCAAATAGATGTTCTTCTATCTGCACACAGTTTAATAGATGCTCTTTCTTCTGTATATGGCATTTATGAGAAGTGGCTGTGTTGAGCGAAGGTCTTCAAAAAGTTCAGTGAGTTTGGACAGCTTTGGCAATAGCAGTGATTTTAGATACTGAAAAGGCACCTTATACATGAGGCATTAAAAAGCTCAATGTCTTTGGGTTATTTGGAAGGAAAATAAGAAAAGAGTTTAACAACCTCTAAAACAAACTCTGTGGAGAAAAGATGTGTGACAGAAAGGGGTAAAGATGTAATAATTTAGTGGTTGGAATTTGAAGATACCCTTAATCTAGAAATGAAGTGCAAGTGGTTGCTAGGGCAACTTAGAAGTTGGCAAGTTTTTCATCACATTAGGGCCTTAAAGGAGGACAAGAGGTCCTTTAGAAAAGTCAGAAATAATGGGCTTCCCTTGGAAGCATGATTAAGTCAATTTATGGCAGAAGTCCTTTCTATCACTGTTCTTCTTGCTCGGTTCCTTGTGCCCTTTTCCTCTGCTCTTTTTTATTTCTTGAAAATAGGAATATCTAGCCAAGAGTGCATATTAGAATTAACACTGGAAAGGGAATTTTGAACTGCTGTACTCATCTCCACGTGTAGTAAGACAGAACCATGAAATGGCTTTGTCATGTGTCCTCCTATTTGTGCTGTCTCAAAAGGAACAATTTCCCCTCATGGCGTAATACACAGTGATGACATCACTACAGTGTATCCCCACCATCTACCCCAGCTGTTGAACCTGCTTGAGTAAGCAATTATGATCCTTAAAACACACATAAGAATTGGAATATTTTTTTTCTATGAACTGATGAGTCTGAAGTTACTGTAATAGTAAATTCTTCAGGTCAGAAAATATCGGTTTTCTATTTTTCTGGAAATAATAAGCCTCCCACTGTCCTTCAGTTCCAGTCCAATAAAATTCATTTAAGTCTTCCTATCAAAGGCACCAGAACTCTCCTAGAACTAAAAATCTTACACAGTAACATATTGCATATTGAAAATACCAATAATGAACAATAATATTTATTTTAAAACTCTCAAAAAAACTCTGCCAGTAAGCAAGCACTACTGGTTTCTTCAAGAAGAATAAAATCTGTCACAATGTTTTCTACTTTAAATGAGAGTGGGTCTTCTCAGTAATAATGAATGACATCGTGTATCACATTATAATGAGTATTAGCTGAGAACAGCCACATTCAGAAATAGAGCTATGTGATTGAGGCAAGGCAGGAATTACAGCAAACTTCAGGGGAGGCAAGTCCAGGGAATTAGGAATTTAAAGGAGCTGAAAACCAATCTCAAGCTACTCAGCATTTATAATACAGAATGTTTAGTACACAGAAATATAAAGATTTTCACAGTATCATGTAACAAACTGAAACAAAAAATATTTCAGAGTACATTTTTAAATGATTTATTAGGGTGTTCATCAGTACATCTGCAAAGATTTTTGCTTTTGACTGCACTTGGTGTGATAACACTTGAAAGAACAGTTAAATGATCCAGGTAATTTCCTCTGTGGTTAGGTACTAGTCTTTAAATGATACCTTTAAAAACTAGAACAAAACTACTAATATTAATCATGTCCTGGGCTAGGCTGAAATTAGTTCTGCTGTTGTCTTCAATTTCTTTTTGCTAGAAAGAGAAGAAGTTGTTGTATTTTGGCAAAGTAACCATCTGTTTATTTAGAAGCAGTGGCCAACAGCCAGCTGGTAATTGTGAGAACTTCTGCAGCAGCTGAACAGAGAGTTTTTACATCTTTAGTGTGCATTGTTTCACATCAGGTAATAAAGATTGTGACAAGTTAGAATTTGTATTAATAAATCTGAATTGAGAATTATGATTCATGATACCCTTTGACTTTTTCTCTGGCAGCTGGAGAGTGTAACATCTTCAGCTCCAAGGCTGAAGGCAGCCAGGGTGCTTCCATACAGCAGCATCGCTGAAATGACTAAATCCATCTGTGGCTTAATTTCAGAACAGATCGTGAGTCACAGTCACAAGGCTTGTATGTTCGTTAGTTTGCATGGCTGTGGTAATTGCTGTCCTGTAATGCTGTTTCTAAGTTTTATCTATAACACGGAAATCATAATGATTTGATCCTCTCTTTCTTTACTTTTTTAAAGCTTTGCCTGACTCAAGATCTTACTTTGAATTATTACAGCTGTTAATGTAAAGATCTTCCCTCCTCAGCTGGGAATAAAGCTATGCAAATTATTATAATTGATAACAGTCTTTGTCATATTTGATCATAGCTTTTGAATTATACTTAAAAGGGAACTGATTTTGGTGAAGAAGGCAAAAATCAATAGTTTAAGAGGAGAGTTCTTCACCGAGGTAAATATAGTTATTGGCTGTAGTGGATTTTGACTTGGCATATTTGATTTTTTCCCACAATTTCTCTTAATTCAAATCAGCCTTTCATTACTTGAATCTCAATCAACAAATCCCTCCGACTTAATTCAAATAGACTCAGATGTTCAGAGTATCCAAAGAATATTGTTTTTTACTTTTTGGTTCTAATCAGCCAGTGACTTGGAAGACATTTATTACCTTACTGTAGAAATTGCTCATATAAGGCTTACAGGGAAAGGCAAACACCCATTGAACAGTGTTGTTTTACTGGACACGACAAAGGTAAAGCTTAAAGCCATGTCCCACAGAAGCAGTGTCTGGGCTTTTACACTACTACATGGAAGATGTGGAAGAGATTCCTGACACATCAGTTGTGTCAGGCACCTCCTTCTTAAAATGCAACTCTTTTGTTCCAATGGAATTGAGTAACTGATATTAGGAAAGGTGAGGTTGTGACACAATTTCTGTGCTCCCTTTTGCCTTCTGTCTTTACACAGGGAACAAATTCTGTATTGACCCTGCCAACTTCTCACTGTGCATTTCTCATTCCACCTGCTCTGCTGCAAGAAGACATCTGTAAATAAAGAATAAATAAACCACAAGCACTGGTTGTACTCTGTGCTCAGCCTCGAGGATTGCTGCTTTTTCCACAAGATCTGATGATGGCTTTGTTATTTCAACAAGAAAGGCTGGGACCCAGGTTTGCTATCCCAATGAAGAATATCCAGAAAGACCTGGGATGAGCACAGGTTTAAAAAACCTGAATATTTATGTGAATTTTTGCCAAATGCTGTAGATTAGGGATCTTCAGTGAAATGAAAAAAAGCTCAATGATGTTTCTAGCAAACTGCTGGCTTCTTCCTAATCCTTTACAGGTAAAAAGAATGTTTTCTTATTGAGTCTCCTTCCCAGTTTGCTATTTCAGTAATTATGCCATTCCCTAACTTGAGAGTAGGCTACAACTTTAAGGGCTGCAGAATTTTTCTACCACCTCTCGGAAATGGACTTTGCCAGAAAACTCTGCTCTAAGTGAAAAATCTAATTCTGTGAAGGATTATGAATGTTGTTTTTCTCCTGTTCAGAATTAATCCTGAATTCAGCTGGAGATATATAAAGTTTTGAAGGATAAATATTTCACTTTAAATGTCTTGGAACTGAAGAATACGTTTTATGCTTCTTAATATATTGTTTATAAGCACAGAGAAAAGGAGAAAAAGCAAAAAGCTGTGATTAATTTGAGGCAGTTTAGATTCATTCCCTTTTCTTTCGATTTTAAACAAACATTTTGGCTAAATCAGTTCTTTTATCCAAAGTATTATTTTTAATTTTTGATTGAGCCATGTTTTCCTATAGGAAATAGTTAAAATGTTCCAAATCTGTTCTTTGTTAATATGCTGTGGACTTTGATTTCAAATATGTATTTTAGATCCTCACTTCTCATAACCTCAGACCTAAATCATGTACCTGAGATTGGTTAAATTCAGCCTTTAGCCTGATATACACTCCCAAGTGATGAGCTCATATTTTCTTGATGCATTCATTGTTCGGAGTAACAAAGAGAACATGAACATGCTGTACCTTGAATTACTACCCATGCTATAATGTTGCCATCACTGTCATCCAGCTGCTATTTCTGTATTAAGTGGCTTCTGTTCTCTAATTCTCCATTCATCTGTGTTAGAAAAACGTCTGTGGGCACAAAATTTAACAATCACTCACAACAAAATGTATACGAATAACCAGGCATATTAGGTCAGGTTGTTAACAGTCAAATTAGGATATATCACAAATAAAAAGGAGAGGTAATTTCATTTTGTGGCAGATTGATCCCTTTTTAGTTAACTTTAAAAAAGGAATTTTCAGAATTTTTGCAAAATCTTTCCTTAACCCATCTTTCTTTCTCTTCTTCTTTGTATTATGCAAACTAATTTGTTTTGGAAGACTTTTTTTTTCTTGGCACCCTTTTTTTCTATATCTCAGATTACTCACTAAAATTTCATCCTCTTGCTTTCTCCCCCATCCTCACAATACAGAGAAAATGGTATCACACAACTGGTTTCTAAAGAGAACATATTCATGACACAAGCCATTGTGATGATTTCACAGGAATGAATAAGGGGAATAGGTTTAAATGTAATTTCATTTGATAGTCTGTGAAGACAAAAAGGCAGATATACCTGTGTCTTGGTGCAGGACTATCATCCTGAAGCATTCAGCTGAAGGCTATGTGGCAAAGGAGAACTATTTTTAATATCTGTCTGAGGCATTTGATTTTGTTGTAATTATCTACCTGCGTGATTTTCCAGGGAAGAACAGGGCATTGCAGACTATAAGGGAAACATTTGCTTTTTGAGATGGTATCTGCTTATGTTAAAATCTTGTCTTTTACTGCTGCATGCAACAACCAATGAGAGTGAATATTGCTGAATATTGCTGATCACGAGGTTAATGAGGTAGTCTTGCTTAACCAGAAATTATTGTATTAAAATATACATCAGAACAATTCCTTTCATACTCTGATCTTTGCCCTCCTTAAGCTCAGCTGTCAATATTAGATTGCACTCTGAATTACCAAACCTGAGAATGAAGTACTTTGTCCTTTAGAGCAGGAACACCCTGTCTGTGACCTTTGCTTCCCCATAGCTTTATATTGTCTGCAGTGGAAAGTTAAATGTGTGGGTCTGGAACTGCTGTTTGTTCCTGTCTCCTTGCTGCAATACAAACATAGAAGAAGCAGTTTTTCTATATCTAATGATTTCCCCTTGTGTTCGCCTGAAAAATAAAAACCAAAAACCAAAATGACAGAGGAAGATCATGTCTAATTCCAAACCTATCTGAATCTGGCTATTTTTTTTTTTTTTTGGTTTACCAGTTTTCGATAAGAAGTTATTCAATTCCTTTCCTGATCCCTGAACTTGTTCTAGGCGTTGACTTGGAAGCTGGTTTTAATTAATGAAAAGTTCAATGCCAGCTAACCCCAGCTGTTCATGCCAGAAGCCACCCATGCCTTCCAGTTCATTAAGAGTTTTAATTACTCATTTCATCTGGTGGGGTGGTGTGACTGAAAAGCCATGGGTCTGCTAATCTACAGAGCAGTCACAGAACTATTATCCCTTAGAGTTTAGGGCTGATAGGGGAAGAGTGAGCACAGTCCATGCCTTAGAGTGGCTAGGGAATTGTAAAGCTTTCTGAGTGATTTTAATCACTGCATAAATTATGGAATAAATAATCATGGCAGCTATGCGTGTGAATGTAACAACAGACCTAGAAGACACTATGGAGATGAATAACAGTTACCTGGATTTGTGAAAAACACAGCATGTCAGGACAGTCTTACAGATGTTTTGGGCTTCTTGTTTTAACAGGACAAAGCTGGCATCCCAAAAGGGATCCAGTACTTCAGGCACCAGCTCTTCTGTGAGAGGGAGTGAGATGAAGGTGAGACTTGATGAGTGCAGACATGAGTGGGACATGGGAGGGTGGAAGGTTGATGTGTGGGCAGTTAGGGGACAGAATTACTTGGAAAGAGAGGTATGTTCTTGAGGGATAGAAAAAACCTGGGAAATGCTCAGGGAAGACCTGCAACAGCAGTGAGGAGGCTGTGGGATGGGAAGCCTGGAGCTTTGCCTTGGGATGGGGATCATCTGTGGTAGTAGGAAGAGGTTCAGAAGTGTGAGATATACTGGGTTCCAAAAGCCCGTGTTCTCTAATCCTGTAGCAGGACTCCAGTAAGGGACTAACATTTGCTGCTTCCTTTGCTGTACTTTCTTTCTGCTTTGCTGAGCCTTAGCAGGGTGACAGAGCTTTGGCAGACTTGAATGTCTCAAGCATTCTTGTTGTATAAGATTCCTAGGGTAGCCAAGGGACACTGTGCCCTTTTTACCTTTTCATGATATAGCTCTTATCTGTTTTAAAGATAATGAAAAATTCTTGAATTATTTTTCCTGTGGAATATGTTTTCCTCAAACAGAAGCAAATAACCATTTGTTTTTGAAATAATTTCCTGCCTCATGTAATCCTGCTTTTTTTAATGCTAGAAGTTATAGAAAACATTAAGAAAAATTCGTATGGTCTCTTAGTTAGGAATTACCATTTCACAGCTGGTCCCTCAGAGGGGTTATTGAAGAGATAAACCCAGAGTTGATGTCTATGCAGAAGCTGGCATGAAAGCATAGGACTTCACAAGGGGCTGCCCACTGCAAGATAGAAGTCACTGGAAGTGGTCATAAATGCTACAACAACCAGGAGGAGGAAATTTGTCTTTGATCTTTCCCTTAACAGTGTTCTAAGCCCTTTGGGAATATTTGTCACAGCAAAGCTAAGGTCAAAGTGTTCAAAACTGAGCTGAGAGAATTACGTTGGACAGGCTCTGTCTGCAGTGTCTGACACAGTTTCAAGTGCTGCAGACTTTCTGAAGAACCTTAGACAGTCAGCCCTTATTAACTGCTCCTAGCCTGGCTTTTTCTAAACATCATGCCTGAAATACCTCCCATAAGAATATAATCTTATTTTTAATGATTCCCATGATCAGCCATTCCAAGGAGCTGGGCTTTACATAAAGTTCTGGTTTCTTCTACTCCATGCCTGTGTTCACCACTTTCACTCATTCTGTTCCCTTTATCTACCAGGGAACAGCTAGAAGGTAATGTTGCTCCATTTTCAAAACAAGGGGGTTTTTTTGTTTGTAACTAAAAAGCAAACCAATAAATTCCTGCAAGAAAATTATTTCGCAAAGAATGCAGAGCAAATGCCATAAAATATAATTATACTGAAAAAATCTGTAGTGAAGTAGAGTTCTGCTGGGTTCTCAGTTTGTCTGCATCTGTTTTATTATTATGCTAGATGATACTCCATGGGACATAGAATAAATGTCATATTTCTTAAAGGTTTATGAGACGTGGCAGGAATTTGTGAAATTTCAGACACATTTTGGAGAAATTTACTCATTCACTTTTTATTGTGTGTGATTTTTCCTATAGTCCTATGATGGACCTTCAAGTCCTCTGCCTTCTTGGAGGAATGCTGCCACAGGCAGGTGCTTTAGACAACAGCTGAAAGTCTCCTTTCTGAGGACCCTCTTACAAGCTTTGGGGCAGTGAATCTGATGGGCATAATGCAAATAGTCATCCATCTGTTGTCAAATATTATTTATGAGAATTTTACTACCCCAACAAATTGCTTTAATCTAAATAGTCCAGGTAGTCCATCTAGATTACAATGGCAATTCCTGCAATGCACAAGGATTCCTTATGTCATTGTTTAAAATCTATGTCAGAAACCACAAAATAAACCGTAAATACAAACCAAAAAAATAGTGAAGAAGAATCCAATGAGGTAGAAAAATCTGATGTAACTTCTCATATTGGGTGCTAGTGCTTCTCTGCAACTGGCCAGTATGTTCCATGTGTCAGTGCAAGTTTTGCAAGCTAAATATCCTTAGGACAAGAATCCACCTTCCTTCTTTCTTATCTGTATCTTACAGTTATCTTGCTCTTTTTGCTTGTCTCTTTTAACAAGTATTTTCATCTCAGATACTGAGCCTGCTGTCATAACATCAGTTTCTCCTGGAGTTCTTTCACTACTTTGTCACCTTTTTGTATCAGCACAGCCTGCCTTTTAGCAATAACGACAAAATTCAGGGTGCAAGGCACCAGGGTTTAGGGTCTAGTCTTTAAGAAAAGTTAAAATAAACAGCCTTCCATTCTACTGTAAGGTACTTACTGACACAAGGAATACAGTTTCTTTGCTACAGGAACTGAGAAAATTCTATCAAGTCAGAAAAAGGGATTCTAAGCTTTTACCTTTGTTGTCTAAAATCTGGTTTCCTTTGAATTCTCCTCTTATAGAAGACTGTGGAGCACTTGGTTGCTCTGTTGATAATAAAGGGGAAGGAGGGTAAGTAAGCCTCCCAAGTATTATTGTGCTCAAATGCCCTGTCAATGCACATACACTGTTACGGTTTCTCTATAGCAATTTACCTAATCTTGGCATGAAAATGTTGTTGTCATAAAAGACCTCTGAGTCAAGACCAAGAGCGAAAGGAAACTACTCTCTCCAGAGATGTGCACTGGAGGTTTATGCGTGGTGTTCTTGAAAACACACTTGTACACAGAATATTGCAGTGTTCCTCTGCCTTATCTCCAACATAATTCACCTTGTCAGAGGATTCAAGACACATGACTGTTCTATGAAATTTCAGAGGTTGGGACAACAGGTAAATAATGAATATAAGAGAATTCTGCTTGGTTTGCTTCCACTTCTATTTAAGATGCAGTGGATCAGAAGATGAGTACCCTGTGTAATACTCAGGAAGTCTCTGAGGTAGTTGTTAAATCTTAAGCTACTTACCAGACATCTCTTGCTGCTGCTCAAGAGCCTGGCTGACCATGACCAATTTGTCCTCAAGTTCCATTGAAATGTCTCAGGCTCCTTGAAAGAGCTCTGCCTAATGCATTACAAACACAATCCCATCTGTTTAAGCTCAGTGTATCTTTGGCCTTGTTATAGCTGTGCAATAATATGTTACTGGAGTGATGCTGCACAAGCAGTTTATTTGGAGATTATGTGGGTTTGACACAGACAGCAGATTTTACGTCTTCATAGGTATAATTCTAGTTGTATCCTCAATGACTGAGGAAAGTTTTAAAAGTATTATTTTGAAAACTTACAAATAAGAATTGTAATAATCTTATTTTAACTTCCTTTTGATTACTGGCATTTTATCCATAATCTGAAATATACAAAAAAAAATACAGGTTAAAATATGGCTCTATTTATCCATGGATAGAGAGACAGATAAGAATCACAAATACTAGATTTGAATGATTTCAGCACCTTTTTATGGTCAACAGCTACCTGAAAGAAGCTTTATATATTGTAACTCCAAGTTGTTATTATCTTGGCACAATCTTATCACACTTTTAGATATATTAAAAAAAAAACCCAAACAAAGAAAAACCCCCAAAATTTAAACTCCCCACATCAAGAAGTTCAAAAGACATAGTGACAGAAGAATATCCTCTTCTCCCAACCTCTTTTCCTTGCGAGACCAGGTTGATGGAGCTCATCTGGGTCACTACGATTGTTGTACAGCATAATCAGAAATATAAATACATACGATCAATTCTTGGCATTCTTCAGACCTGCAATAGTCATACCAGAGACTGGCTGAGCATATGGCTGTAAACTTCATTTTCCTACCAGCAGGGTGTTCCATATGTTCATCAAAATCTTGCAAACCAGATGGGGCGGATCTCTTATCTTGTTTTCTTCAAACATTTCAGCAATGTCAGTAAGCTAAAAGTGCTCTGTACTACCCAAGCCCTGGTACAAAGCACGCCCTTGGCTGGCCATCACCAGCCTTATCCTTTTTTTTTTCTGTCTTCTTGGTATGTTTTAACAAGAAGCACAAAGAAAAGTTGTCATTTTAGTGCCAATTTCTCTTAAGCAAATTTGAGCTATGCTTTACCATTATGGCCCTTGCCTTAACACGGAAAAAGCTTTCATGTCCTTGCATGCATGCATGTTCAGGCCCAAATTCATATAATTAATTATTGCAAAGACTTCTTTACCTAGAGAAGATGCGACGTAAATATGTCACTTTTATTCTTTTTCTCTTTAGTACTCAATCACTGTAATAAAGGGGAGGGGAAGGGAGAACCTACCTCCTTTAATGGGTATCTAGTGATGTCTGAGAGGCAAGGTTGTGATATTCACCTTTGAGTTACCTCTGTTGCAGATCTTGTGGCAAATTTTTCAGAGAGATATTATTTTGTGCAGATCCTGAGTAAATATTTTTACCTTTGGCCTTGTGAATTTGAGGCAAGATTGAACTAGAAAGTCTTTCAGAATGCTGTGGTATTGATAGTGTATGTTTTACGTAGTAAACACAAAAAGATGAAGGTTTTTAACAACTTCCCCAGTGTGGTTGTACAGAACGCTAAACTAGAAAACAAAGAGTTGTGCACAATTCACTGAAATATAAACTTCACTTTTCCTTACTTTTGACTTTCCATCTCAGCAGAACATTGCTGTTTAGTTGGTCTGATAGCTTCCCAAAGCTTTGCCTTTTAAATAGAATTAATATACCTTTATTGAGATTTCTGGACTAGTCTTTTAGCATAATAGACTTTCCTGAGCTGCACTGCTGGCATGGTTTGACCATGCTGTAATGAAAACATGTTGATGGAGGTTAATTTAAAAATGGCCTAAACCAGGCTTAATTAATGTAGACTGTGACAGAGTGAACTTCAGCACGTGAGGCCAGATTTGCACCAACCCCCAAATGACAACCAAGCTGTTGTAGCAACTTAATCACTGAACACAGAATCTGCTCCCAAAGTGTCTCTGGTGATAGAAGGTGCCAAGCATGGCCTTTCAATCCAAATGGGCTTGGTGAGGTCTGTGCCCACCTGACCTAGGAGGTGGGTGGAGGTAGCTGGACCCTCATCACACATGGATTGCTGCTATTTAATATCTACTTTTGGAATCTGGAGGTCCACCAGCCTGAATCCTTCTCCCTGACAGTGCCTGGTGAGCATGAGAGAACCACAGCTGTGCTCTCCAGCTCCACACCATCATCCCTGTGTTAGGGGGCTGAGGAGGATCAGGCTGGGCTGATCTTTACCCAGGCGAAGTATCTGACTGCTCAACCAAACTGACATTGCAGCTCTGTGTGCAGCTAACATTTTGGTCTTTGGCTGTGTGTAACTTTATTTGCACTTCTACAGAAATAGAGTTGCTTATACATTAACATGCATTGAAATTATTTTGACTTCAGTTTGAGATATGAAAGTGTTCTGTATTTGCACTTTTAATACTCAGAGCCTACTGTAACTTTAATTAAAATTCTGTGAGCTTTTTTAAAAAAAAAACCTCCTAGTAATAAATAATTAATTGAAATAATAAATAAGTAATTGTAGGAATTATACATATGTGCTTCCCTTGGGTCTCTGCAGCTCTATTTTAATTAAGGCTAAGGTCCCTATTTGAATAAATTAATGACAATGGGAATATTTTTTACAAAGTCATATTGATTCCTTTTATATCACTATTTCACAGAGAAAGTTTATTAAAAAGAATGGAGTGATTCAGATAGATTTTTGGTTCTTGGCAAATATAACGTGTGTTCTTTCAGAAATCTAATTTCTTAGATTAGTGACTCACATCCGATACTGTAAATGAGCAAATGCTTGTTACTTCTCTAGCATAGCATAGAAAACAATATAAACAACATGAATATTTTTCTTTGGTCAGTGTTTCATCAGTATTAATGCCTAATATGCTGCCAGTATAGAATGCTTCTGAGTATTGTGTATGTATTTAGCCAGAGTTCTGATTTTTTGGCGGAATAAAAGGATTTTTTTGATAAGATATAAGGTAAGCAGATAAGCCTTCAAGCGTTTCCACTTGTTTCTTTACAAAGTTGGTTGCAAGAAGTAGCAGACTGATTCATAAAAGAGGTAATGAAATATGAGAATTAAAACTGGAAGGAAATCTCCAGTTTTCTAGACAGCACTAGAATGCTTTGCTTTTAATAAATGCATCTAGCCTGCATGTTATAGTACAAGCTGTGATTTCTCTACATTTCTGAAACTAGGCTCCTTGAGAACAATTCAAATATCCTGAGCTGTAGCACAATTATTAACTACAAAAACTGCATTATAAACAGTGCATCTTTATTATTGACCAAAATCCTTTATTTAAGAATTTAACATGTATCAAGTATTCACATAACACAGTAATGATAAAATGTCTTCGTAGAATAATCTACACATACAGTTGAAAGGCAATCAAATCAATTAAAGTTTAGACAGGGACAGCCAAAGAATTTAGTCCTTTTGACTCTCACAGCATGCATGCTGAACAAATCTCATTGACTCACTAGGAAAGAGATTAGATGAAAGGAAAATAGGACTGGACAGTATTTTAAGTGACCAGTTTCTCCATTTCTTTGCCTTAAATCCAAATAATCTTTAATCAATTCTGACAAATGTCTGCCAAACCTGTTCTTAAAAACCTTCCATGCTTCAATGTTCTCGATCAGATTTTCTAATTATTTCACCTCAATCTTTCTGGCTGCACCAAGACTCATTGCATCTTTTAAGGAGAATAGTCCTCCTCTTTGTAAGTGCCTTTTATGTACCTCAAGATTTGCCATGTCTTTATTCATCCTCAATATTCTTTTTTTTTTTTCCTAATCTTTCTCTTTTCTGGACGTTGTGCTTTCTAGACCTGCAAAAATTCTGTTGTTTTCCTGGAGTCTTTCTGGTACATCTGTGTCTTTAAGATCCTATCCCCTAAATTACTGAACAGCCTTCTTGGGCTGCAGCTCTTTACAGTGAGTAGGGTAGAAGAATTATTTCACACATCCTATCTAGATGTCCTGGAATAAACTTAGAAAAATATACTTTGCCCGAAATATCCTTTAGCTTCATAGTACTAAAGCCAGTAAAGAGCACAGAGAAAAATGTCTGTGTGAATTCTGGGATTGTTTGTGGTCCTAAATTGATGAAATGTATTTTTCATGCCGATGCAAGCAGAAATTTTTCTGTGATTGATAGCTCAACCTACATGCCTAACTTGAGATGACATTTGAATCTCATTGCTGGTGATGGTTTTGTGGGTTTTTTTCCAAAAAGGAAAAGGGCTTATTTTTCTGTTATTGCCAGGTTTTAATTGAAATTTCCTCTTCTGCTGGCTGTGTTTCACAGTGAAAGAAGATAAAGGAAAATGTTTCTGTTTATTATGAAATAACCTGTAACATCTAGCTACTTAAGAAGAAAATATGAAACTAGCACTAAAGTCTTCTAGGTTATGCAGACAGATTAAAAAATTGTTTTAAAAGATCAGCTGATTTCAGTGAACAGGTTTTTCCTGTTTTCTAAAGTGTGACATTTATGTGCCCCCCTGAGTTTCTGATGCTGTGATGATGCACAGGACTGCTGAAACCAGCAACCATCCCACGCAGTGGCCCTGTCCTTCTGGTGTGCTGTGTCAGGTGCAGTCCTGTGACACACAATGGGTCAACCTGAGAGTAATTGAAAGTTTTTCATATTCATGAGGCTCCTTAACCTTTTCACCTTTGCTGTACTACCTGCCTGCTCTGACAGCTGTTGCTGACAATGGACTGAAGTTTAATATCAGCTTTCATTTCTTTTTTTTTTTTTTTTAATGTACTAGCCTAAACATATTTTGTCCTTTATTTTCTATATTTATGTGGGGTCACTTCTGGTCAGTTAGAAATATTGACTTATTAATTGGTATTTGAATGTACTACGTGGAGACCTGTATTAACATTTAGTCCCCTAGCAGGAATATATGGTTTAAAATGCTGAAAGCATTACAGAGACATGTAGTTTTAACCAACTTCTGTGCATTATCACCACATTAGCATCACTGAAATGATGAAACTTTGCTTTGGTGATGGATTGCATCCCAGTTTTGTAGTTTCCAGAAAGTTAACATCTCTTCATTCATTTTGAACTTTTATTGTCAATAAGAAACCTTTCAAGCATTGAACACCACATTTTCATAGCAAGAAGACTCCTTTTTCTCCAGCTATGGGTTAGATTCTGCTTTGTGATCTTCATTTTCTTGGTTGCAACATACTTGGCTTTTTGCCAAATTACTTTGTAAACATACCTCAGGAGCCAGTAAGTAATAGTTATTCCAATTTAAAAAAATCCAAACCAAACTGATGTGATGTTCATAACTTGTTAAACTGAAGTAGTGATGGAAAACTATAGATCAGTCATCCAGAATTCAAACTAATTAATCTTCTTTACTGCTCTCCACTCTGTCCAATCCATCTGTCCAGTTCCTGTAAAGGACCAGAATCCAGTCTGGGAACTGAAGCCGTATTGATTTTAATCTTAGCCAAAGACCTGATCACCTGAGGCTCAGCCCATTTCTGAACTTTAACCTCGGCTATAATGATGCCAAGACAAAACCAGATTAGAACACAGAATGGTTTTGCTGAGCAGAACAAGTGGTCTGTCACATCCAGGCTCTGGGAGGGGATGTTGGTGGGTGTTTAAGTTGGGGGAAATAGAAGACAAGCACATATAATAGTTGCCCTTAACAATCTCCTCAGCAGTTTTCAGATCAGGGTCTTTGGAGGCTGGATATGATTTCCAGGAATATAATAATCCCCAATGCATTTCTTTTGCATTAGTTAATAAAACATCTCCTTTAGCTCAGATGAAATTTGAACACCTACAGAATCCTTTAGCATGGATGGCCACACATCTGCTACCCCACAGCAGGTGCAGGGCTGGAGAAAATGTAGAGAATATCACTCTGTCTTTCCTAAATTATGGTGTGGATTATGTGATGTTATGTTATGTAAACATCCCATCCACAAAACTCTAAAAGGAGATTAGAGAAGAGGAGCGAAAAGGATGCAGATCACAAACAAAGCCTTTAATTCATAAATATGTGCATATAGAGAGTGTGAAACAAGGCTGTAAATGACGCATTCTTCAATTTTTTCTTATAACTCCCAAATGAGACACTTAATAAAATTACTGTGCTACTAGACAGTGGAATTTGATGGAATTTGCAACGAGGATCACAAATATATCTGGAGTTACTAAGTGATAACAACTTTGGCAGAGAATATTAAACCTTTTGCTTTCAGGACTTGAACTAATCTCCTGCCCACTCTGGCTTGTTCCTTCCTCTGGTGTGATGGGGATGTCGTGCCACACAGGCAGCTTCTCACAGCTTGTTCAGAAGCACCAGTTGCTCTGGTGACCACTACGAGCCAATGAGAAATTCTCTGCTCATTCTGTCACTCTTTATTTGGGATCTAGAGGTTTTTTCCTTAAATGTAGACTCTTTCAAAGACACTGCCTTTTAAAGATAATGCCAAGAGTTTTCAGATATGTGCATTTAAAAATTTAGCAAACAAGCAGGTGAAGTTAAAATGTCAAAACTTTCCTGGCTACTTCGTATTTCTCATCATCTGAGCAGAAGATACTTCTCCATTAACTCTCCAGTGAGAAACAGTTTTCGTAGCTCTGAAAAACCAGTGTAAAGAATCCATTTTTTTTCAGGCCATGATACATAATGTGTAGTGCAGTGTAGCAATTTGAAAAACCTATTTAAAGACTCTGGGCTTACTATTGCTATTAGTACCTTCCTGCAGTTTTCATAATTTAATTTGTGGCTCTATTAGCAAAAATATTTTCCAAACAACAGCAGAAGAAAATCCTCTTAAACACTGGATCTCAGATTTACTAATTTCATTATCGCACAACATGTTAAATGCAGAGGACAAAACATGTGGTGCCTCTCTAATGATAACAAGTAGTATTTTGTGAGTTTTGTTTTATTTTAGTCATAGTTGTTTGTGTGGCTTCCAGCTGAGAGGGAGAAAATACCTACTGGATGGCACACAGAAAACTCTCCTGGTAAATAACTGCCTGTTTCCTTAAGAAGATAAGATAAAGGAGGGTTAAGAACAGATGAAGAGGAGCTGGGATTTTAAGAGAGAAACCAGACATTTCCACTCACAGAACCACTTAGACAAATGTTTAAGATCCATATGCATAAAACTTCTAGGCAGAATTAAGGAATGTGTCAAGGGTGACTGAAAAAGTCCAGAAGAGCAGTAGCCCTCTTGTAGCACACTACAAGAATAAACATAAAATGTGGGGGTGATGCCTTCACACTCATACTGTCCTTCACACCTTAGTGTCAGCAGGTCCCAGGGTTAAAGGCCATAATGCCAGCATAGTCCTGCTGGTTCCTGTTAAAACACAGTCAGAAATCACATTTGTTCCTCTTTCCCAGTCCAGGCACATTCTCTGCCATCTCATAGTAGCTGTGCCTCCTGTTAAACAGTGCTACTCTTTGAGCTTTCTCAGTCTCCTACTGCCCTTCTAAGGTATAGTCACCCTTCATAGTGTCAGGTTAAAAAACAGAGATATTTTGGTGCAAAATCTTCTTTCAAGCCTTTCCAGCCAGACCAGCCTAGGGGTGCTGCACCAGCAGACCGAGGTCTGAAGACGACAGCCTGGTTTTCCAAAAAGGAGCTGTAAATGAAATTTCCCTCCACTGAGCTGTTGCTGGTCCTGGTCAGAGACATAGAACAGGTGCAGTGCTTGGGAACAGGAAGGCTTTTTTATCATTCTATCCCTTGAAGCTGTTTTCCAGCAAGCTCAACTACCCACCTATACACCGATGGTAAAAAGCCAGAATACAAACAAACCTCTCCCTATCTCCCCCTCCAAATAATAACTTCGTTGTGTCAGTGGCCAGAACAGCAACAGTGTCATGTCCATTTGCCAAGGTATTCCCATCTTGCGTTTTGTACGTACAAAACAGCCCCTGCTTAATTAGCTCACGCTACATAAACTCAGTGATAAAATCGTATTGCTACAAGAAGAGTGGATGCAGGAAAATTACAGGAAAATTTTTTTTAGCAGAAATTAGTGTTCAGCTTCACTGTGGAAATAAATAGAAGCTTGTACTGTGAAGCACAAAAGTGTTAATCTCTTTGCATTGATGGAGATGCATCTTTTTTACATAGCTCTAAATGAACGGAGGGGTAGAGATGGCTGCTATTATAAGTAAGAAAAATAAAGCTATATTCTGATATGATGTATATCAGCCTAAATATGAAGTCAGAGAAATATGCATCAACTAAAGAACTGATCTGAGGATATTTTTTTCATACAGTTTAAGTAAATACTTAGGCCAAGACTTGGAGACTGAAAAGGTGCATTCATGTTAGTTCTGAATTTTATCTAGTAGCCTATTCCTTTTAATCATGTGACAGAAGGACATGAAGTTTAACCATAACATTAATCCTAATTGGGTATGCAATGTGTAAGTACAGAAGCTTTATTGCTTTGTCTCCACTGGCAATTAATGCAAATAATTTTGACATCTGACAGATACTGTAATTTGAGCAATTAAAACCTTACTGCCAGTGCAATCCTGTGATAAGTAAAGTGAGGTATCATTACAAGCCTAATTTTATGCAAGTTTCTCATATTTAAAAGAATGTCTTAAATTTTTTACAGGAAAGGCATTTAATGAATCCTTTAGTGATACCCCAAGTAGCAGATCCCATAAAAGTAATTGTAACGTCAAAGCTATCATTAGACACAAAAATGTCTGCATGCTCAGAGCATCTGCTCAACTGCCAGAAATCTGCTCATTGTCTCTCCATTTCAGAGCAAGCAGAAGGGAGAATGAGATTTCCTGAATCACTGATTCAATTAAAAGCTTCAGGAGCCTTAAAAGGTGCTTTCTCCCTTCCCTGGTCCTATCTTTTATTTCCTTTGACAGAGTGCAGAAGAGAGTTTATGCCTCAAAAAGAAAAAAATAGCCTTTAATTTCAGGGGCCAGGAAACTGCCAGGTAGATCCTCAGCATTTTGTTGGTTCCATATTTCATTCTTTAGACACGTGAACACAGGCAGTAAACACAAATCTGGGCAAGTGGATTAGAAGGATGATTGCTTAGTGATGCATTTAAATTGTCAAGATAGAGGAGAAGTGCTTTTAGCTCACCTAGAAAATGGATTTGAGCTACTGACAAGGATTAGGCTAGACTTCGATATAAATTCAGCCCTCCAGCTTCTAGGGTGTTCAAAATTAGCTAGTTTCAGATTAACATTGAAATGATCTGAATATCAAAGCAGGAAAGCATTTTAGAGAGCATATTTAAAAGCATATTTAGCATTTGAAAGCATATTTAGAGAGGAAAGCTAAACTTTGTGTAAAAAAAAACCCTGAAAATTTATGAACAATTCTTGCTTGTCTAGTGAGCAATTTCTCTGTCATTTTATAACATTAATCCCAGAACATGAGGGTCTAGCCATTAGCCATTCGTAGATTAGCAACTGAAGAGAGCTCTTGGACTTTTCAATGCGAGCTGGCAAAGTAGAAATAATAGAAAATCAAAGTGTATTGTCGCTGCCAAAATGAATCCATTATCTTGTCATGTTTACCCTTTTAATGGGGTACACTGAGCAGGTCATACTGTGAGTGTGAGAAACTACATGTTGAAGGCACCAATTTATAGTCCAGTGGTTTTCATCGAATGCTTCAATTTCTAAAATGTGATAACCAGGGAACATAAGGAGTGCCATACATGAGGCAATCTTCTGTGGTGCCATGTGCTTTGAGGCGGTTCTGCTGTACCTCCATTAGGAGCAGGGTCCCTGAGCCCATTAGTTTCTGGATTTCCATAGGATACTTGTCACATTCCAGTTGTCTAAATCAGCTGTTTAAGCATCTTTCTTTGATGGACTCTAAGTGGCAGTGGATAACATACCTTTGCAGGGGCATAGATTTGTGCTATCCAGAAGCCAAATCCCCAGTCTAGGGGGAAAAGCAGGCATATGGCTAAGTGCTTTGTTGGATGGGGGCCATAAGTGAGAGCACAAAAAAATGGTGTTTTGTTTCTCCCTTTGGTGAGAATGCTACATAGCAGAGGCGATGCGTTTCAAAAATGAGCTGAGTCCTGTAGTGGATGAGAAAATGGTATCTATTTGGAAAAAAAAAAAAATATAGAGGCATATACAGTTGCAAGAACAGAAATGGAAAAAGTAATACACAGTATTTAAAAAAGAAAGCTAACAAGTTAATTACATCTAAAGGTGTAATTGTTGAGAAAATCCAACTTTGTGTTTGTGTTTCCTGTTACACAAAAAATTTGCTAAATGGATTCAGTATTTGATCAGTGGGTGTGGAACAATGTCATGGTCTGAAGTTACTAATGGAGCCTAACTTCTGATTGCACTGAAAATAGATTTGACAGTGAGGGCTGTGGGAACAAAGGGATTAATTTATATCTGGTTTCACACCCATGCAGATCTGCTGTCTCCACTTGCTTATGCTGCCATAATCAAGCTCTGAGGCTTGAAAATACAATTAATTCATATTTCAGCAGACAGAGCCAGATGTATTTTTCAAAGACCCAAAACTGGGAGCTATTTTTCTCAGAACAGAGATGTGTTTGTGCTGCAGAATGCCAGACAGCACACAGCAGTGGTTTTCAACCTGTGGGCAAAGGAATCCACACAGCACAGCTGAGAAAAGCCTACTGTTAGTAGAGTAAATTTGCTCTCAGGGGGCTGGGAGTGCATCTCTGTTGGAAAATTTTAGGACTTTACAAGTCAGGAAAGACTGAAAACTGCTGGTTCAGAGTCAATCAGGTAGCTTAGAAACCAGAGGCAGTCTACTTGTGACTACACAGAGCTTTTCTTTGTCCCATGTCTTTCAGGAAAATAAAGAGTATTTGCAGGAACCAGATTATTTGAAAATAGCCCATAAGGAGAGACAATTGCATTTAAGATACTTAAAAAAAACTAATACAGGACTAAAGGGGAAGTTGTGCTTCTTAGTGTTAGAGAAATCACATTTCCAATGTGTAAAAATTGTCATGGTTTCCTTGGCTCTTTAATGAAGCAATGATAATTACCATGTGTGGGGAATTTTCTTACTTCTGTTTTTCAGAACAATGCCCCAGTTTCCCAGGGCTCTGAAATTCCAATCTTTTCTCTCCCTAAATCATTCTGTAAAATTCTTTTGTTTGAACTGCAGGTTAGTTATTATTTATTGGATCCTTTCAGGAGCCAAGGCTGGCAGAGGAAGTGCACAGCGAATTTGAAAACAAGGCAGAAAAAGGAAGTTATGAAGGAACGTGGTAACTTTCCCCGACATCTCCAAAAAGGTCTATGTTAGGAGTGGGGTTAGAAGCAAATCCCTGTGCTCCAAGTGAGTCAGAAACCAAGGAGACATGCAAGGAAAGAGGAAAGGCTGGCTTTTCTCAGACCACAAGAGTTAGTTATGCAGTACCAGATACCTGCTATACTTCACAGGGGAACATTAGAAATTTCACCCTAAGAAGAACCCCCTGAGATGTCACTCCGTGCATAGCTTGGAGATATGGCAACTACTTTCTTTATTTAGAACCTTACCTTTGTTTATCCTCGTATTTTGCTAAGTAAACATTAATTATGGAAAACAAGCTTTAGCGTGAAGGCTAGCAAGCGTCCTAAATTTATTCCCTCTAAAAAGCTTGCACTTTAGGGCAAAAAACCCTTGGTCTATAAAGTTTAGCAAATCTCTTAACTACTGAAAGTCAAATAATTTATCTTTTTTCTCATATCTAACCTTCTGTTTGCTCCTCCAATACCTTCTTTGCCTGTACTTCTGCAATTTCTACCCACCCTGACTTTGGCCCAGAAAGTTTTTGCAGTGGTCCCAACCAACTAAAGGTGATGAGAAGCAGATCTAAGGGTAACGGGACCTGCATGGTACCTGTGGGCGGCTTTGCCACGGATTGCAGTAACACATTCAGATCTCCAGCCACTTGATGGAGCTGCTGTGAAGAATGTGAAAGATCAAAACTGCAGCCAGCCCAGGATCTGAACAAAATGCTGAGCTGAGACCACATTACACACTTCTCCCAAGGGTTCATGTCAAGCATGCTGGTGATCAGGGAGTTAGGTATGAAACAAGTGTGTGAGGAAGATCTTGCTATTTCAGACAACTTCCATTTGGGAATGTAGATGGAAAAATGTTGCTCTCATTTTGTTCAGCTTCAATAATAGGTGGTTGAAGCAAGTCAGCTTGGGGCACCTAAATAAACATTGAAATGCTTACAGAAGTGTGGCAGAACTGCATTTTGGCTGCCCATGCCAGCAGCAATCTCCCCAAATCCCTTCCTTGGTTTTGCCTGATTAAACTGAAATTTTACACTGTGAGGAAGAGTAAAGAAACTTTGTAATTTAGTACCAAAAATTATGGAAAATAGAAAAAGTCTAAATTGAAATTTTTATAAAGTATCAGAAATGGTCCTTGCGGAACTATAAAAGAAAGGAAGATTACTGAGAGAGCATAAACTCTTTTATATGTTCTTTCTGGGATTCTCTTTTAAAATTGCCAAAATTATATTGCTTCTGAAAGGAATTTCATTTTTTAGCAAATAAATAAAATATAGAAAAATGAGTCTTTGCAAACACACACTTTCTAGATCTGTCTATTCACTGTGGTACTCTGATTTTTAGCTTGTGGGAGACAGTCATTGGGAAACATGGTAGGAGGTGGGGTTTTTTTCATTATTGCTAGATTTGTGCAATTGGAGAGGGTTTATTTTTCATTATGCAGTTTACCTGGATGGATTGAATCCTCTCTGACGCTCTTATGTCCTGCTCTCCAGGAGGGCACATGGATCCATGGTAGCCCATGTACATGGACTGAGGTCATGCAGCACCTGGGATAGCTGGGTTAGATTGAGATTTGTGGGGTGTTGGGTTTGTTTTCCTGGTGGGAGCTGTGCAAAAAATAAATAAAAATGTCTTATGTGGTTAGAAAATATGGTAAAATATTAGCCACAATTTGAAAAATGTATAGCGGTAATCCCTTATTTCTGTAAACATCTCCACTGGAATATTTACTAATGTCTTCAACTCACATTTGAATTCATAAGAAAGTTAATAGAAAAGAATGCTGTGATTGGAAATAAGCAGGTCATCTGCTGGTCATCTCCCTGGAGAAGAGGCCTGTGCTGACTCAGCATCAGGACTGAGGACACAATTGCCATGGGAAAACATGTTCCTTATCCATGTTGTCCACATTCTGCGGATTAACGAGAGATTTCACGCTCAGCAGTTGTCAAGACACGTTTTATAGGTATGAAAGTCACTGTGTAAAACTTCTTAGAGTTTTGCCTTGCTTCACTGCAGGACATGCTTAATTAATACACCAGAGGGTGGTTTATTCTCTGCAAAATATGAGCCCTTCAGTGTCACCACAAGCTCTGACATTGTGGAGATGTGAGTCACATCACTGAAAGCTGCCTGAGGCTGCATTTAACCTTGTGCACTGGAGCTGAAAAATAATTAATAAAAACTCTCAAGTGTTATGTTTTTCCCTCCCACCAACTCAACATCTTAATTACAAGGGAGTAGGTACTGAGAAAGCTGCTCTGTTTGTAGTTGTCTTGCCCTCCTTTGCAACCTTTCTTACCAAAAAATGCTTCTAGTTTCGGACTAAACTACCCATAGTGATATCGCCAAAGTAATCTCAGACCTTATTTACCTAGGAATGCTGTTCTTCTTTAAATTGCAAGATTTGGATGGATTACTTATAGTTCTTTATCCAGCGCCAAGGACCCTGGTCCCAGGTGCAGCCTTAGGCACTATGGTAAGAATGACAATAATGGTAATAATAATAATAAACCTACTATCTCCATATGATCTCTATTCAGACATCCTGAATTCTACACGTGTTTCTATGTCTAGTCAAAGGAGACAGCCCCAAGTGCTTTCAAGGGTCCAAGTGACATGGATAACAGGGAAACATTAGACATAAGAATAGGCATGGAATTGTAATTTCAGTTCAGTCATTTCTATTGCAAGACAAATAAAACCATATTTAAAGTTTAAAGAAAAATTGACAAATTATAATCATGGGGCAAAAAGTAGATTTTTTTGTGTCGTGTATCCCCCCCAGCTCTAGAGAAATGTAGAAATGTAAAATTTGTGAGTAATCACAAATTCTACACAGGATCAGCAAAAGAGCAATGTTTTTTCTACTTGAAAATCACCACATTTCTGTGCTGTCTCAAGTATAAAAGTGAAAGAGAAAAGAAAGGAATATAACCTGCGTATAAGAGCTCTAATTTTAGCAGAGCTAGTTAAAAACTTTCTATCAAAAAGTGCTGCTTTTTCATTAGGCAAAAAGGTCTAATGAAATTTTCAAAAAACCCCTTTGTTTTTCACACTTAGTGGTAGAAGTGTTCCTTAAAAGGTACATTGTCATGAATTTTTTACTTTGGAAAAATCTCCTCTGGAGTGTCTATAAAAAAGATGCTGTTGAGAGGCTGTATTCTACTACTGAAATCATATTGTGGGAGTGGAATGTAACCAAAATCTTATTTTCTATTTCAAATTAACAATCACATTTTCTGATGACTGAAATTTACCATCCTGCATCAAGCCTTTTCTATTTTACAATGCTAGAGTTTGACACTTAAGACACTCACATTTTCTTTCTAGTGTCTCTATCTTATCTCTCCAAATACAAAAGCTCATCATTTGCTTGTTCAAATCTCTGAGTGAGGTGCCTGTAACCCTTCACAGATTGTCTGGTGGCTTCACCCTAAATCTTTACTTAAATTAGATTGCTGAAGTGAGGTGCTGTGAGTACTTCCCAGTGCTCAAATATGAAGCAGATGTTTTGACAAGCAATTTCATCACAGCAAAGGGAGATTGTCAGAAGATGTTGTTGATATTAAATAGCAGCTATCATTAATGACCTTAAAAATAAGGTAGAGTTTTTCAATATGTGTGTGCTGTGTAATGTTAGGAAGAGTGTTTGCACTGACATGGTTATTAATCTAAAAACAGAAGGAAAATTGGAATGAAAAGGCTTCACGGTAAACCAGAAGCTGGGATGATGGTCTTCAGTCTGTGCCACTGAGCTGACAATGGTTTTGCAAATTATTCTGGATAAATGTGGTGGAAAACACTTGTGTTGCCAACATGAAGAGCACGAGTCTCTTGACTATTAAAGGAGTGGAGAGAGTCGGCTGAAATGTAGGTACTTGCTATGTTGGCATGTAAATTTGGTCAAATAAATCCTGACCTCGATGTTTTGAAATAGCAGTGATGATGTGTGAGGTCTCCAGGTTCCTAAACTTGGACTTTTTATATGCTTGTTGTGGTTTCTGTGCACTTAGGGCTGACTTTGCTAACTTTTTCTCTGCCTCAGGCTAAGCTAGTGATCTCATGCAAAATAAAAGCAGAATTCTTTTCGTAGTCACCTGAGGCCAAGAGCTGGATAAAGTAAAAAACATTTCCCTCAGCCAAATATTGATAGGCTTTGCACTACAGCCACAGGACCTGACAGTGCTGATATGTTGGCTTCAGTTCTCCTCTGCTGCATCTTCATCGCTTGCTTTCCTCACAAGCTTAATTCAGATGTAATCTTGGAAACAGCCACATTTTACACTAGTGAATAAAGATGACACGCTGCCTTGTTCTCTCTCTTCCTGATTCCACCTTCCATTGATTTATTAAACCCCTGAGTTTTGATGACAAAGTCTGTTTCATCATTCTTCTCTGAAGGGGCCTTTGTCATACACAGATCATCCTTGATGTTGATTCATACTTTCTCTGGAGACCAGCAATTGTGGATTGTCTTGCTTATATTTATATTTCCTCTCAGGCTACTCTGAAATAAACAGTTCTAATGCCTAATTTTATTGACATGCTTTTCATGTGGTTTTGGGCTTGTTGCTGTTTCCCCCCTTCCTTTCTGAGTTGCTTTGTCATTTTCTGTACGGGTGTTGGTTGAGGTATGAGTCACAGAAGTGGAGCAGTATTAAGGCATTATTTGGTGCTTTCAAGCAGATCACACTTAATAGAACAATAATGCATTGTGTTGGGTATTGTTCCATAGGCTAATTACCTAATCAGATAATGTTGGGGAAGCAAACTTGTAGCAGACATTAATTATCGATGCATGGACTGGTGGCAGATGTCAGTATTTGCAGCAGAATATAAATTGACGGTTCAGTGGATTAATTAAAGCTTACAAAACTTCCTGCCCTCCCCTCAAAACACAGTGTAATAATAACAGTGTGCTTTTTAAAAAAGGAAAACAATATTTAGCTGTGGCTCTTTAACTGAATAGATTTTCCTGCGAGCAGCAGCAGAGAGTGAAAGGAATAGTCGGTTTCCCAAAAATTACTTTAGTGGTCTCTATTTGCCTTAGGAGTGCTCAGAACGGATTTAAATAATGAGTAATTATTATACATTAGCAATTGTGGAAACAGGGACTAGGTATAGTTATGTGGGTTTTTTTCCAACTCTTTGTCTGTAGAATCCTACTCCATTTTGCTTTGTCTGTTGGTCAAATTCATCTGCATCACTTCTCCCTTGTGTTTCCTCCCTGAACTATACGAGAACACGGGTGCATCTCCCCTGCAGATTGGACACGGTTTGAATTATCTCGGCACAAAAAAAACCCTGGAACACAACTTTTGTCTGGCCAAAACCTAAGTAAAGACCATTCAAGCTCAGATCTGAGGGAAGAACACGTGGCCAACTTGCGCCAGGAGAGCATTCTCTGCTGGGGAGGCACTGACCCACTATTCTGAATAATCCTCAGTGTCTTAAGTGAAAAATACTGCTCAGCAGGGCTTTATCTGCTCTGAAAACCATACCTTTTCCCAGGAATGAGCTGCAGTGCTTTGGAACTTCAGGAGCCTTCTAGGAGAGGTCAGCTAGAGCCCTGCCATGCCATGCTGGTGAGGGAGCACATTCACCAGTGCTGCACGGACAGCTCCTAAAGAAACATCTCTGCAGCAGTGAGGAGCTCCGAGGGGAGAGGAATACCACAATGGTTTCCAACACCTGCATACCAGGGCAAAAGCTGTGCACACATCTCAACTTGTTTGGGTAGCATGGCTCATCAGAAGCAAGCACTGAAGTGAAACGGACTCTGACAAGAAATTCCTTATTTCTGTTAGAGCCGGGCTTGCTGTGACAAATTGGTGAGGAGTGTGAGCGAGAGGCATGGCATCACATGATCTACTCATAAAGGAAGGAAAAGCAATAACTGCTGCAACACTAATGAGGTATAAAATATCTCACCTGACAGCCACCAACACATACAGGCCTTGATTTTTCTCTCGGCAATATGAGCTCAGCCTAGATTTTATTATCTCCTGCTGGCTGTAAACTTTATGGAAGAGACAAAACCAAGACACTATGCTCCCTCTGTAAGTCATAAATAAGTTTAAAGATGCAACAGTTTAGTTTATTGTCAGTTTTTGAACTTTTGACAGTGAATATCTGATCTGGTAAGCAATAAACTCACAGTACCTGGCACTTTTATGCACACATCTCAGCTTTTGTCACGGTTGCTTTTGCATAGATCACATCTGGAATCTAGTACCTTGGCTTTCTGCAAGCCTCAATCCTCCTCCCACAGATACCAGGGTAAATTAAGAATAACTTTACTGAGGGTTATAATACACCACTGTAAAATGTTTGAAAGGACTGGATAAATTCCAAAATATCATATTTTAATTTTACATAATCTAAGTCCCTAAAGCCTGGTATGTAGTCAGTAAGAAAGGAGTTAGTGTTCCCCTCAGAGTCCACTAACTAATCCCTTACAGGGATACTTCCCTTCTTATTTAACAACAAATTTTCTTTTCATTCCTTTTTCTTTTTATTTTTTTATCTGCTGTGAAGTCCCTCTGGAAATGAAGGCTGAGTCTTCCTGAGTAACAGAGGATATTGGGATTTTCTGTCTGTCTTTCCATCTCAAATGATTTCAATGCATTTGGATTTCTTAACTGATTGGTGGGATTTCCATTTCCAAGCCACCTTCAATATAAAAAACAAAAAGCCATCACTTAGGGGATGATTTCTCCCTTTTTTCCAGTTTTATCTGTGGAAGGTTGGAAGTTGTCTGGTGATATGTGCCCTGTTTGCTAAAGTGCATGGGTTTTTTCCTTGATTTAGGTATGTGAAGAGACCCCATCCTGCATCTGTAGATCTGCCTCTATGTCTTCTTACAAACATTTTGAAAGTTCAATAGTTTCTCAAGAACTAAGGGCCAACGAAAAGCTTAAAACTTAAAAAAGATACTTAAAGGACCGTAGTCTTGACAGTTTCATGTCATAGGGGTATTGCTTGGAAAATATTCACGGTTCAAGAGAGCAGGAGTTATTACCATTGTGTTCTGACTCATTGTTGCACCCATTTCCGGGCAAAGCTCTCCAGCTGTGAGAGCACCAGTTTGATTAGTTGACCCTACTTTTATTTTTCCATTCTATGACACAGAGCTAGTCCTACAAAATCAATCCCATCAAGACTTAGTGGCACTTTCCTGCTGGCTCCCTGGTGTTTCATGAGTTCCTTGGGGCTAAAGCTCCCTGGTGTTGCTAAATCCAGCGCTCGGTTTTAATTTTAAAATATTGCTTTTCAGAGCTTCATTCAATATATTCCTCATAGATTTCGTCAGTGACAAAACCTGTTTCCACAGTAACAAATAGAGCAATGTAATTGCCCGTGCACCCTGCCATAAATCCTTCAGGTGGAGATTTTTAAAATGTGGGTAGTATAAATACTTGGACAACTTTGCTGCTTCAAAGTCAACTTGCAGATTTCAGAGTGTCAGCCAAGAGATTTCCCACTGAGTTTCGCTCAGCTGGAGATGTGAATATGTCTCTGAGATAACTCACATGCCAGTTTTTTTTTGTTGCTGTTGTGTTTGTGTGTTTGTCGTTCCCCTTCTCTCTGGTTGTACCAGTGGGACAAGAACAGTCAGACACTGGGCAGGACTTGCCAAAGTGCTGGCTGGCTGTTTGCTGCCATGAGCCTCAGCCAGAGCGCAGGGCAGCCAAGGAACAGCTCTTGGCCAGCTGGGGAGCCGAGGTGGTGGTTATGGCTAAAGGAGGGGAGCTGGCTGTAGCCTCCCTGGGCTCCTCTGGTGGTGCATGTTCCCATTAAAGAGCTGTGTGATGGACCCACGTTTGTTCGTAACAAGCAACCAGCAAAATATTTATGAGTTTTCAAC
Organism: Ptilonorhynchus violaceus; assembly: GCA_013397565.1. Taxonomy (NCBI): domain Eukaryota; kingdom Metazoa; phylum Chordata; class Aves; order Passeriformes; family Ptilonorhynchidae; genus Ptilonorhynchus; species Ptilonorhynchus violaceus. The sequence goes on from VZRJ01000820.1 coordinate 578,342, forward strand.
CAGATTTCATTAAATATTAGAAAAGAAGGCTGGGCAGAGCCCTGAGAACTCCTCTAGGCTTGAGTCCATGCTGCTCAGCACAGCCTCCTTGTCAACTCCCCTTGCCATCATTCGTGTTTCAGGCAGCTCCTTCTCTGCCCTGCTGCTCTGGAGCTTTAGCTGTGGGGAGTCCTCAGCCTCTCTAGGTGATTTATTACAGACCTAACTCATAAGTAAATGCAAGTTAGGGTTGGGTTTTTTGCCTGCCAACATCTAACATAAATCTTCTCTCTGCAACTGAATGAAAAACATTGGATTGACAGACTATTGTGTGGATTTGTGCCAAGGACTGTGTGTGATGCTTCCAGCAGGCTGGATAAAAATTGAGCAGTTCTGCTTTGGCTTCCACAAGCCCCATCTCAACCTTTGCTGCCGAGCTCCTGTAAAAACCCAGTCAAAACATATAATGTTCAACAGGGAATCCACTGCATCTCTGCAAGGCAGTTGTGTGTTCTGGCTGCACAGAGGCACCAGACGGTTGCCCAGGTTCAAAGGCAGGAGCACTGCTGGATTGGAGTTGACTGCAGGGGAGCACAATATCCCAGTATCCCAGCCTCTGTTGTTATTTGGTGCCTCTCTGTTATACCAGGCTGCTACTTCAGCCCGTCCCTCAAGCCTCTGTTCAGTGCGAGTGCAGTTGAATGGGCTGGGAAATGATGCTCCATATAAGGATTTGATATCAGTGGGATAGCATATATGGGAACAGCATCATATCTAATTTAAACTATATTAACCTGTCTCCTGCCCTGATTACTAAAATCCTGTCTGCATCAGTAGAAGTCTTCATATCAAACAGCTGCATGAAAAGCACAGAGAGTAATAAGAAAAAGAAATATATGCTGATAATCCATTTAAATGCAAATACCTGGCTATTTGACCTGGTATGCAAATCTTGAAATATATTCAATATTAAACTCATAGACCAAACTATTAACAACATAGTTTAAAAATACGTGCATATACTTCTGTGAGAAAAGTATTTCAAAGTTAAATTCAATAAGTTTCAGCTGCTGCAGAGAGAAAGAAGACTGTTTCCGATTAAACATTCAGGTACATGCAAGTGTCTTCTCTATTTGAAACCACAGATTTTGCTTTCAAAAAGCCCAATCTCAGAACAGGGCTGATTAGTTCATTTAAGTGATTAGTGAAGTTTTTAAGTAGTGTATTGAACATAAGTATTCAATAATCACAAGTTGAACTTGAAAATCATAAGGTTATTTGGTATGGTTGTTGTTGATTAATAAAATATATAGATATTGGGTTTTATTTATGTCTTGGGTTATTTTCTGCATCTATTACATTTTTAAAAAATATTTATCCTTCACAACCTGAGGAGCCCATGACCTCAAGTAACCCCTGAGCCCTGGCCTGGAGGAGCCTGTGACCTCAAGTAACCTTTGAGCACAGGCCAAGAGGAGGCTGTGACCTCAAGTAACCCCTGGGCATTGGCCTGGAGGAGCCTATGACCTCAAGTAACCCCTGGGCACTGGCCAAGAGGAGCCTGTGACCTAAAGTAATCCAGACCACCGGCCTAAAGAAGCCCATGACCTCAAGTGACCCCTGAGCAGTGGCCCATGACCTCAAGTAATGCCTGACCAGTGGCCCATGACCTCAAGTAACCCCTGACCACTGGCCCGTGACCTCAAGTAACCCCAGGGCACTGGCCCCTGACCTCAAATAACCCCTGGGCACTGGTCCATGACCTCAAATAACCCCTGACTACTGGCCCGGGACCTCAAATAACCCCTGATCACTTGCCCATGACCTCAAGTAACCCCCGGGCACTGGCCTGTGACCTCAAGTAACCTCTGACCAGTGGCCCATGACCTCAAATAACCCCTGACCACTGGCCCATGACCTCAAGTAACCCCTGACTACTGGCCCGTGACCTCAAATAACCCCTGACCACTTCCCATGACCTCAAGCAACCCCTGACCAGTGGCCTGTGATCTCAAATAACCCCTGAGCACTGGCCCATAACCCCTGACCACTGGCCCGTGACCTCAAGTAACCCCTGAGCACGGGCCCGTGACCTCAAGTAACCCCTGACCACTGGCCCGTGACCTCAAGTAACCCCAGGGCACTGGCCCATGACCTCAAGTAACCCCTGAGCAGTGGCCCGTGACCTCAAATAACCCCTGACCACTTGCCCATGACCTCAAGTAACCCCTGACCACTGGCCCATGACCTCAAATAACCCCTGGGTACTGGCCCATGACCTCAAGTAACCCCTGGGCATAGGGCTGGAGGAGCCCATGACCTCATGTAACCTCTGAGCACTGGCCTGCAAGAGCCTGTGACCTCAGGTAATCCCTGTGCTGTGGCCTGAAGGAGCCTGTGACCACAAGTAACCTCTGAGCCCCAAGTTACCTGAGGAAAGTGTAATTTACTTTTCACCTGAAGGTGAAATTATTTCATAGTCACCTGGTTCCAAGCAGTGCATCTCTAAGGGGGAAAAAAAAGTAAAAAAATATTAAATATTTTGATTGATTTCAAGAAAAAATTCTATAGAGATATTTTTACTGGGCTTTTCAGACTGTCTCAAAATCTGTCTATTCAAAGTCTCATTTCAGAGATATTTACAACTCGTGTGTCCAGTTATATATAACAGCAATTTGTTTCTTTCTGTTTTTTTTAACTTGGCTCATAATCTGCATCGCTGCATGATGAACAATTCTGAAATTTGACTTAGTTTCTGTTTAGGTAACTCAACTCTAAGGAAAAAATATAACTTAACCCGGACACTTGGTAAACTGCCTCTAAATTTGGGATTTTTGCTCTTGTGAATTCTTGCAATTAATTTTTATCATTCTTCCACTCTCTTGACACAGGCTCAGTGAGGCTGGGTTGGGGAGAGGTGTTGGCTACGGAAGCGTTCAGCAGGGATCTCAGATGTCTTTCTGACAGGAACGTTTCCCCTCTCTCAGATGCTCAGTCTGTGGCTCTGCTTGCCTGTCCCTTGCAAATGATCCTCCAGGCTCTGCTTCTGGTGCCCTTTTTCACTGGAATTTGGAGTCATCTTTCATCTTGGGGTGAGAGATTTGCGACATTTAGACTGTCTGTACTCTGAGTGCAGTCTTGATGGGGTTTTTCTTTTGTGGCCAAGATTAGGAGCACTTTTCTCCACCCTGGACCCAGTTACACACCTCTCACTATCATTTTAAAGTTTGTTACTTTTGCTGCTGTCCAGCAAGATGAGGTTGCTCTGAGGAGAGGAAATAATGAGCCTTACTCTGGTGCTGTCTGTAAACCATTTCAATGAGTCTTCCTTTGCTGTAAAGAATAAATTTGCACAAGAATTTTACTTGAGTATGTGAACACACCTGGCCAAGGTAATTAGAATAGAATTCTTTTGCCTTAGCTCTGTTTGTGTGTTGGAAAGTAGGTAGTTGGATATCAAGGAAAAGGATTCAATGCAAGTAGTTTCTATTATTGCAGATGCAACTTGTCAGCCAGAAGTCTTCCTAAGGCTCTTCTGGCTGCTGGCTCTTTATACACTTGTCTTTGCTTACAATGTAGATATACAGACACCTTCCAGTTTATAAAAAACCGCAACAATAGATCATTTTTTCACACTAATGTAGCTTTTGTACTCCCAGGGATAACATGAATATCAATTTTTATTTTCGCTGGCTTGTTATTTAAATATCATCTGAAGTCTTCATGGCAGACTGTGAAATGTTTTTCCTTAAAACAGGTCTCTCTCAAAATATTTTTATATTCATCTCTCTGCATCAGCTGAGCATCCAGACCACAGTGATGGCTGGGGTAAAACTGACTCTGTAAAGGTGACAGTTGTCAAAACAAACAGCAGGAAGGACACACAGCCAACAGCACAGGACAAGTGGATACATTTGTGGCTCAGCCAAAGTCCACTGAGAAAAATGTTTTCTTTATGTTTAAGCTTGCAATAAGGTAGGCTGGCACTTAAACATTGTCTTGTCTTGCTGTGAAAGTGCTCTTGCAATAGGAGAAATTGAGACATTTGTATGACAGAAAGTCCTCTTGCTTCTGTCTAAAACTTTTCATGTGATCAGCTGCCAAGCAGCAAATCATCATTCCCATCTTCTTGCCCAGAGCTTTCACTTCTCAGGAAAGAAGCATCCCTCCCTCTCTTCTCTAGAGAAAACATCTGATAGTTTTCCTACCAGCTTCCTGCCAAAATAACTCTAGGGTCCACTAACATCTGGAGCTTGAATGGGTACACAGGATGTTTCAGTAGCAAGTTTTTTAAGGTGAAAGAGCACAACTGCTGTGTTGTATCTTTAGGAGATACACTGCTAGCTCAGTCAGCACAGATGCCACATTAAAATGAAACTGAATTTCAGAAGACATTTCTTTACATCATCGTGATTCAGATCAGCACATTGCTCCCTGAGCACGGAAAAGAAGTCGACAGAACATGAAGAGCTTTCATAACTAATGACTTAATCATTGGGTTTTGACTAGCTTTTTTCTTAATGCAGACATTATGACTCTGAGCAGATCAGTAGGTGTTTTGTTGGCCTTTGATTTGCAAGAGTGACCCCTGTTAGCCCTGACACCTTTCGAACTTTCAATTCAAATGTTAATTTTGGGAAGGAGGGAGCTGCAAGCAAAAGGGACAAGGGAAAAAGGAAGAGACAAGCATTTCTTCATTTACACGGCACTGCAGCAGTGCTGGGCACAGAAATGCACTGTCCCCACACTTACTGTGCCACACACAGGAATAACACTTGAAGAGCTCAGCATACCTAATGCTTGTTGCTTCATCCTTTTCTCCTTCTGCTTTTTCTGTTCTTGTAGGTAAAGTTGCCTTGAGAATTAACGACCACAGACAACAAAAATGCCACTAATTTGGGGGAACCAGACTGAGCAACCTACATTGTCGTGAGTCAGGGCAGCTCAGCATTATAGGACCTGTTCCTCACACACTGATGTCTGTCTCCCTCTTTCTAGGCTGTGCTGGTGCACACTTAATTACTGGAATAGGCTTTGCCAAGGCAAGAAGGGCAGGAGCACTTTAGCCTTCCTCATGTCATCCATGCCATCTCCCCATTCAGCAGCAGACCCAACTTTTCCCAGAATGTCTCTCGAAATTATCATACCTTTTGAATCCCTTCTTGTTGCTCTGGATGTCTTTTGCTAATTTTTCATCCATCTGGGCTTTGGGCTTCTTTTTACTTTTGCCAAACCAGTGCTTTCATATTCCTGCTGCTTATCTCTTTCTTCCCCCACTTCTTAGGTGTTCTCTTTTTGCATTTCATTTCAGTAGTTAAGAAGCTGCTTAGTTGGGCAACTGGCCTCCTGAAGAAATTCCCAGTCTTTCTGTAGAATTAAATGGTTTGTTTTTGAGCTCCTACTAAGTTTTCTACAGATGTCAGCCAGCAAACCTCTCACTCCCATGACTGTTTCACAGCTGATTTCTTTCAGATGATGAACAAAGATGTGGAAATCTTGAGCACCTTTTAGGGGCCTGGGGAGACATCTTCTTCATTATATGCATACACTTCATTTTGTTCCCTTCAAATTGGTCCCTGATCTTTTTTCTTTTCTGCATGTCTTTGCCATTTTCCTAAAATAATGCGTGAACACATCTGGTGAGCACTCATAGCTGTTGAAGAAACTCACTTGAATTCAATTTGATCAGTGCGATTTGTTTAAGATCTGTTTCCAGAGCAAAAGATATCACACAGCTATTATGCCTACAAGTCTCGTAGCCTCGCCTGAACACACTTATCAGATAAGCCAAGCGAACAGATGTACACGTAAACTGCAATTATGGAATTCTGCCAGTCTCAAAGGACAGGACAAATGAAGTTGGAATCCTTAATGTATTAGACCAGGTCTATTAATGCTGCTGGTTCCCCTATTTTTTTGTGTTCATCTTAAGATTTCCCAATAAAAGGCCTTAATTTTGCTTTACAGAGGTACCAATCCCATGACTATGGGTCACAGAACCTGTTCCCATTCCTCATGAACTCTTCCTGCAGTGCCTGTTGTTTCATTTGTTATTGCAATGGATTGTTTCAGGCCACTCTTACCCATTACATTTCTTCACAGTTTCTTTTGCCAATTTCTCAAACTGCAAAATACACAGTATCACCAAGTACACCTACATTGTATAAACATTTTATTAATAAATTAATTTCCGATCATTTCTAATTCATACAAACCCTGTGCCATTAAAATAAACGTGCACTGTCTTTCATAACTTATTTTTTAAAGCAAACTCCACAGAACTGTCAGTACATTAGATTTCATCTTGCCCTGATGTGGGGAGCAGAGCTCTGAGACCGGAAAAGAGCATTATTCTCTAGATGAAATTTTTGAAGGTTAGATTAGCAGAATATTAAGTTCTAGAGAACACATGGTGTGTAAATTGTATTTTTCCAGCCTCATAGCTTGATCAAATTTGGACAGTTTTTTCACATGGCAAAACGCATTGACAAGAGTTTGTTCTGTTCCCAAATGTAAATCACCTCTCCAGGAAGTGGGGGAAAAATCAATATTCAGAAAGATGAAGACCAGGACTCTTCACAATCCGACCACTATAATGTATTTTTCTTTCACCCTGATTTCAGCAATGACAAAAGAATCATTTTGGTTGAAATTACCCAGTCTGTCAGCTGTGGGTGGGCAGGCAAAAAGAGATAAACTTTGTGTCCAAATGGTAGCCAAAATTCTGAAGAATTGAACATGAGGAATGAGTTACACAGCAAATTCAGTCTCAGTGCTGTCAGCTGTGCTTGTAGTAGGTGTCATTGTGTACCAAGCCACCTGTCTTAGGTTCCTGTGTCAGGGTGTTAAACAAGTCAGAGTAGTACACCTCTGCCAGGACTGCCAACCTGACTAAAAGGTTAAATTATAGGCTGGATGCTGGAACAGAACATCAGAGCTAAATTTTCATGGTAACACCTGCTGTAGTCATTTGTATTTCACTGCTGAAGGGACTGCAATAAAATTATTTTGCCTTCTGAGCAGTTGATGTTTGAATTCATAAGGTACTATCCTCATTTAGATCCCTTTCTTGTTCTCCAGGCTCACTTTCTCGTGTAATAAGAACGATGAATCAACTGAGACTGAGTTGATGAAGACATGGAACAATGCCTAGCTAAAGAAAATTAATACAACTTCAGAGGACAGTAGTAGTGAAAGGTTTAAATGAGAGTCGAGCAGGGATTTGAGGATATTTGTCTATTTGAAAATATTGATTTTGTTGAAATTCAACCTGCTCCAGAAAAGAGCTGAGGTCAACACATGTTCCATTTGAAAATTAGTCTGATAAATTTAGCTATGTAACTCTGGATTTGGATCTACTTCTGTTACTGAGTCCTTTTCCAGCACAGGCAACTGACTGGCAGATGCCTGGTTACAGGACTATCTCTGCACATCATCACACCTGTACTGAAGAACAGTCTGGTAGGTTTCCACCAGCTTTTCCAGCAGTGGGATCACATCAGCACTCACAGTCATTCTCTGACTGACCTGTCAAGATGTATTCACTTCACTGTGGCTTTCAGGTGAAAAGTCCCAATTTGTGACAAAATTACAGCTGTTCTTGGGGTGCCTGGGCTTCAATTTCACTTACCAGCTCTTTCGATAAGCTGATGTGGAAATAATCCAAAGAGAGATTTTGACACACTAAAGAACCAAAGATTTTCTTATACTCTGAAGTACTTTTTGCTTTGCTTTGCTTTTTTGTTTTAAAATTTCATTTCCAGAAGTAGTTTCATCTCTGATGAGAGGGAAAACAAAGTATAAAACTAGGCAAATTTGATATAGTTTGTGAGAGATTTGTGTTTTCTGAAAATGTTCATGTCTTTTATTTTGTGTTCTTTTATGGAAAGTAAAAATGTTTCAAAATCTGGTAAGTTTTCTTTGGGTAAGAAAGTGCTTTGCCTCTAAAGTTTTGTTCTGGTCATGTATTGCAAGGTAACCAAAGCAAACAGAATAAATAACAAGGAAGTAAAGATGACAGTTTCCAGACTGTTTTGACATGTAATGTGAAAACTACATCCCTTTTCTTTTGGTTTCAGTGGGACTTGGTGACGATATTGCAATTGTTAAATGCACAATAAAATTGTCAGCTTGGTCATGGGTCCTGAATGTTCAGGGACAGTACAGACTGCTGGCAATTTGCTTGTGCAAACAATGATTTTCTTTTCTGTATTGTTTTGCTTTCATATATGTGACAAGACTACTCTTGGTCTTGATAAGAACTACTCTGTTTTGCAATGGTGTGAGTCACTTGGACTTTACAAGGTCAGTGTGATCTCTCAAATGTTCTCCAGTTCCATTGCAGCAATCAGCTCACTTGCCTGGTCAGAACATGATGCCTCAATCACTCCAATTTGTTGCCCTCCTCAAGGGCTGACCCTAGCCCTGAAAAAATAAAAGGAACCAAGTCCCAGCTTCCCAACTAAATGAAGTAGATCTGCTTTGAAGTTTCTGATTCAGTCTTTTTAGCAGAATCTGTTGTTATTTTGAATTCTGCCCAAGCTTCCAGCAGTTTCAGAAAGTGTCAGATACATGAAGTGCAAAGCTACAGCCCTGCAACTCAATGTACAGTATAACATGTCTGAGAGGAATATTGATTCTTCACAGAACATGAAAAACAGGAAAATAGAAAAACAATTTAGCATGGTCTTGGCCTTCTGCACAAACAACCTAATGTTTATATCTTGTCTTACTTTCCTCATGCTTGTCTAGAGGCCTTTGTGGAGCTTTTCTAAGGACCGTAATATCAGCTGCAATACGGAAGTGATTTAGCAGTTCTCTGTAGATTTAGGTTGCTATTTCATTTTTATGTAACTTTTTTTCCCTGTGTGAACTGAGATGCATTCTGGGGCATTGTGAGATAGTTTGGCCTCATCTGAAACTAACTTTAGCATCACACAATCAAATGTTTATCTCCCGCTTGAGTGCTGTTTGTTTTGACATCCTACTTAAGGGCTTCTGTGCAAAGGGCAGAAAGAGAGAAGAGACTAAAGATAACAAGACTAATGAGACTGAATACATCCCAAGGTGCTTGATCCATCACTAGGTTCCCCAGGCTGGAGGTCTGTGATGGATTTAAGATAATCTAAGTGGGCAGCTGCAGTTCCCACCCTGTTCACACTTTTAAACCTACTGGAAGTTGTGGCAGCAAACTCTGGGTTTGGACTGCAGGAAAGCCTTCCATACTGCTTCACAAAGCTGACATGAGAAAGAGAAAGTCTCTGGTCAGTGACTGCAGATGATTGCAGAGAATGACTGCTTAATTTAAATTAAGTATGTATTTTTTTCTTGGTTTTTGTATGGAATAAGTCCATGGCGTATTCTTTATATATAATGTAACATCAACACTACTAAAAGAAACTTCAGCTGCCTTATTTTTAAATATTGTTTTCATAAATTAGCCCTCTAAACTCATAACTGGAAATATAATCAAGAGACTATCATGCTTTTTGGTACAGCACAACAGCCATAAATGCCATGACAGTTAATGGTGCTTGTGAGTCCTGAAGCATTATCAAGAGGACTTCTCCCCTAGGAAGTCAGAAGGGGTGGCAAAGGATTGTGAGAACAGAACTGCTGTGGGTGCTGAGACTGAGTTTATGGGCTGCCTGGTTCAGCTACCATTCAGCATCTCTTCTCCTCAGGTCACTGGAGACTGCAACATGAAATATTATTGTGGCATGTGAAGGAATGGAACCTTTCATAAAATTGAGTAAGATGAACTTTTAACACAAAGTTCTGGGACACTACATTGATTTTTCAACATGGAATTAACAGAGAATGTATTTCTTCATGTAGGCTTGTCTCTAGAGACCATGGTTGTGGAAAGACTAGTTAAACTAATGGAGGACGGGATATAAATCTGGTGATGAATTCTTACTGGATGTTAAATCAATAGTTCTAGTTGTGCAGATTAAATTCTTTGCATCACTTATGGCTTTATTTTATAGCATAAAGAGAACATAAATAAAGAAATGAAAATCAAAAAGTAAAGCTTCTTGTAGAAGTTTCAAAAAGAAATGTGTGTGTTTTCAAAGTTGGATGTGAAGCACAGGCGATTTATGTTGGCCAAGATAAAAAAAGAACAACTGCAGATTATTTATAAATTTAGCTTCAAATTAAAGATGGAAAGATGGATATAATCAAGTTTTAAATCTGTCGGTACCATTTTACCACCTGTCTTAGGTTCTGCTATTAAACCAATGTCAACCCCTGAACTAAACAGAACATCAGAAAGAAATTTGAGCAGAGTGGAGGATGGAGAAAATACCTATTCTGAGTTTTTTCAATTTAATGCTGAAACCAGCATTACAAATGGGTGGAAATAAACAACCTTCTCCACCCTTTCTGCCCTTCCTGCAAGCCTTTGAGACCACAGCCTCCACCAAAGTTATCAGTCAGCCTTTATTTCTCAAACCTTCAGTGAAACCTTGACAAAAGTGTGCCATAAAAAAAATTAATGTTTTCCATCTGGAGGATTACTTATCTTCCGACTGCTGCCCAGCTCTGAGTGTGTGCTCTTTCTATTCTTGACTCTGTTTCCTTTCTTCCTTCTTTGCCTTTTACTAAGGAAAAGAATCTACTTTGAGGAAAAGAAGGCTGTCTTTGTCTGTGCTGCTCTCAGCCTGTGACCAGGAAGGCAGCTCTATCTGAAATAACCTGTCAGTGATGTTTGTTTACCCAGCTCCAGGCAGATGATAAGGATGTTTACCGACCCTTGTTTCTCGTACAGAGACACTTTGCTCAATGGTCTGCAGAATCAGAAGCAGCACATTTATCTCTCTTGTTCTTTCTTCCTCACTCTCTGGGTATTTGTCTCATTCTGTCTCCAAGAAAACATATTCATACTCATAAGAGAAATCAACAACAGCAGCTTCAGCAGCTCATTTTAGGTAAGAATGACTTGCAAGAGGGCAATTAATGCCACCTCCTTTGCCAACAGAAAGGCAAAGAGGCAGCATCACAAAAATTTCTCTCTACCCAAACAGAAAAGGAAAAAGAGCTAGTGTTAAAATTAAAGTGTTTGTTATTCTTATAAATTTTAAACTGTCTGGGGTTTGTTAATTTGCCAGGGTTGCTTTTTCTGTTGCTTTAAATAGAAGACTATTAAAAGAACCATTTGCCACAGACCTAAGCTGACCAAGGTTTCAACTTAGTCTTCAAACTTGCTTAAAGGAAGAGATATTTTATTCAAATCTTGATCCTATGCATTGTTTTTGTTCTGCTAAAAGTAGTGCATTAATTGACTCCACTGGATTACAGTGGGAATTTGGGAGTTTAACCCTGATTAAGCTGGTTTTGTAGTCTCAGCTAGTTGCTTTTGGTTTGAAACATTCCCTAACCGTAAAGCAGAATGTTATCTTCAGAATAGGAAATTTGCTCTTCCTCTTCCTCTAAAGGAGGAATCTGGATGCCCTCAACCTCCTGAAGGTTGTGGTTTAACCCAGCTGATAACTCAGCACCACACAACTGCTCACTCACCTCACCTCCTCTGGCCTCCATGGGATGGGGAAAGAATCAAAAAAGTAAAAGTAAGAAAGCTCCTGGGTTGAGATAAGAACAATATAATAATTGAAATGATGACAACAACAACAATAAAGATAATAGTAATTGTAATGAAGATGAAAATAACAGGAAGAGGGAGAAATAAAACTCAAGAAAAAACAAGTGATGCAAATGCAAAACAATTGCTCACCACCAACTGACTGATGCCCAGTCAGTTCTGGAGCATCGGCCCCCAGCCAGCTTCCGCCCTAGTTCACACGCTGAGGGTGGTGCCACATGGTCTGGAACATCCCTTTCGCCAGTTGGGGTCAGCTGTCCTGGTGTGTCCCCTCCCAGCTCCTTGTGCTCTCCCAGCCTCCTCGCTGGCAGGGCATGAGAAGATGACAAGTCCTGTAAGCGCTGCTCAGCAACAGCTAAAACATCCCTGTGTTATCAACATCATTCTCAAAGCAAGTCCAAAACACAGCACTGGCCCAGGTACCAGGAAGAAAATTAACTCTATCCCAGCTGAAACCAAAACTGGGTAATTGCTCTTTGCCTAAAATTTTCTTCAAGTCAAGAAAATTTTAAGAGCAAAGTGGTCATACAGCAAGCAGAGCCATCTGGTGCTATTAGCCAAAAGCCCTCTTTATCACCAGTCTGATAAAACACCAGCACAGTCTAAAAGATGTTTTGCAACAGAACATCATCTGGTCCCTGAAACTTGAATACAGCATTAACAGACACAGATTTTTTTAAATCTTCCCAAAAATTTCCATGACTAATAATCTATTCCAGACACTATTGCCATCTGTGGGAAGTTGTCAATGAGCTTTGCCTTGAGGTTCTATAAATAAAGATCATTAACCTTTAGGTAACATACAAATCACACATGTAAGAATTATTATAACTGTTGAGGCTTGAAGATGAAGGACATGAATTTGAAAAGCTTTGTGCTGATTTTTTACCATTGACATTGTAGCTTTGACATGCTCTCACTCGCTGCATGCTTTCCTTTCTTCTCTCCTTCCTTTGTATTTTGACTTGTTCTCTCGTTAAAAATAACCACTCTGTAATGATTTCAACTCTATTTCTTCTTTCATTGAACATGTCAGGTTGTGACAGATGTGTACATTTCCAATCTGAGCATTGAGGATGTGGAAATTTCATGCAAATGCCCTTAATTACGTGCATCACGTTTGAATAGCAAACTCCCTGGCAAAGCAATGCTCTCCCAGCCTGGTTTTACCACAGAGGCACTCACACTGGGAGAAATCAACCCTTTTATCTGTACCAGTGTTGCAGACACTAAATGACCACTGAATTCAGAGAAAGCTCTGGGTTTTTTTGAAGACAATATTTTATAATTCTATTCCAGCTGCATGTGTCCCCCTATTTCTACTGTATGAAAGGCACAGGTTTTATGCATGTGTCAGCTTCACGGTAGTTCTGATGGTAATGGTGTCACTCCTCCATGTCAGCAGGCAAGAACTGCTTTTTGTCAGGCTGTTCTTTGCATGTGGAAGGGCCGTGCAGCATGCAGGGAGTTAGAGGTTTCATGGCTACCAAATCCACATGCCTGACTGTATTTTTCACCCATTGTTAAATCAAGCCCAACCTTAGTGCTACCTGTCAAGTGGGCACTTCACTTCTTCCATAAAAATGGAACCCTTTTTTCTTACTGTGACTTTTGTTCTGGGTCCTTCCCAAGATTAGAAATGAAAAAGAGAAAAATATCATACGAGCTAATCCTTTTTATGATGGTGTTGTCTGCATATACCAGATGGATCTTGTTTTTCGGAAGCACAAAGCTAAAATTTGGAAACCTGATTGAGTGAATCAGACAGGCATGATGTAAAGAGCCAAGAAATGTGGAATCAAAATACCTTGGTATGTTTTGCTTGGAAAAAAAAAAGTGTTTAAATTCTCACTGATATTTTTCATTGAAATTTCAGAAGGATGTTCTGGAATTTAGGAGATCTTGAAATAATTTTTTTTTCCTAGTAAAGTGTCATTTTCTAATTGTCTGTATCTATAAGTGTCTATAAAACACCTTCATATCTTACAGTATTGTTCAGATGTGATATTTCATTGCCAAGTACTGTTAGGCACATGTACATTACTATGTCTTCAAGGGTCAGAGGTGTGCTTTTGAAGCAAATTCCACTTATCATACTTTTATTCCTATTGCAGAGGAATTTTGGAAGATGCAAACATTTTGGAATGCTGTCAGGCTTAAGTCAGACTAAAAAAAAATAATGTAAATGACATAAACCCCAAAATAAGCTCAGTGATGTCAGGTCCTCACAGTACCAGTACCACCACTCACAGTACAAAACAGTACCAGCTGTTTTGCTCTACAGATTTGTTCCCAGTGGAGTGAGTACAGGCGCAGATATTATTCAGATCAATTAGAAAGATTTAATAGTTTATATCCAAATTGCTCAAATGTGAAGTTTTTTCAAGGCTACCCTCATCTTTCAAGTTCACCAAACCTGTCCAGCAGTTTCACAACACACTTTCTCATGAGATTTCACATGTCTGGGTTCCCAGACAGAAATTCCTTCAGAGTTGCAGTGCCTCATTTTTGGTTCTGATTCTGGCTGGAGCCCAGAAATACATAAGGAATACAAAACGAGAAGGAAAGCTCCATCAGGGTGAAACCACATGGAGGTTAAAGCCATTCATACACAGGATGGAACTGCATCCTTGCAGATTCCTTCACAGGAGTGCAATGACTCGAAGGAGAATTAGGCATAGATCTGTAATGTGCATCTCTGGTACCTTCTCTGTTAATTAGAACACCACTCTGCAAGTTGTAGGGGTTTCTCTTGTTATTAACAGGCACTGCCCATCTGCATCTCTGCAATGTGCTCTGCCCCACAGCTTAAAGTAAGCATAGGATGTTCCCGCTGGATTTGTTTAAGCCCTTTGTAAATGCCATGTGGTTTTAATGAACAGACCAATGCAGCAGAACCAGTGCAGGATATACACATGAAGAATATCTCAAAAGGACTGAGAAGTGCTTACATTTGTAGCATCTTGGCTTGTTTTCTCTTACTGTTTCTGTTCCTCCTTTCATTTGCTTGTCTTGTGTTCTCATTTTGATCAGTCCCAGTACCTCTGGGGTACTGCTTGCATGCCTTCATATGTTCAGTGTCTCACAGCACAGACAGATGCTTTCAATCCCTGATTGCACCAAGCAGATCAAGAGATTTCACAGTCAGGTCTGACATGTGAAGTAGATTGCATCTATGATGCAATTCCTCCTTAACAAAATGAGAATTACTTGCTGCCATCTCTGCAAAACCTGCTCATGAAGCGGTTCATCCTGCTATATCAACTAAATTGGGTGTCCTGGGACACAAGTCACCCAAGCTGAGTGCCTAATATGTGGCAGAGTGTGTCTCTTACGTATCTTGTTAGTGGTTCTGGGCACAGAGGAAGCATTTTCTGAAGATGTATCATTAGTTCATTGCCCAATAATGGCCTGCCTCGTGTAAGTGTCTCTGGACAGTCCCATGTGTTTAGTCTGCTTCCTTTATCATTCAAAGATACTATCTCTGGTCAAGGCTTCACTTTGCTGTGGTTACACTCAAGCACAAGAGTTTTTCCCACAACCCCTGTATTGGAATTAAGGCATTGGAAAGTCCTCAGCATTTCTAAAATATTGTTACCAAATCAAGTCAGGGAAGCAACCACAACTATAGATGGGAGGTTGCAAAATAATAGTCCATGTTAGCCAAGCAAACAGGAAACCCTGAAATATACATACAGTAGGTCTAAATCACACTAGATGTGATGACTTTTCATGTGGGGGATTCACGTTCTCTTTAGATAAACTAGATTTGCATAGGTGTCATAAAAAAAACTTGAACTAAAATATTAATGTACTGATAAGAGTATTTAATTTCTCAGAAGCCAAGAAATTCCTTGTAAAGGCATTTTTGCCTATAGAGGACTTCAGATCTCTGTACTAGAGAGATGCCCAGAAGATATTTTGTCACAGCTATAACTATGAGGACAAATGGTCTCTCAAAATTTCAGGTGTCACCCATGTCATGATTGTATCACCAAGGAAGTCATTTGGCTTGTTTGGCCTTAGCTGCATTTATGCTAAAAGTATTTATGCTACTTTTATGCTGATTTTAGTCATGTCCATTGATCTGCCATAGGTCTGACTTCTTTTATGCTGCAGGTACCTTAGCATGTATTTATATTTTATTTTAAAACCAGAGTCTTTTAAGAGAGAGAGGAGCTCAAGGAGGTCACATCAGTACTCTAGTACTGAATTGGGTATTTTCATGTTGTTAAAGAAAAAAACAAAAATACAAGATTTCTCCTACTGACACAATCAACTTTTTAAGGCTGAGTCTTTCCAAATAAAGGACTTCAGCAATCTGTGCAAATAAATCAGGACAACCTCCCTGTTGCCAAAAATTATGGGTGGTTAATCTGGTTCGAAAATCTAGATAAGCAAACAAAATTATCATTAAAAAAAAAACCATCAAGATCAACCAGGAACAACAAGATTATTCTAAGGCACATTCAGGCACTCCAGGGCCGATACTGAAGCAGCAGTGCCTGACTGTGTCAGAGCATGATAGATGTTGGCACAAGGACAGGCTCACAGCTCGATAGAGCCATGGTGCCTTCCCATTTCCCAAAACAAGATCTAGGGCTTCTCCCAGAGCAGTGTCACATCTGTCTTCAAGGCTACTCTAATGCAAACAGGAGTCTTTTGGGGAGAGAGGAAGGTGCATCCCAGAAGAGGAAAAAAAACAACTTCAAAATGAAGACAAGCAGCAATCTTCCTGCAGGAACATTTGAGAAAAATAAACATTTCTTCCTACCTGAACTCCTGATCTCAACAGGCAGCAATGCTTTAGAAGCATCTTTTCTTCACTGCTTCAAGGAAATAATTTAGCAGGAGAATTTTGGCAAAATGAGACAGTGTCTGAAACAGAACATTTTTGGTAGATTATATTAACGGAAAAATCAGAACTCCAGCATTTTCAGGAGTGAAGTTGCATTATGTTTGTCAGGAAAACTACAGTAGTCCCTTTTTCTGTCTCTGTCCACTTTTTGAAGGCACATGAAAATGTCTTTCTAGATCAGATTATTTTCACTCTTTTCATTTCTTTTCAGACAAAAAATGTTCTCTCTGATGTTTTCGTGTTTCTTCAGAGAACAACAGTAATTGGCTTCCATCACAAGAAAATAACTTTCTAGAAGAAAAAAATAGTGTCTGTTGTTCCCTTACATCAATTTTATGTTTCTTAGTTGCGTCAGCACTGTGGATGACTGATTCTGTTTTTTGAGAAAGGATATGGTTCCTGCCTAATTTTTATTTATTCATTATTACTGAAAGTGAATAAGAAATAAATAGATGTAGTTGAAAAGACTTTAGTTGGGAACTATAATACATTTTATTTCCTTTGCTCTGAAATAAATTGGTTTTATAATCTTTTTTTTGTCTCCTTCAGGCTTAGTTCACTTCATTAGCCACAAGAAAATGTTTGTGGCAGACTGTTTGAAGCACTGAAGACTGAACGGCTCCCACATGTAGACAATAGGAACGAGCAAGTTCATGCATGTAGCAAGACTTTTTTATTATTGTTTTTTAAAACATTTGCTTTGAACACTTCAGTGCTGCTTTGCAGAGCAAATGCCACCTGAAAACAGTGATTGAGAGGAGAACATCTTGGAGAACATCTCTAAACCCAGGCATTCCAATAGCATCACTCATTCAGAAAAAAGGGCAAAGAGTATTGGACCTTGGATGCCTTTCCAGATTCTATAGATGCCTTTTGTGCCTCTTGATGCATTCTGCACTGGTCAGCAGACAAATGGGACTCGACATGCAAGCAACTAAAGGACCTTCTTTATCCGTCCATTCTGTTCAGGACCAAAACTTCAGATGTCATAAACTGGAGTGGCTCTGACAAAGTCACCTGCTTTTGTCATATTAGTCTCAGTGAATCTTTTCTGGTTTGCATTTGCCAAATATTTGGCCCTACTTTGGTAAAATTGCCAACTCCAGAGGAACTCAAAGATTCCTCAATCTTTTGCGTTTCCAAGAGCACACCTGAAAGGAGGTGAAAAAAAGAGATCAAGTTACTTCTAAAATGCACACCTATCTAAGTGCTACACAATTTGATCATTTATTTGGCTGTGTCCTGGTGAGTTATGAAATTTGGGTCCCATTCTATTTAGTAAAGTGATGTGGAAGTGTCCTTGCAGCAGAGAATTGCCGCCAGGCTTTTCTCTAGGCAGGACCAGGCTGAAATCAGCTCTGTTGTCACACAGGAATGACAAGTCTATCAAAACAAGGGAATTTCTAAATCACAAGATACCACTGGTTCATTTAATCTCTGAGTGTGATGAAGGCATTTTCAGCAAAGGAAGATGAAAAATTGCAGCCATGTCAGCAACTATTCCAATCAGTCACTATTTGTGCTCTAGGGTATACGTTGTTCAGAGGAAGGACTTATTCCTGAACTAAGCTGGTGTTCATATCCTAAAGCACAAAATTAGATACCACTTTTAATTTTATCCCAGGTGTTATAACTGCACTTATCCAATCTTTTTATCTCTGCCGTGACATTTTCATCCCCCATTATTCTACCAGTAACTGCAGAACAACTCAGATGATTTTTGTATTCCAGGTTTATGGCCACACAGACCAGCTGAGTTATTGGATAGCACACCAGAAAGCTTGTTCGTCATCTCCAGGGAGGAAGAAAGCTCCTTTGTGACAACTGTTATTATTGGATTTTATCTTAAATTCAGTAAAGTACCAGAAATACCATGAAGTGCATTTGTGGTTCTGTTACTGTTAATGTTTTATATAGGGTGAATAAAAGGACAAAACTCCAAGCAAACCAGAATTTTGTAATTACATACACACAAATTACCGATGTCCTTGAGCATCAGAAGCATTAATGCAGTGAGAAGTTCTCAGCCTAATTTCCTTTAAAAAAAAAAACAAAACAGAACCAAAACAACAAAACCTGTATTGAACCTCTGTAATTTTGAAGACAATAGTGAAAATGAAGAAAGATGTACATCAAATAAGGAACATATGGGACATCCTTGGGAAATCATTTTAATCACTTGGAACAAATAGTCGGGCACACAGTGCATGCTGGGTGATTAAGATAGGCAGGAGCAAGTGCTGTTGAAGAAGTGGATCAGAAAATTGTTGTTTCACAGGTCAGTGTGAAAAGACTATAAAAAAAGCTGCAAATTCTCCCTCCCCCCAAGTTACAGACGCAGAAAAAGAGTATCACTTGCTTTATGACAAAGTTTTAGCAAATTCAATTCAGGTCAGATAAACAATGGACTACACGAGACAAATAAATTGGAGGGAGTTAAAACCAAATAAACAAACAAAAACCCAAACAAAAACCACAAGCCAGAAGACCCAGTCCAGCTCTGTAAATGTTACTGACAGTACAGCATTTAACATCAAAGTATCTTCCTCAGGCTACTGAGAATAGCAGCATCGGCTGGATACTTTATAATGAGCCTAGACAAAAAGAATAATTAATAGATACTAAAAGGCTAAATGACCTGCATAACTACAAGCAAAATAACATTTTGATATTTTTTTTTCTGATCTGACTTGACAAGTTTTTTGCGGGGAAAAATATTGTTCCTGTTTGGGAAAAAAGACTCTATTTCTGCCGGTTTGCAGAAAGGTTTTCGAGAGAGAATTTTAAGTTTTTAAAAGCACCATCAAGGCAGTGGAATATCTGGGTGGAAAATCCATGTGATCTCCCTTGTGGTGTCCCTCATCTACCTTGCCCTGTGCTTCTGTTTCTTTGGAGCTCCGCCAGAGTACACAAATTGGGTTTGTCTCTGCGTAAAACACTGAGAGATCCTGGGATAATTCCTCTCTATACGTATAAGGAAGAGCTAAATTATGCAGGAGGCTGAGTCTCACCAGTCTCCTGAAGCCCTTTAATGCCCTTGCAATATGCTCAGTGTTCTCCATGTTCAGTTCCTGCCTAGAAGATTTGATTGCTAGCAAAGCTTGCAAAGCCTCATTTCAACTTGGTCATTACTCTTTGACAGAATACTGAGCCTTTGTGCACAGCTGTTATCAAGGAGGGGCTGAAGGGCACTCAGGCTGCCTAAACTTCCCGAGGAGCCATCAAACTGTGTGTAAGGCAAGGTTTCCTCTGGCCTGTTGGTGTGTTGTCCTTGGCTGGACGTCAGGTGTGCCCACCAAGCCACACTATACCTGTGCCCATCATTCCCCTCCTCAGCAGGAGAGAGGTGAGAAAACAAGATGGAAAAAAACCTCATGGATCAAGATCAAGGCAGTCTATTAAAGCAAAAGTTAAGATCATGTGTGCAGAAGCAAAGGTAAACAAAATATTTTATTCTCTGCTTCCCATCAGCAGGTGACGTCCAGCTGCATCCCGGGAAGCAGAGCTTCAGCACCCGTGTTGGTTCCTGCAGAAGACAAACACCATAAATGATGAATGCCTCCCCTCCTCCCCTCCCTTAGCTTTTATTGCTGAGCAGACATCATAAGGTATGGAATATCCCTTTGGTCAATTTGGATCAGCTGTCCTGGCTATGTCCCCTGCCATGATCTTCTCCACCCCATCCTACAGGTGGCAGGGGAATGCTGGAGAGACAGCTCTGATGCTGTGCCAGCATTGTTCAGCAGCAGCCAAAACACTGGTGAGTTATCAACAGCTTTCCAGCTACCCATTCAAAAGAACAGCACTGTGAAAGCTGCCTTGAGAAAATCAGCTCATCCCAGTCAGAACCACTACCCCTGGCATGGGGAGCTGACAGCAAACCAGCAAATTAGAAACATGGAAAACACATGAGTGCAGAATTGGGCCAGGATAGCAAGGAAGAAAACCGTGTTAGAGGCAGTATTTGTTAGAGAAAGATCCTTAGTAAATGAGAGAAGGTACTGTAGTATCAGTGATTAACAGTAGTTTGATATCCAGCATGGAGCAAACTTGTTCAACATTTTAATTTTTTGAGATCATTTACATGACATTTCTACAGCCATACCTAACCTGTTAAAGGGAGTAGAAATACATGTTGTATCTGTTGTATATACATATGTACTGTGCTACACAAGCTGGATCTCTTGAGGGAACACTGCTGTATTTTTTAACCTTTCTTCTATCCTTCTTTAATGTTCCCCGTGTTGATATAATTTTGTTTCCTGTATTACAGGGACAGCAAAATTATCAACTGAGATCACTGCCCTCATATACAACGTGCTGCATAGAAGAGGAACATTGCTAGAAGTCACATCGTAGCTACACAAAGGTGAACAAAAGACAAAATCTTAGCTCTGCTCACAGTCTGGCAAGGTCACCACCAAAATCGATCTGAACTAAACTCACTAACGTTTACAAAGAAACTTGACATAACCAAAGATCAGCCTCTGAGATCCCAGAGGATCTTACATCCTGAGTGGGCCCCTGACAGCATGCTGTGGCTACAGCCACACAAGCTAGAGGCACATGGTTGGGATAGGGAGTATTTTAGGTTCCTCATTGTCAGTAGGGCTTTCTGTCACTGGTAATGTTGATCTTCATTTTATGTATGAGTCAAGCTTTCCACCTATTTTGCTCTGTCACCAGGCCTCCTTAGAGAAAACACACACTGGAGTGAAAGCAAGTCAAAGAAACCTGTGGGTGAAGAGGGAGTGAGGAGAGGAAGGAGATAAATTGAGCTGGACAGAAGCTGGCCTTTGGGAAGGCAGAAAGTACATAATCTCCTGTATTTTTTGCATTTTCAATGCTGAATATTCTGTTGTATTAATCAGTGGCACTTGGGCAGCAGCAGCAAAAAAAAAAAAAAAGGCCAGACCAGCTCTGTGAGGAATTAATCAGTCTTTGAAGAATAGTAATGAATTAATTTGTTACACAAAATGTGAAATAATAGAAATATGTTCCCTTCTTTCTTTACCCCAGAAGGGTTCTAATGTATGAGTTCTCATTAGTATTCACTTCTGTCAAATAGAAGGGTTATGCACCTTTACTGGATAATGTTTAAATGTCAAAAATGTTTGCATTGCTGTCTTAAATTAGTGATTCTTTTTGCACTCATCTAACCCATTTGCATCTAATACACAGCTGTGCTTTGAAACTGAGGATATAACAAACCTGAGAAGTTCCCAAATGCTGGGCCAACACAGTAATACTCTGTCCCCATGCCTTTGGATCATGGTCATTTCTAACTCGAGGATTTAGACATGGACATAGGTTAATTAATATCTCTCCTCCCCATTCAAATCCTGGTATGGCAGAGGCATTAAGGAGAAAATTGGAAAGCTGCACAGAGGGCAGTGTGTTTAATCATTAGCAGAGGTAGCCATGCTGAAAAATGCAGCCTCAGCTGGGCAGTGGCTTTCCCAGAGGTAATCTTGATACCTGGCTAACGTTCTAATGGAAATGTCCTGGTTCTCCAGTACAATGTTGGACTGAATGTGGAGGTGATATTCTACGGCTTGTATTGAGAGGAGGCCAGACAAAATCAGAAGTGTCATTCTGTCCTTAAAAAACATGTCTTTCTCTGTCACCAATTTAATCTGTGTCTCTTGGATGTCGAAGAGTCGTTTCATTTTTATAATTTATAATGTGGTTGCACTCAAAATTTGTAGTGGATTTGCTCAGTTTTAAACAGTCTACCAGTAAGGTAGACAGCAAGGTCTCTGCTCTAGTGTTCTAATCTACAACAACAGTCAGAGGGACAAGAGAAAGCAACACCTCTATGACAAAGAAGAATGGGCAAAGGGAGAAATGTAGGAGGAAAATGATAAGATAGAGTCAAAAAGATTAAATGGAGCCTTCAGGAAGGGGTTAAAGTGATAGAGCTTTTTGATGCTAGATGACAAGAATAAGATGAATCATCCACTCATAATCTGAGTCAATTTAATAAGACTGGAGTGGATGACTTTTGAAACATCACTCTTGACTGAGCTCTCTGGAAGAAATTCAGATGCCCTCCCTGGTGGGGAAGTGTGACAGCCATGAACATGCTGCTGTAGTTTATGACATTTGCAAAGGTATCATTATTATGGAAGACCAACACACAATACAGGCAAAAGTCTGTGCCAAGTGTTTTTCCGTCCTTTGTGGTGCTTGAAGTGCCAAATGATGTTTCATCATCTTTAGGAGAATCTAAATCTTAGAGAATTTATGAGTGTGTCTTACTCCTTTCTTCAAGAAGGAGACCGTGTTGGAAATATTCCAGGCACAGGGAAACTGATCAAAAAGGAAATCAAACTTCATCACTAGAGATCAGCTGTAGCTCAGGTTGAGTGTGCTGCTTTTATAAATTATTTGAGATTTATGCTGGCCAACAGTGCAAACAGCTGCTCCTTGCTATT
The DNA here is from genome assembly GCA_013397565.1 of Ptilonorhynchus violaceus. Classification (NCBI taxonomy): domain Eukaryota; kingdom Metazoa; phylum Chordata; class Aves; order Passeriformes; family Ptilonorhynchidae; genus Ptilonorhynchus; species Ptilonorhynchus violaceus. Next base: position 601,218 of record VZRJ01000820.1, read on the forward strand.
TCAAATGACTGCTACCATTTTTATTGTTCCCAGGTAGGCAAGCAAAGTGCTGTGAAAAATACCAGCATTTCAAACCTGGACTGCTCAGATAATGCACATTGTTGCCTCAGAGTCCTCTTCTTGTCTATCTTTGCAACCAGCCAGCAACAGCTCTTGGTAAATAATATCGTCTTGGTGAGTGTGAGAGCTGAGGGACTCCCAGGGGTGCAGAAGAAGGTTTGGTACCCAGCTCTGCCACCAGATCCTCCTGACTTTGCCATTTTCTTGCTCTCTGCTCCAGTTCTTTCTTGGTGAAAGAAGAATAAAAATTACTTCATTCCTTAACAAATGAAGTGTGTGCTGACTACAGCTGAATGATCCCTCTTTTGCCCTTTCCAGGCCTGTGTGCAGGATGGGCAGCTGAGGACATGCAGTGGCACTACTTTATCTACATTTCTATTATGTTCAGTTTTGGATTTCATCTCCTGCTGCAGAGTTTTTGTGACAGACAGCATATGATGCTGTAGTACCTCACAACCCACCTGCTCTACTATCTGCCTGGCACAACCACTGCAGCTACTGCTGTCAGACATAGTATTTTTGCCCTTTAGTGTTGGATTGTTTTAAAAAATCTGACAGGCTGTCACCCAACAGCTGGTCTTTTCACAGGTGCCAGAAAATTAATCTCGAGAAGGATCCTTATTTCCATCAAGGATTTTGTAATAAACAACTGTTTAAAGCAGCAAGATCTGAAAGGGGAAAAGCTTCAGCAGCAGGGTGTGTGTGGCCATGGACACGTGTTCCATGCCCACCTCTGCTCCACAGCCACCTCTGCTTTCCATCACCTCACACGTCAGTGGTGACCAATGCAAAGCAAACTCATTAACCCTGCTGCTGCAGAATTAAAACCCCAGTGTTGAAATTGCGTATTTGCCCACACCTCAACTTGAAATAACCGCAGTGCACGACAGAACTGCTGTTGATTACTTTGTCTGATCACATCCTCAATTAGAGTTACGCAGATTCAGTGGGTAATGTTGAGGCTCCAGGACAAGGAAGCAGTGAACAGAAGGAAGCACAGGGCCAGTCTCCAAGGAGCTTTAGCTCTGTGCAGAAACTCGGAGCAAGCCAGCCACACTGCAGGCATGTTTACATACAGCATGAGTAGTTACTTACCTCAGAGCAGAGCAGCAAGAAGTTAAATCTGTGTTTGTTACACCCAATCATTGATAAATGAGAAATCCTAGACAGTGTTGTTTCAAATTCTGATAAATATTTGTAAGCCAACAATAATGAGAAATATAGACCTTAGTCTTCTAATTCATAAACGACTAATGAATTTTATTGTCCTCAATTTCAAGTCTCTCAGAAGATGCGGTTAACAGAAGGCCCTGAGGATTTCTCTGCTGAAATATCCAGCCTTTCCTGTAAAGGTGAAAAATTTCTACCTTTTAACTTCCAGCTCATTTTCTTTTCATGTTTACTACAAGTTTCCAGGCAGAGTGGCTTTGCAGTTCCCTCAGCCTGTCCTGTGAATAAGATGCCCAGTCAGAGGAAGCCAGTAACTCACCCTTCTCTTTCATACAAGGGCCACCTTCAATCCTACATCTATATGGGGTAGGCGAATGCCTGTGCTTTGGACCAGTTTTATCACTGTCACAAAAGGTGTCATCATTGCCTATAGCAACAACTGCTTCCCTCAGCAATGTGATGACAAAGTGTCTCAGTGATTTCCTTTGGGAATGAAGTTTGGATTTTGAAGAGCAAAATCAATATATGCTCTCATGCATACTCCCAGATTATGAGAGCATTGTTATGAGATCACCCATAAGGGTTAGGAAACAGATCATTAGAGTGATTCACTCGATATGGTTATGCCAAAGTTAATTCACTTTTCAGCCATGTAATAAGATCCCACAGGGTCATTACTTCTTTGCTACATCATCAAAAATAATAAGATTCATTTTTCTCAGTTTATGTGGAAATAGACACTGTCTCTTATCATCCCCAGCTGAGTGAAATCGAAAACTGCTGTAGTTCCTTCCTCGAAGTTTTCCAAGATGAAAAACCATTATTTAAAATGTGAGATTTAATGCATTAATACAAGAGATTTGGATTGTCTCTCCCTGACTGTTGAACCTTTTATCACTAGCAGGATGCATAGAGAGATGAACAGCTCTGAAAATAAGATTTCTTGTATATTTTTGAAAAAAAAACCATAAGGTATTTGTCAGGTTCATTAGTAAGAGAAAAATAGGACACAAAAAATATGCTGAGGAAAATTGATTGCCATCATATGTAGCATGAATCAGTAAGTTTTGCTTACGTACTTGACAAGCACTGTCTCAAAACATGAGGCAAGGCAGAGAGAATATACATTGCTTGAAGGGTCTATCAGTTTAGTAAGGGATATGCCAGGCTCTTGGTAATGATGCCTGTGTGGATATGTGTACCTTCACCCAGGGTAACACTCACTGTTTCAGCAGACAACCTATCACATAATAGGTGCAGTTTTTAACTTATCAGATCATTTCCACTAGTATGCACTGTTCAGCTCTTTGAAGATGCCTAAATCACATTAGACCAGCTACTGTGGGATTATTTTATTTACCAATATGGATCAGCTGACTCACTGGAAATGGAGGAACTGAAAAACACTGACATTTTCAGTTAAGTAAAATGTTTGTTAAGAACTTTTTTTCTTATTACAGCATCTTTTTTATACTATTTCATACTGTGCAGGAATGTGTTCAGGAGCCTACAATTCATCCCCAAAGTGTATAGAGTCTGACACCAGTGTTTACACCCCAAGCACTGTCAGGACAGAGAGAGATGCTAATAGTATAGAAAACACAGAAAACCTTTCAGTCTACATAATCAGACAAGAATGGGGTGAGGGATGAAGACAAGTGGAAATACAGAGAAAATGTGTTTTGTTCAGCAAGGTCAGAGCAAGCATGAGGACAACAAAGTCTTGATTTCCTGGTTTTTCTTTATCCTAAGTGTTATAAGGTCTAAATATGGGGGTGCTGCCAACAGAAAGGTATCCATTGAAGGAGAATATTATTTATGGCAACAGAGAAAATCAGAATTGCCTGAACAAAGAAAGGTGGTTTCACAGCAAAGCAACTTGGGGGACTCCTTATTTCTGTGCAGGGTATTATTTGCAGGAACTCCACACAGACCTCATTATTTCTGTCCCTACAGGGAACACAGTTCCTCGTCTAGACAGGTGCTATGGGTCTTGTACCCAGGAACCCAGTTAGTGCAGTGTTAGCTCGTACCCAGGAGGCTGTTAATAATGTGTCCTGTTGGCTTTTCACGGTGCTGTCATACCACCCACAAGGGGCCCTAAAGTGCACGGCTCCTCAGACGCTTCTCTGAGACAGCAACGAATTTATGGAGCCTCCTTTTTATCCTTCAGTTCTGAAGAGCAGGTGGTAAAAGTTGACTTGCTCTGACAGAAATCTGAGAGAAAAGCAGCTGACAGCCAGACCCCTTGGGAAGAACCCATCACATTTCTGAGCGCTGCCTGTCTCCGCGCAGCCGGCGCTTCCCGTACTGACAATATGTATGATTTGAGCGCCCGAGATCCCTGTGTTAGCAGCAAGAAAACCTTATGCAAATCCCACTCTCGTAGGCATCTCTGTGCAAGTCACTGTGCAAGAGATTGCAAGTAAGGGAATCTGAATTTGAACGGCAAGTGTCTCGTGGTAAATTTGCAAAGTCACATCGAATTTTAGTAAGGCTGCGTCAGTTTGTGCTGGTTAAGGAACTGATTGCTTCAGTTGACTTATTATACTTGCTAACTTGGGAAATAGCTGAACATTAGAAACACTCCTTGTATGTCAGCTTAATTAGAAGTGACTAATTTAATGAACACAGTGTAATTAATGTTTATTATGCCATGCAAAGATCTTATTTCAACAAGCCAGATAGATTTTTCTTTCTCCTGTGACTGTGGCAGCCTGATTGCATTTGATGAACATAACAAAAGGCAGAGTTGCAGACTATAGGGTTAGACTATATACTAGGGGCATAAACTTGCAGGCCTTCCCTGGAAACCTGAACTGCCTATTTAGAAGTGCTCGGTGCATCAGGCAGGGACATCCTTAGCCACAGCCTTCAGCATGGTGTCTCACTGCAGGTTTACATAATGTTTCAGTCTCAGACTCTTTCTCCTTTTGAGTTCTGAATTCAGGTGATTCTTTAAAGAGAGAGAATAGTGAAAGCTTAAAGTGAATCAAGTCCATTCAGCCTCCCCTGTGGAAGGAAAAAGAAAGGACTTATTTACATATTATTTACAAAAGTAACCTTTGTTTCAAAATAACTATCTTTTTGTCAATGTCAAATGTAAGCAAAACCACAAGGTGATGAGTCCAAATTCCTCTTGGGCTTAAAAGCCAGCCTGAGTAAATTAACCCACAAATATGGAAGTCTTAAAGGTAGGACTTAGATTTCTGTTTTGAACCCTGACTTAGAGATTTCTTTCCAAACCTGAGAGTAATGCTGTAGTTCAAACATGTGCTGTTGACTTTAAGGTTCTTTAAACAGAAAGGTCCTGTGACAAATTCAGAATTGGCCCTCAATTAGGCTTGATTCTATTCTAAGGTAAACTAGAGTAAAGAAGGAACAGTTCTTTTCAAAAAAAAAAATTTCATTGACGTAAAAATAGTAAAACCAGAAAGCAGCAGATCTTGCTGTCTCCCAGCATTCCACCTCAATTCAATGGATTCAGAAGCATTTCTGACAGGACTGAAATGTGACATTAAAATAAGATGAGGAACTCCTAATTTTCAGATGCAAAGACAAATAAATTTGGGCAACTCGTGCAAATCATAAGCCACATCCAAAGTCCTGAAGATCTCACAATGAAGAAATTGATTATATTAATGAATAATGTGCCTGAGCAGAACAGAGTATAAAATGAATATGTATCAAGGTTATAAATAATAAATAATAAAGTCAATTGCTTTTATATCTTTGGAACTAAGATAAAGAAGAAAATATTTAAGCATGCATACAAATATGAATAATGTGGAAAAGAAGGTACCTCAATTTGTATGTGCTGTGACAGCTCAGATTCATATAGCCCAAATGACACTTTAATTGTATTCATTCTCTTCAATATGAAGATGTCTCCCAGCTACCTGATTGAACTTTGATAGGATGTTCTTGTAGGCATTTCCATCTTTCTATTGCTCATTTTAGATATGCTCAATTTAGTCTCTCTTGGTATATTAGAAAGAATTTATCCTTAATATGCATAAGAAGAATTTTTCAACTATTTTATGGCACATAATAATAATCTCCAATGTTGTAGTTCTCCCTGTAGACTAAAACAAAGGCCTCTGATCTTGAGAGCTTTAGCAGGGGTTTCAGTATTCTTGTTCTCACTATTTTTGAGGCTTTTTGCTTCCTTATAATTTTCTCAAAGTAGAATCAGAACCAGAATGGCCACCAAAAACACTGCCAACAATTGCAATTCAATTATAAGCATAATCTCTGTTAAATAACCTATTTACACTTAGTTGGCAACACTGGCAAAACAGGCAGCTCTCCACAGTGCGCAAAACAAAGCTGCTCCAAATCTGATGATAAAATTTGGTGGTGTGGAACCTTCTTATCTCTGCATGAACATGACATCCATTGAATTGACTTATCAATCTGCTTTCCCATGGAGATAACAGCAGAATGCATACTGACCACAGCAGAATCAGGTTTGGCCTTTTGAGTATGCAGGCTCTTGCTATTACAAATTATGATGGCGTGCTGGGGAAAGGACTGTGGATAGGGCATCCTTTGACTGTATGAGTCAAACCTGTTAAAGGATATTACGAACAAAAGAGAAATCCACCAGAACATGTATAATCTTGTTTTATATAGAGCCATAAGTGTAATAGTTGAGTTTTGATGCTCAGCTTATTTTATGTCTTTATTTCTCACCTAAAGACACATACTTAATGCTACAGCTATAGCTCACAGTGTACCAGAGACCCCATCAGAATTGAAATCTCACCTGCTTCGTATATTTCTTGCTGTGAGCCTAATGAGAAAACAGCCAGAGCTACCCTGAGAAGCTGAGAGGAGAAATATCACTTTGCCAGAGGTACCAAGAAATGCAAACTGTTGTGAACATGAGAGACAGTAAGAGCAGCTGAAATATCAAGAAATATCATAGTGAAAGAAATAAGCATCTCATTCTCAGTGTGATGGACTTAGATTGTACATGTCAGAGCCATAAGAAGAAAAAAAAAAGGGAATTGGGCAAAAATTTACCCAAAGCCTGGGGAATTAAAGTTTATCTAATGACTTCAATGGAAATTCCATTGCAACAGTTTTATTCACACCTTCCCTTGTGAGCAAAATTCTCTCAGAATCCCCAGATAAAGTACACCCTCAAGGTTTTTTACTAACTCCTAAATGTGCAGCAGAATTTGTATCTCAGAGATTAACAGTGCTATGGATGATCATTTTGGGAAGAATATATGGTATCAAACATCATGTTAATGTAGGGAGATGGATGTTAAGATAATGGCAAGTTTGGTTGAGGCAAGAGAGTGAGGCAGCTGTTCTCATTGCTCAGTGGATGCCTATTCCCTGTGGATATTTCTTTGGTCTGCAAAATCATCGTGGGAAGAAAAGTTTGCAAAATCATTTTATAATCACAAAACTAATTTATAATTGGATATTGGTTACAATTTTCAGCTGGATAATATTTACCTATAGCTTTTGTAGAGTACTTGAACTTTGGTAAAAACTTTTCAACCATTGTTGATCAGATCTCAGCTTCTTTTGGTGATACACAAAATACGACAAGATTTTTTAAAAAAGCCTGTATTCTTATGGTAAAGACATTTTCATACTGTTACAGAAAACTAGGAATAGATTGCTGTGTGTTTATGACTAGTTATTCTTGATACTTCAGACACTCTAGGATTGTTCAGGAGGTTTTATTCTGAAAGAGCAGTGCCACATGCTTTCTACAAATGCATTACTAAGAGCTCTCTAACCATTCTCCACATATACCAAAAAACCGGGTCATAACAGAACTCTCTGAATATCGCCAGCATTAAAAAACACTTTCTCATGCCAATTTGGGAAAGCGTGGAAAAAAAATAAAATTAGTATATTCTATACTTTTGATTCTGTTAAAAGTACTGAGATGTTTCAATGCTTAGTTGCAGTTATTCCAGATTATCTTTGTGTGTCCCTTCCAACTGAAATCTGTTCTATTCTGTTCCTACTGGCGGAGGTGAGTGTTGGTTGAACCTGGGAGACACTCAGACACTGCAGAGGCTGATGGCAGCATGAGATGACAGCGATTGTAGCAGAACCGATTTCAGAGGTCTGCGGAGAAAGTATTTTCCTAGCAGTGCCATTGTTCCCACGTCAGCAGTACTAACCTTGGGCTTGATCAAAGGCCATCATAATGTGAGAACACAAAGAACTTTGAGTCCTGCACAAGAACATTAGCAGTAAGAGCTGTCTGATTAGACAGCGTGTTGAAGTTCAGTGATGGAATTATTATTTTTAATGAGCAAATAGCACAGCAAATATAAAAGAGAATTTGATTGTATTTGCCAGAAAAGTGTCTTATGACAAAAAGAGTAATGATGGTTACTCAACTGAAGAGAGAAAGGAGTTTATGTGAGCATGGGAATCCTCACGAAAACAGCAGTCATCCTGGCATTGCTCCCAGGCAGAGCAAGCCGTGTGGTAACTGATCAGGTGTCTAATATAAAAAACGATTATGCTCTGCTGTTACAAGCCTGGTGGGTCATCAAATACCTCTATTGCTCCTCCCCTATCTGCAGCTCCATCTCAGCTAATACAAAACACTGCTTTTTTCCTGTTGTGCCCTAATCTTATGACTCTGTAACAACAGGCATTGAGCCAGGTTGGCTTCTAGCAACCCCAGCTTTAAGATGTTGTTTGCCTGGTTGTTTTCATGCTCAATTCCACTCACTTTATGGTGGATAAAGATGTAAGGTCATTCTGTTCTTGCTGTGTCACTGACCACATTCTGCAGACCCTTAGGTCTGACACCAGGCCCCTGCACACGTACAAGGATTCCTCTTCTCTACAGGACCAGGATGAAATTAAGAGACCGTGTTGTGTAAATGTGGACTTAACCACCTAAGTTTGAAGGAAAATTTATATGCTTTGTCCTTGGTAGGTTTAAGAGGTAGGAAATTGCATAAAGGCTGGGGAAGGAGAAATGGAAAACCCGACCTTAATTATTTTGAAGCCATCTATCATTTCTCCTCTATTTAGTTTTTTGTCCCACATGGGCTGCAGCTTCTAACACATTGTCTCAGATGAAGAAGAACTGAGTGGCACTTGATCAGGTTAGAATGACCAAGCCACAGGGAGGGATAAGGATTTTTACTTCTGTATCACACAGGAGAAAAGGAAACAACATTTTTATTTCACTTTCACACACTGTAGGATGTCAGGCTGTGCTTCTTTTTAGGATATTCAGTGACAGAATTGAGTGCAGAGGTAATGATGCCTCAGTGGGAGATGTGTCTCAGTGAAGGAGGATTAAAAACTGACTGCAGACACCAAGGTGTATGTGAGAGACAGCCCAAATTGTAGGTGTGGATGTGCAAAGATGAGGAAGAGGAGAGAGGTGAAAAGTGAAGGAAGCAGGTAATCTCCATGTGGAGTTTGCCATGCTTTTCATTAAATATCTGCTATCATGTGTATACTTTGCCTGATTTCCAGAATACTATACTTGAAAGAATGATCAGAACAACACACCTGGCTACTTTCTTGCCAGGTATCTCAGTGATTTTGGGTTTTTCCTCACAATCATTTTGATAGGAACCAGACTGCCATGGTGACATGAAAGTCACATCCCCAGAGAGATGATTTGGAAGAATTCTGTAAAAAGAGACAGTCTGCAAGCAGTCATGAAGAAATTTTAATTTTTTTTTTTCTGGCAGTTTCTACCTCAGAATATGAATAAACTTACTAAGTTTTTCCTCAGGTATTATGGTGCCTAAGGCAGGAAGACCTCATGGTCCTTCTGTCCTGGCATGTGGCAGTTTTGGCTTCCAGCCCAGACCTAGTGCTGAGTTTCTGTGCACCTGCAATCCCACTTGGAGAAGGTCCCAGGAGGAGCACACTTCTCTCCACTGCCTACTGACAGCTTTGCTGCTTCAGCCACATCCTGGGAGCCCTTTCCCCTGCACACTTGGCAAGGCTGAGCATCTGAAACCGAGGTCGGGAAATTTGAATCCAGTTCCAGGTTTCCCCAAAGGCCATCCCAGCTGCCTCTTTGCAAGACCATTTCCTCACTGAGCATTTTGCAGTGCTGTCCCTGATACCTCCAGAAAATATTGTGATAAACATATGCAAGAAGAACTTGTTATTTCACACCCTTAGAGTCATCCCAAATGATGTCTGGTTTTCAACCTTTCTGTTATCTTACTGTAGATATATTGTGAGGGGGGAAAAAAATTCTATAGAGGAAGAAAGAGGAAAGAAAACCCTACAAGAATTATTTTAAAATCCCTTTAAATTTCACCATAGAAAGCATTCACACCAAAACCCATTTTTTTAACAGCAAAATAGCTCATTTATCCTGCACAAGATAAAGCCATATATAAAACAATAGCATTCTGCCTTTTGAGGCATCTTATATTTTTTGACAGCCTTAGCCCACAGCCTTTGATTAGATAAAGGCCCTAATATTGCATTACAGCAGAATTACCTACATTACAGCAGCTGCTTGTTGCAATTGTGTTGACATGACTGGCTTCTTGTGTGAATGTATTCTGGTCTTTCTAATCTCTTTAGCATCAGCAGCAGGACATTTTATTTGCAATTGATTTTTAAATTTAGGAGTAATTGAAGTTTAAGTGCAGTTACCTTCTTGCAACAGGGACAGGTTGATACTGTTTAAATCCTAATTATGCACTGATTAAAAGTGATTGCATTGCCAAAGTGAGCAAGGGCTACAATTTGTTTCATTCTTAAAGGCTCAGCATAGAGAATTAATTGTATTTCCAGGAAAACAGATCAACATAAAGAGGAAGCAATTAAGAGTTCATTGTTGAATCATAAATTTCCTAGTAATCTTTGGAAGGTAGACAAGGTAGACTTAACTTTGAAAGCAGATCTTGTTGACAATGAGGATTAGTCATTTAATGGTTTTGGTATTTGATGTTAGAAGGTTTACTTACCATCATTCATACTAAGTTTTGCTAAAACAGGTAATGCAGAACTGGGCTTAATTTCGTGTAATCCAGTCTTGTAGTGATCTGGTGTTTGCTTTGTTTTCAAATTTAATAATGAAATGACAGCCTGCAAATTGTTCTCATATAACAAGTAGGATAAACAAAACCAGTCACACTTTTCCTATGAGCAGGAGTTGTTTCATAAGCACCAGAAAAAAATAAGAAAGCACAAGGGAAACCAGAGCCGCAAAGTACACTTCTATTCTAGTGATAGGGCAAATTCTGGAGTCTGAACACATTGCTGGGAGTTCTGGATCTGAGCCTTGTGGCTGTCACAGACAATGTCTGAGACAGGTCTGAATGATCCCATATTTTGGGAAGCACTTAGTCCAGACCTGTACCTGTGTACAGCATTAATTTTATTATTTATTTAGACACAGGGTATGTTTGTACAGTGGGCTCTGCAGCTGCATCTGATTTCTCATTGATGGAATATCAGTATTCCCAGTGAAATACATGCTGGAAGTATATGCCAGCATCATGGTGGAAGTTTAAAGGGGTTTTTTATCCTTGTTGTAGGGTTTTCTTTCCTCATCGTTCTCTACAGGAAACAGTGGATTTCTTAATTTCTACCAGCCTCTTACTATAAGGAAAAATTTCAGTAATGGACAACAGAAATGGCAAACAGGAGTTGCCCTGTGCACTGGCTCAACTCACCACTGTTTCACCTCACACCACTGCTGGTCCCTCAGGAGACAGGGAGCTTCATTCCTTTCATCAGACTTGGAGAAATCTCCCAGTATTTCACTGCCAGTAGTGCAGAGAGCAGTATCACTGCTGTGTCAGGCTTCTCTAAGGTGACAATTAGTAGTAAACCATGTCGGTATTGCCCAGAATTCCAGGAAGATACACAGCTCATTCACAGATTCCTCCTTCTAGGATATTAAGTTGTATGGAGTGGTTCCAATCTGTAGAAGAAGTTGTCACTGGAAGAGCACTGTGGTACAGGAACTGTATGACTTCTGCCATCTTCTTCATGTCACTTACCAAATGATGGATGCAGCCAGTTCACCCAGGTTCGCATGAAGACGAAGTTTGGTTTTGGCCTGGCTCCTTATGAAAGCAAGGCTCACACATTACTCTGAGTGTCACCAAATTAGTTTTGAACCTTTTTAGCCTATGCTTCCCCGGTGCAGCAGAGAAAACGGGTTGCCAAAATAAGTTAGTTCCTACACAGTTTGTCAGTTCAGTCAAAAACAGCAACCCAAATTTCATCAGCACCATTTTTTCTACTGTAAGGAAAAAAAACAGCAAAACAGCAGAGAAGAATTTTACGAATCCATAAGGAGAATGTAGAAAATCTGGGTTTTAGTCATTTGTAATCCATTCACTGGGAAATGCACATCCATAACAAAGCAGGCATAGAGAAACGTGTATTCTTTTTTGTCTTAAACTTGTCAATTAGTAGTGAAATCAAATACCAGGATGCAAGTCAAAAGAAAAATTCTTGATTATGGACTTAGGAAAGGCTTGACTCATAGTAATAACATGAAAAGCAGTCATCAAAAAGTGTGTAGTTTCAACTGAAAGGTTAGATTTACCAGGGTGAATGCATAGCAATTCCACTGAAATAAAAAAAAAATTATCCAAAAAGTGAATAGTTAAGTAGCACTTAGAATAGACCTTCAAGAAGCCACTGTCATTTTGGGTGACTCTCTTGAAGTCAGTGCATTGTCTTCAGGCACATACTGGTTGTATTGAAGTGAAAACATTGGCAATTCTGAATTCTGGTCATGAGTTTAGGTAGCAATTTCTGTCTCCTTAGTGACATTCTATTGTGGTTGAAACATAAACAACTTCAATGGCTCTACTCAATACTTGCTTACAGTCTGTAGTAGAATGATTTTTCCCAAACCTTTCTTGAACCATAATGATCACCTAGGGAGCTCTGAGTGCAGTCCATCCTGGGCATTGGCCCAGGATATTACAAAATAAAAATGACTTCGCTATAATTCCTTTTATGTGCATTGGTTTCTCAATTACATGATTTATAGGATCTTTCAGGCTCAATTGCTGCATTTGAGAAGAGGCAGGAAAGGAGCAGGTCTAACACAGGGTGGCGTGTAAGCCTAAATTTCTTTAGGGAATGCTGTTCCAAAGCCCAGTGAAATAAGCAGACTCTTTTTTTTTGCACGTTCTTCAATGGGATTTGTGCAGACTCAGAGGGCATTTACAGATTGCAGAGTATTGAATTAGAATTGTGGAAGTGTTAATGTGTAATATATGCATAATAGTAGAAGGGTGGTTGGAAATCAATAATGACATTTGTCTTATGCCGAAGTCATAAAAATATGCTATTCCTGGGATTTAATGCAGAGTTAATATAAAAAAAACCCCAGGCCTAATGTTTTTCTGTGCTCCAAGAATTAAGAGGTTTCTAAGATTAATCAAAACCTTGAGCACACTGTTTTTTCCCATGTTGAAAATGGATCAAAAGTCTGAAAATATAACTCTGAAGTTATTATGTTTGCACGAATATTTTACAATCCGTAAACAAGACCTTTACTTTGTAAGCAACTTCTGTATGGAAAAAATCCCATTTCCCATAAAGGGTTCACAGGAAGAGCTGTATGTTCAAAATGTACTTTCTATTTATTTCACCTCATTTGGTCGTCTGACCAACTTCCTTTTCAGGAAGGAGGATAACTGAAAACATGTGTTTACTTATTCAATATTTTCTTTAACTTCTTGAATTTCAGTAATAAGGAGATAAACTTGAGTCAACCTAACCCAAGGATGGATAAAGACTTTTGATACAGCTGTGAAACTTTCCACAGCTTCAGAGCCAACAGAATGTAACAACAGAGCTGTTTCCCACAACTCTTTCTGCATTAGCTTTTTCTCCTGACTTGTGAATACTGTGAAGAATCTAGCAAACATGGCTAAATCTATTAAAGAGAATGATCTGAGGTCATGGTACAGCCCAATATCATTGAGTGATGAAGCTGTTTCTCTTTACAGTCAGTTATGGGCACTGACCTCACAGTGGAGGGGTCAGCCTGGCATCCCTTTGCAATCTTCCTTCTTATTCAACAGCCTTTGTTTCTGTCTGGAGAATCTGTTTCCTGTTAAAATGTTTGAGTAACCAAGTACTGCCACTCACCCACCAAATGTTTGCAGAACACTTGTGGATTTCCCAAGACATTCCTGAATTGATGGTGGTCTCCCATGATTTCCAGGAAAATGCATCCAACTGTGAGAAGTCAGATACCTTGGACTTACAAGAACAGACATCACCAACAGTTTTGGAATATGAATAGACATTGCCAAGCTGCGTGGAAAATAAAGCCAAACCAGCATTTTCTTTTGATGGCAGGAAAGAACACTCTACTGAGCCCGTTCAGATCTTTCTTTGTTATGGGAGTCCATATGGGATTACATGAGAAAGACAAGGTCCTGTTCTACATTTTTAGCATTACAGAATAGTAGGTCTTTTATACTGATGAATACAAAGGTTTATCCCAGATGTTTTACTGTAAGATCTCTATTTCCTCCTGCAGATTTTTCCATCACTGTACAACATAGCTGAGCAGACTGTATTAACCATTTATTTTTCACTTTTAAACTGCTTGTGAATGCAACAAATATTTGTCTTCTTTCAATATTATCTTCCTCTTTCTTTTAGTTCAAAAAAAAGAAGGTTGGGATCCACTCAAAATGCTGCTTAGGAATTGTTATATATTACCCAGACGGTTTTTCTGCTACAGGTGAATTTCATCTCCAATCCTGCAGGTGAATTTAATCCCAAATCAAATCCCTGCTCCCTGCAACCAGCTGCACAGAATTGAATCAGTATAAAAGTCCTGTAGTAGATTTAATCCTATTGTGGCTGAGCCATTGTATTCAGGTGCTGTGATCAGTGGAGAATGTTATGGAGGAGCAGTCTGAGCATCGACCATCTCTGGTTCAGCAAACAAAGGTAAGTGCTGTGAAGAGGTTCCACAATACGCTGTGAAATTGGCTGTTTAATGGTAAGGTTTTCCTCAAAACTTTCCGTGGTTTACTGGCTGTTCTTGAAAAGGTTTAATCCTGTGTCTTTAGAATGATCATGATACCAATCTACAACTTAAAGAAGCCTATGGACACTTCTTTGTAGGCAGAGGGTACTTTTAAGCAGGCTTGTGACTGGTTATCTGAAATTAAAGCTGTGTGTTCAAAGGCTCCACTGGATAATGAATCCTGCTTAGTGCAAACAAGAGACTCAATCAGTGTCTTGGAGAAAGACTTGCTTTTGGTGTCTTCTTAAAAACCCTGGATTTGTAAATCTTGCTCTTCTTTGATTTTGAGATTTGTGTCCAGAGTTACCATTTACATACTTTCTTTCTGAAGTCAGCACAAAACCTTCTATAGCTCTTGGTTTCCATACATTCCTGACTATTGGCATATGCTCAGAAGAAACCATGGGACAGTGTGTTACATAGCAGAACAGAGCTTGGGAAAGGAAGCTTAGATAGCCACTTACTTGCTAAATCTAGCAGCAAATAAAATGAAGAATTCTAGCCCTTTAATCCTGTAATTAAAACTTGGCAGATTGTTGGATATTTTTTATTATTTTATTTTCCAATCACTTTAGCAATGCAAGAAGCAGAACATTTTAATTATAAAAATGCTTAATACAAAAATCTTGTAGGGCATATTATTTTTAGACCAGTTTTTCTTACTATATCTGTAAAAAAGGTAATTCAAATATTTTGATACATCAAACTTTAATACAGGAATGAAAACATCTAATTTTGTTTAAAACCATTTATGAAGAAGGGCAAGGTTTGGAATAACAGTGGTTCTGGACTTCAGCCTCAGCTTCTGACACCACCCTTTGGAATGAAGCTTCACTGGAAATAGGGGCAAAATTCCTTTCTTGCTTACATCCATGTATGATACTTCTAAAGAAAAAAGTCAAAGCAGTAAGTGTATGAACTAAAACTTTTTTTTTAGACAAGATTTGTCAGAGAATAAAACTGGGCTCTTTATTACTGTTTATAGTCACCTGTAGACTCAGAGGCATGTAGTTTGAAAGGTTCCTTTGGCAGATACAACTGGCTGTAATGAAGCATTTTGGGCATTAGAGGTGGGTGAGATGGTATTGTTTGGCTCTCAAGAGCAGCAGACAGCTGGTTCAGTTCTGCAAATTTCTTTGGGGAAAGATTTAGTGTTGAACAATGCAGGCTGGGAGAGGGGATGGACGTGGTCAGCAACACTGACAGGTTGGTAACAAACAAAAAGAACCCCAATAGTTGTTTTCACAGAATTTTTTAAACAGTTTTGTAGTGGAGGACTTTTCCCCTCTGCATTGCACCCCCTGAAATAATAGCATTACAACTGACAACATTTGTAAATGTTGTAAAAAAAGGCAAATTTACCTTTTTTTTTCTTTTTATATAAGGACATTCCATTAAAAAAGATACATTATTAACTTGTGAACTTACAGAACTCTTTGTCTGAGTGCATCCTATCCTCCATCATAAAAAGAGACAGCTCACCTGTAAAAGGGGCAGTTGTGCTGTAAATTTATTGTGCTATATCTTGCAAAGGTTATTTTGCTTATCCAAACTGTCTTCACTCATAAATCTGTGACTCATTTTTATACAACAAGTGATCACATTGACTGTGAATTCCTGTCTATTTTGTGAGAAAAGTCAAATTCTTTCCTCTAGTTCTAAGGTGAACATCAATTGCTATCATTTGTTACTATTTGTGAAATGAGTTAACTCTGGAGATAAAAGGACAAACGTCTTTCCCACCAAAAGTCACTATTAAAACCAGCGCTTTTGGTGGGGAATATGTGCAAAAGGATCAGTGATTAATTTTGCAGGAATGCCTCTGTGCTATTCTAAGTTTCCTCTCCACATGGGGCGTTCTGAGCTGGTTGACCTTGTTGAATCCTAAAGGCCTTTCACACAGCTAAAGTCACAATGGAGCCAGTCAATTGACACAAAAGGTCAAGAGATGCCATTAAAGCTGGAATTGGTTAGGAATGTCTTAGTGTTCTAGGGTTTTTGTAAGAAAATGTTTTGTGTTGGTTTTGGTGTTTTTCCCAACTTGATCTTGGATGGAGTTACTCACTGAAACACAAGAAATCATAGAATGGTTTGGATTAGAAGGGACCTTAAAGATCATCTTGTTCCAATCCCCACTGCCATAGGCAGGGACACCTTCCACTAGACCAGGTTGCTCAGACCCCCATCCAGCCTGGCCTTGAACACTTTTAAGGATGGTGCACCCACAACATCTCTGGGCAACCATCTCTAATGTAGCCCCTTTAGGTACTGAAAGGCCTGTAATTTCTCCTCAATCTTTCTCTTCCAGGCAGAAGAACCCCAACTCTTGGAAAGCAAATAACTTCAGGACTAGAGTATTTGCTTAAGAAAAGGAATTGTAGCTCCATGATTCAAACCAAGAATATAAAGTTGTGTTTTCTACATTCATGCATAGCAAAAACTATCTGTAATTTATTACCTGGAAGGGTTCCAGTGTCATAACCCCTCATACTACACAACATTTAAAAAAATATATCAAGTGCCAAAAGGAAATGCTGCAGGAGTCAGACAATAGATTGCTTTCATAATTTTTCATTTATTATAGGAAACATTATTATGGTTCTAGGCACCTCAGTGGCAAAACTCAGTGATTAAAAAGTTACCCATAAGATGAGTCAGGGAGAAACCAAAACTTGGGACCCAATACAGTTTAAATTGCATTTAGAAAGCAGATGGTAACTGTTTATCTTGCCTCTGTCTGAAGTGAGGATGGAGCTAGGTAGGCACCTCCACCATGATCACTTAAATTTCTGCTAGCTTGAAAGCAAAAGCAGCGCATCCCAGAAATCTCCATTTCTCTCCACTGATTGCAGCAGCCTAGAGCTTTCCACAAAGTGACTTCTATTCTCATTAAATCTGACTCTGATGCCTAATGGTGTAGCTTTACAGCTTTAGGAATTCAGAGATTCACCAGGTTGAAATAAAGTCTGTTTGCCTGGAAATAGCTGTGACCTCTAATAGAATTTGTGGTAAGGAAAATTAAATCATCCTGTTACATTAATTCTAGACATGGCTAATCACACTATTTACCCTTTACCCCTATGTCTTCAACTTAACTTTCATCTTGACCAGATCATCTGGAGGATTTGTAGTGTAGAATGGCTCTAAGGACATGACAAATCCATTACCCCTCCAGTAAGTGACGGTGGGGTTTCTTGATGCCAACAAATCCTTTTCAGAACTTTTTGGCAACTTTTAGAGAATCTGTTTATCTTTACTGTTGCATCCTGGTAACTTTGAAATTACCCTCTTTGCTTTGCCTTGGGGTAACAGGATTTAATCCCATTGTTTGTGTTTTCATAGCAGTCACAGTACATACATCCTATCCTGTGTTCAAGATCTCAAGAGAATTCATTTTATTTGAATGCTTTCCATTGAACACCAGAAGTCAGAGAGAAAACATCCCTCTTTGGAAGAGGTCTGTAGATACAGCAATAAAAAATGTGTTTCTTCTGCAGAATCTCTTGATTCAAAGCACTGTTTTGTGCTTGAAGCTTAGCTCTGTGCAGGATGTTTTTGTAGTACAGTGATGGTGAGATGGACGGAAGGAGAAGCAGAGGTTGAGGAGCAACCCTTTCATCACTGAAGATCTGAAGTGGAGGGTTTTCTAATAACTTTAAAATAGCATCTACAAGCTTTAAAGTAGATAAAATCCATGTATTTGTGAACCCAGCAAAATTGTTGTGGGTTTATTATTAGCAGTGTAATGCTGGCTGCTTCTTTAAAGATGTGACCCTAGAAGCCTTATAACGATATGACCTGTCTTTCATTAAAAAAAACCATCAAGTTCTCAGCCCTTAAATCTGCAGTGGAAAGCTGAAAGATGCCTGAAAGTTCAGAAAAAACATATTCTGAATTTTATGTGGCTTGAGTTAACTATGGTGAAGGAAAGAATGCTTGGCTTGGACTTTTAAACAGAATAGGCAAAATAAATAAAAATAAAATTACTGACCTACTTCTCCAGATGAGGAAAAATAAGATAAGAAGATTAAGTTACTTGCTGGAATGATCAAGGAAATCCTGTGCCAAGGCACTGAGTAGACTCCTTCCTTGAAGCCAGGGAAGTTTCTTGACTGCAGCATTCCCCTGTCGTGCATGTTGAGAGCAGGTGTTTAGCAGAGACAGAGAGCAGTGTGCTGCTGGGGCCATCAGCCACTTCTTGGCTCTTTACCTGCTTTTGTAGCTCCTATTGCAAAGCTCTATGGCTGGTGATGGAGAGAAAAGATGACTAGAACTTCTGAAAAGTTTCTCTTTGACAGGAGAATTCTAATGGGAGGTATTTGGGATATTGGAGGAATAACAGACTGTCCAAGCATTCTTCAACCAGGAAGTCTAAGAATTAGTTGAAAATTTTCTTTATGTTGGATAAAGATTTCATCTTCTAGTTATGATTTCATTAGTAGAGGGCTTCTCTGCTGTTTTGTCTGCATTCTCTCTTTTGAACTATTTACCACTGTCTTATCTCCCTGGTTTTGTGCTTCTTTGATTCTCCTTACCACAAAGTAAATGAATCCTCATCAGTATTCTATCTTCTGTTTCTTTTTGCCCAGATTCAAACTGTCCCACAAAATATTACTTAAAATCTTTTTTTTCTGAGAAAAACCAACTAAATTTGTATTTATTTTTTCTACATAGAAATAATTTCTTGTTTGCTAAGTTCCCTAGTAACTGAGTGGAAAGAACATTGAACTAGATTTAAGATATAGGAATGTGATGGTTATGGTAAAATTAAGGAATCTCTGCGTTTTTTCTCTCAAGTATTCTCTGATTTATTTCTCCCTGCCCCGAGCAAAGGGCAAAAGTCTACAATTTGACACAAAGGGAATTTCAGTGAAATTGTTCACCTGCCCCAAGCACTTTTTTTCTCTGTTATTACTTTTTAATACTTACCTTTTACAATGCCTCCTTCTGTACTTTGACATTTAGCTTTAATCTGTGTACAGCCATAAACATCACTTCTATGCTTAGATTGGAGTTTGCCCTAGTGCCCTTGAATGAGCTTGCAGAGGTGAAGTACATTAGAGGAACATGGCAACAATGTCATTTAAGAACAGATGGTAAAAACCAAACACCATCACAAGTATTTCATTTTTTTCAGATACTAATATCTAACCCCAAAATCCTTCGACTATGAATCCAAGAGATTTAAACTAGAAAGAAGATATTTGTGTGAATTGAATTTTTCATTGAAATTAGGTAGGAAGAGACCTACATAAATGTCAAGAGTCTGTTTGGCTTTTCATTTCCAGGGGGTTTTGTGATGAATACCAGAGAAGTATTTGAATTTCATACTGATGAGCTAACTTACATCCTAATCTTCTCTACCAGACGAAATCTGGAAAAGTTGAGCTCTTGAGGTTTATTTTAGTTCTGCTTGTGCATGTCCCCTTGCTGTCAGACAGGATCAGATGTGTCTGTGCAGGAAATAGTGCTGGGGTCAAGGGAGTGGGGTTTTTGAGAGGAAAAGAATGCTCTATTTCCATGGCCAGAAGCTGTGTTCAGGTTCAGTGTTAAAGAACATTTTTTCCCTCAAAATATCATGCTTTGTCCCAAGTAATGGGACGTTTCACAGCCATGTGGCCATCGTGGTGCTTTTAGTTCAGTCTTCAGAAGAACACTGTCAAGCCCCATGCAGTCTGACTGTGAAGGCAGCAAAGCAAGACCTTGATGCAGCTCTACTCATCTTTCTGATAATCAAAACTGCTGATGCCCAGGTGATTTTCTGGATATCTCCTGCAGAGATCAATTATGTACTGCCCAAGGAAAGGGAGAGAAAAGATGTGCTGTTAAGCTGATAAATGTTTTTGTCGTGTTTAATTGGGACTGTCCGTTTAGCTCCTACCACTTCCCCTGCAGAGGTTAATCACTAACACACACACACTCAAAAAAGGCCTAAACCAGGACCTGAGCAGAAAACGCAAAATATTTTAGAATTACAGTGGTTAATGAGCAGCCTGATTTATCATCTACATTCTCTCCACAGTGCTTAAAGGACTTTGCTTTAAAATTACGTTAAACAAAAGCAGCCACAGAACATCTTATTCAACATGTATAATTAAGGCTCTATTCAGGGTTTGTTTTGGTTTTGTTGTTGGCTTTTTCCTCTTCATTCCTTGGTCTTTCAAATCCGTTTGTTCCTTGAAGAATACTTCCTGTACCATGAGGCAACTTCTGCTGCACCACACTGCACACCATTAAGAAAAGTGTTTACTACTTCTCAGAGTGGGAAGAACTTGAAAACCTCAAACTTGAAATATTCTTTTGATGCACTTTTATTGTATTTCCAAGCTATACAATATCCCTATTATTTTGCCTCTTACTAGTGTCTAATACATCACTTGCACCCTAAGAGGAATTTTTTTTTTTGGTTCAGATCTCTGTGACGATATCCAGGCCTTTAATATTTTGTTGGTTTTTTGGGGCTGGTTTTATTTTTAGGACAAAAGACATAGCTATGTAACAGTATTCCTTCAGGGTACAAATGAGTGTTGGGCTATGATGAGTTTTGGGCACCATAATATAAGAAAGATATAAAGCTGTTAGAAGGTCTCCACAGGAGAGCTATGAAGATGTTGAAGGGCCTAAAGAGTGAACCATACATGGAGCATCTGAGGTCACTTGGCTTATTCAGCCTGAAGAAGTGACTGAGGTGATACCTCATAGCATCCTACAGCTTCCTTACCAGGGAAAGTGGAGTGTCAGACACTGGTCTCTTCTCTCTGGTGACCAGTGACAGGACATGAAGCCGTGTCAAGGTATGTTTAGGTTGGATAGTAGGAAAAGATTCTTTCCCCAGAGGGTGGTTGGACACTAGAATGGGGTCCCCAGGGAAGTGATGACAGCACCAACCCTGACAGAGTTCAAGAAGTGTTTGGACAAAACTCTCAGGCACATGATGTGACTCTTGGGGACATCCTGTGCAGGGCTGGGAATTGGACTCTATGACCCTTGTGCGTTCCTTCCAGCTCAGGATATTCTATGATGCTATGAATCTTTGTTTTTTTTTCCTCAGCTAGATCAGACTCACTCCTGCATAGTAATTTTTATTCTAATCATATGTGAATTAACTGTTCAGTCTGCAATTTTTCTTTAAGCCCAGGTCACAAAATATTCTTCTCCACTAGCAGCACCACGTGGTGGTCAACATGTCCACCTCTCTGTATGTCCTGAAAGACATCCATCTGTCTCTGTTAGCCTTCTATGCTTAGGATGAAACAGGGTATCCTCCCTGTGTTGGAGACCTGTAATTTCTATGTCTGTGCAGATCTTCCAACCTGTGCCTTGCCCTGGTCTTTGAATCAGCAGTGGGATGCTATCCCACTCTATTTTTTACGGTGGATGTTGGCATGTTTTCATATACAACTGTCTAAAGAGATGTGTTTGGATGCCTATATCTATGTTTCTGTACTGGTATGCCTGGGCTAGAATCACCAGTCTCTGGCTTTAAGCTTTGTGTGGTAGTTTGAGCTTAACACATTGAAAGAGTTGTGAATTGTGTTCCACGACATGCAGAACCTCTGGTGCTGCTCAGTGCATTGCTTTGTCAACCATGCTCCCTGTGCTTCTGCTTCCAGGAGGCCTCAGAACATGGTGCTGTTTTCACAACCTGTTCTCCAAGCTTTCTGAAACAGTGCTTCTATCCGTGATCAATCCAAGTTGATAAGCAGTGCTGCTTTTCTTCATTCACTCCATATTGATCCACAACCTCTTCTGAGGACATGGCATCTGGAAATATGTCCCTTCTCAGCACAGATGCCATCTTTCCCCAACAATTATGTTATCCTGGCTGCTGCTGTGATTTATTGCTTATTGTTGATGGTTCTGAAGTAGTCAGATGCTATTTGTTGAATCGTAAATTGAAATTTCATAACAAACCAGTATTTTCAAAGTAGCGTGCAAGATACATAACATTCCTGACATGCTGTAAGTTTATTACCAGTCTCTCTTCTGAGTAAAATAATGGGAAGTTTCCCCCATGGCCCACTGTTAAGCACTGCTGACCTCATGTATCTTTGTACACAGAGCTTGATGTTCTGGACAGCTGCCATGTCAGGGCTGCATTGCATTGATCACTTCCATAATTCATTGGCTTTCACGAATGAGATTTCACTGCTTTGCTGCCAAAGGAACTGAGTGATATACCTGGAGCTGATACTTAATATTTTTAAGATCTGGAGTCTTCCCATCCAACAGATGACTTATTTTCATTGCTTTGCTGGTTCTCAAGGAACTTTCTAATAGTAAAATATTGTGTTTCTTCTATGTGATATTAAACATGTTTCTTACACAGTTTCATTGTGGTATGAGTTTCATTGTGTTATTCAGAGAGCTTGTAGTGAATTATCTGAAATGCAAGGGTGTTCCCTGGATAATAAATCCTTTCAAAGGTCAAGATGAAGCAAATTAGCTAAAGGAAGCTATTAATTATGCATAGATCAATTTTTGGTAATGCAGTGTGAAGTCAAGAATACAGTGATAAAACTTTTGTTTTTCATAGTAATCACTTTTTTTTATGGGTAGGGTGGCTTGTATTACAGATGATTAGGATTTTTTCAGAAAGATTTTTGCCCTCTACTTGCTTTGTGGAAAATGAACCATAAATTTTAGTACAAGTGCTGATGTATTCAACCTCAAGAGTAAAGGTACTTTTCATTTCAAGTAGGAAACCGATCTTTCCCATCTGCTCTACAGTTCAATAATGTCTCAGTTTTTCAGAAGGGTTGCTAGGGGGCTTAGTGGCTGGTAGCATGGAGTGGTCTCTAGACCCTACAGGGTCTGATCTCATACACAGCTGAAAAATTGCAGTGACTACAACCAACAAAATCCCTCAGAATCCTGCATCCCATCTGAGTCAAGTGCTTCCAAACCAACCTTTGGATTATATCTGTTGGTGATGACTGACCTACCTTCAAACTAGTAACTAAAGGAAAACAAGTATTTCTTCTCAGTCCTTTAGAGAGATGCTTCCATAATTTGATATATTTATTCCTTTTTACTTGGGTGTATTTGCCAATCACTTCACATCTCAATGCACACAATACTGGAGTTTGCCAAACAAGCAGGAATTCCGTATTGACTTGCAAAGCTGTAGATATAGTGCTGCTATCTGGAATTCAAGCTTTGGGATATTTACCATTGTGCTTGAAGTCATAAGCTACTTATCTCCAGGGAACAGAAAATAACATTTTTTTCTGAGTCATTACACTTAATAATTGAAGATCTACATGCTAAATAAAACTTCTTTCCCTGGAAGCAAAAGCAATTCCTGCAAGCAATATATAAGGCTAAATAGGCAATGTGTCTCATTCCACTTACTCTAATGGTTCTCTGACTGAATTTTCTTGGATTTTACCATATGCTGAGTGAATTATGAATGTGGTTAAAACTGTGGAGTAGAAAATGTCAAGTGAAACCAGCAAGTTAATTTAAAAAGAACTTTAAATCATTGTTGGGAAATGTTTTTTTTTTCCACACAAAATCTTTGGGAAACTTAACCTATACAATTTTGAATATCAAGTCAGAAAAAGAGAATTTCTGTTTCAGAGTTTAGAGGTTGGTTACACTGGGGGGTATGTTTGTTGTAAACATTTGCTATGTTTATTTATATGAAGAGGGAAGGAAAATATCTTTAGTTTTGACTAGTTACTCATGAACCAAACCAAAACATAAAATTGTCCTGTATCAGCCCATGTAACATTAGTACTGATATTTTTTTTGGTGATAGTTTAGGAAGCTCCCTGTAAGACTTGCTACAAAGACTTTAAAAATACAAGAACAGAGGAGAGCCCTTACTAGAGTATGAAGCTTTGTATCAATTTTTTTTCAAGGCAGAGTCCTCAAATAAAACAAACTCTAGCCTGAAACAGAGCATTTAGTAAGATTTCAATTCAAAACTCAATGTGTTTTAAAGATCTAACTCCCCATTAGGCAATAATTCTCTAAAAGGGAAACTAATGAACTAGAGTAAGTGGGTTAGAAGAAGAGCTATGTAACATCCAGCACAGTTGCCAATCCAGATAATGGGTGAATGTGCCTGTGTGCTATGGAAATAATGTCCATAAAAACAAAAAGTATATTCCTTGGGGGGGGGGGGNCCACCAAAAACTATGTGGCTGCTGAGAAGAAAAGTTCCTGACCGTATTCTTGTGTAGGAATTGTGTCTAAACATCTACAAACTTAGTTGTACAGCCATAGGAATGAGCAGCAAGTACATCTGTGTGAGCAAATTCTCTGCTCTTTGTGGTTTTAACTCTGCTCTGTAGTGGTTATACTTCCCTTTGCTTACAAAAACTACATTTTCAGAGTCTGAATGACATCTTTCTTTCTCTGAGTGATAGATTCAGACCATGTTCACTCTGCTCTTGCCTTGTGCAGTGCAAATCAGGGTCTGGAGAGTCTTGAACAGACTTCAGACCTCAGAAGGGAGATAGAACAAAAGCAGGTTTCTCTTCTGGAAATGTTCCTCCTTTATCTGACACTGGGATATGCCCAAGCACACAGCAGTGAAAAAGAGCAGTTATTCAAACCTCTCATCTCTAGACCAGCTGGCTCACAGCCACAGGACCTGATTTTATTGGAGTGCCTCTCCAAGCTGAGTAAGATGCCCTAAGATGCAGAATAGTGTTTAGGACTGGATTACAAGTCTTGTGCTAAACTCTATTTTGCCTTATCTGAGTGATGTAATCACCCATGTACCTATACTTTGATATGGATGAGGTAGAAATGGCAATGCTTCCTCTCCTCAGCCACCCCTGTGAGGTTTGTTTGAGGAAATGTTATCAAAGCACAAGTCACCGGTCAGTCACTAGCCCCTCTCCATGGATTAGCTCAGGCCGGTCCTGAGTACAGGTTGGCAGAGCTGAGCATGTGTGACTGGCCACACTGGGTTGTGTGAGGGCTGCCTTGGCAGCAGGCATCAGCTGGGCTCCCCTTGGCAGATAAATAAAGTGAGTAGATCTCCCAGCCCAGCATGAGCAGGCACCATTAACAAGGTCAGTGTTGCTCTGGAGCAAAGGTTTCCTGCAGTCTGCCAGCTCCTTCCCCAAGCAAAGCAAAATGAGCTCTTTGCTCAGCTGGCCTGAATCCTTCTGCTGTGCTATGAATCAGCACAGCAAGAGATCCCCTTACTCAGAAGAAACTCTGCTCTTGAGGAGTTTTTGGAGCCCACACAGTGAGTGGGTGACTTGCCCTCTGCTCTATGCCTGTGTTTTTCCTATGACAGGGAGATCTGACACGGGATGAAATACAACATCCAAACCCAGCCAGGCAGCTGATGGGACAACAAGCCAGCCTTGGGGAAGTGGGGTCCCTGGCACCGATGCCTTGCAGCATGTCAGTGTGCAGGAGCATGGGATGGAGATGAGAAAACAACACTGGGAACAGAAGAAGCAGAGTTTTAACTGGGAGAGAAAAGTAAATATTTTCTGAGAGGAAGAGAAAAAGAAAAGGAAACCAGCCTTCAGGGTGTTCTTCTATTGATATAAACATACAAACAAAAGCATTCCAAACCTGGACTTAGTGGGAAATGTCCACTTAATTATAGACCCTCAGTAAAGCCCTGAGCAGTTAATGGTCAGAAGCAGCCCCCTCTCCATCTTGCTTTTGATCCATTCCTTTCTCTTGCCTGTGTCTCACAAACGACTCTGCAATTATAGCCAGTAGCCAAATACTTTATTACATGCACTGTGTGGGTTTGAGGCCAGCACCTACCAGAGTCAGTTGTAAAACTTCCCTCCACTTCCATGGACATTGGATCAGACATTGACAGAGTGGCATTTAAAAAACAAGAAAGGAATTAAGAGCCTCTCAGCTAATTAGACATGCTGGCACATGTAGTGTTTCCTCCATCTGCCATCCTGCAGACAGCTATGTGGCTAGGAACAATATTTCTTGACATTCTCATGGCAGTTACCATATGGTTTCAGAAAAATTCTCTGGCCATGGTTCCACTGGGCTATGAGTTTAAACTTGCTCTGATGTTGTTGTTACATCTGATTTCACATTAACATTTTTGCATCTTACCTATGATTGTGGGTTTTTTTCTTTCCAAATTCAGCAGTGGGTTGATTTTAATTAGCTTGAACATTTCAAAGTAGCTAGCCAAAAAGCTCTGAAACCAACATCTGAATGAATTCCCTGGGAAGGGAGGAAAAAGTGGAGAATATGATGGTGAATAAGTCATGTAACTCTAGGAAAAGGCCCAAGCTACCTAACATTCTTACCTTCCTTTCCCCTTTAAATACCTAGTCCAGTTAGAAAACACTGGATTTATTTACTTGGTTTCGGTATGCATAATCAGGATCACCTATAACATAGGATAGTTCACAGCAATTATTTGAATATGCCCATTTGGAAGATAAGAATAGCAGTGTCTGAACATGAAAATTCACTAATTTGGTCAGGGGGTTGCATTGAAGACCTCTCTTATCAATCCTCTTCTGCAAGCAAGGTTTGTGAGACAGAGATGTGGGCAACTAACTGAAAAACTTTAATATTACAGTATCAAAACTCTTAGCTAAATCACTGTGATTAGGTTAATTCATCAGTGCTAAGGAAACAAACTCAGTAGTCTGATTAAATGGGATTCTTACAGCGATTAAAAGCTTTTTTTAATTCCTATTTTGTCTCTGATTTAAAAAAAAAATCAAATATCTTCTTGGAAGAGATCCAACTTAAGTGCAAGTTGACTCAAGGGAGGCTTCTTCTAATGGCTCTGCATGAGTCACCTGCAATTACTACAAATTATCTGACTTGTTCCAAGCTGTGCATCTTTGCTGAGACACTTTGTCTGTCAAGTCTCAGTTTCCATGTTGAGCTTGGTCCGAGTGTGAGTGATGTTGGGCTCAAGGCTGTCTTGCTAGAAAAATCTAGAAATCCATTGACCTGGATTTTTCAGCACAAGTGGGGCAGCCCAGAGACTATCTCACTGCTTGTTTGTTGGCTTTTTTTTCCAGTGATTAGCCAGGGTGCTGTTCTTTAAAACCATTTATCTTCAGGCGAGCTATTTCAGATAGTAACAAGGCTATGGGCATCCCTAAGG
Organism: Ptilonorhynchus violaceus; assembly: GCA_013397565.1. Lineage (NCBI taxonomy): Eukaryota > Metazoa > Chordata > Aves > Passeriformes > Ptilonorhynchidae > Ptilonorhynchus > Ptilonorhynchus violaceus. The sequence continues at coordinate 628,520 of VZRJ01000820.1, forward strand.
GAATCTGCAGCTTCCTAGAAATGCAACTGCAGCCCTGCCATGGGGTGTGGTACTCAAGAAGGAGCTTCATTAGGGTTTTGGGCTGGTTGTTTCTGTGGATCTTTTGGGTGCTAATGGGGGTGTGGAAATCTGCTGAGGAAGGCCTGATGCATGGGGTGGGGAAGAGAGGTTCTCAGCTGGGGTTCCCCCCCCAAAGAGGCCAGAAGGAGTGAATGCAGTGGTGGGGAATGAGAGCCTTTGTGAGAAGGGGTGTGGTGAGAGAAGAGAGGCACAGGCAGGTACCTGAATCAGGGAAGAGATGCTTTGGTTCCATGCCATCAGGATGAGATCCTCAGGGAAGTGTGGAGCTTGTTCTGTCAGCAGTGCTGAGTCCATATCTGACAGATGAGGACTGTTCCAAAGGGAAAAGTCTTTAAGCAGCTCCTTGGTAATGTCAATTGGTAACAGCAATGTGAGCCTGCCCGATAGTAACTCGCTCTGTGGGAGGTTGCTGATGGAGACAACAATCATGGCAATGGTCACTGCAACCTTCCCAAGCTGCAGCCAGTCCTCTGCTGAAGCTTCATAAGCACTTCAAGCTCAAAAGGAGGACAAAACAGAGCTTTCTTTTATTCTGCTGAATTGCCCAGGGAAGGAAGCTGCCAGGGGCTTGACCTCTCCTGAATAACATTTTAACAACTTTTGCTGTCAATGGAAAGGGAGACTTTCTCATTGAGACCTTTTGACCCCTTACAATGGGGTCTATGTCGTGTACACCCATTAAGAATCCTAAATGGTTGCTGCTCTCCATGGAGGTGTTGCAGGTGCTGGCTGCAGCTGTTGAGGAGGATCATCTTCCAGAGAGGAGGAAAAGTCAGTCGTTTTTTTCTTGGGCAGGGAGCAGAATGCCTTGCAAGCAGGTGCACATGCTGGTCTAGCCCATGCTGTAAGTTTGATCCTGGCAGGAACTGAGTTTCATTTTAATGGACTATGTTAGCTTGAAAGAATTAGTAAAAGTCAGATACAAAGCTGGTATGGTGAGGACTCTGATGTCATCACCAGCTTTCCCTGAGGTCCTGCAATGTCTCTTATGACAAAGAGCTTTGTAAAGTAAATAATACTGCCAGGGAAAGTTGCATGTGTCTGGCCCCATGAAAATAAGAGAGGTTGTAATGCTGTGGATCTTGGATTAAATCTTAATTGTGCACTTCTTGACACACATGCTGTTTGCACCAAAGGATGCAATACCCTGATTGTCTCTCTGCCTCAGCTCTGAATCTCTTTTCCTTTTATTTTCTCTTCTTCCTTTTTTTCCCCCATTTAATGAGCAGGGCTTTCTAGACAGTGATGTATTTGGGCTGCTGCCCCTCAAAGAGAAGTAAACAGAAGGAAGAAATTGCCTTTGGGCCAGCTGGCAGAGCTTTTCTCTGTAAGTCAGAAGGTTTTAGAAGACTTTTCCTACTGAGATGATAGGCTTTTAAATGGAAACCAGGGGTCATTTATGGATAGGCTTCTCCAGGGATTACACAGGGAGAAGGGACTGTCATGTAGAGAACCTCATTCCCTTCTCTGTCAGTTTATTGGCTGAAATTTGCTCGGTGGAATAACTTCCACCCTAGTTGCATTATTCAAAAATAGGAGAAATATAGCAGAAAAGAAGGCAAAATGAAAAGCTTCCTCTTGAGTCATGGATGCTAGCAAGGATTGTTAATAGATGCAGAGGCTTTTCCCTTAAAAACTATGCATTTCTTATGATCAGGGATTAAAATCTTTCAGTTTTGTTTTCAGTCAGTATACGAAGTTTTCTGAAAACCTGTCTCTGAACACTGAAGGTGCCATGTAACATTTATTTCCTGTGACTGGTAATTCACATCTTGGAGGTCAGATAATGAATCATAGCAAACTCTCTTAAGGAGAGTTTTCTGTTTCTTGGGGTTTTTTGGTTTGTTTTGTTTGGTAGCTTGTTTTAGTTTTTTTACTCAGTAGAATTCAAAGTGCTTGTCAAAAACACACAACATATTTTCTAGTTTTAAAGTGGACAACCAAAGGCAAAAATACATGGTAATAGTTTGTCCAAAAGGAATACAGTAAAGAATGGCAAGGCATAGAAATGGACTGCTGGCCTGAGCAGCAAATCCAAATTGTACCTCCTTGTGATTAGTCAGTGATATTGAAACTTTTACCACCTTATTTGTTTAGCTTCCAACAAAGGCAGACAGGCCAAGGCCTGATGCATGGTCCTAGTTGGAAGTGTCAGGTGAACCATGTGATCTATACATCTCTTACTCATGGTTTTATATTAATTTTAGCTCAACAATACTATAAGGCTTTGCTGTAAGGTGGCTTTTTGGGTGTTATATTTTAAAATATGGCACTGGTCTCCTTCCAGTGTTTGTTATAGTGCATATTGGTCTACAGCACAGATCACCCCTAATCGACACAGATTGTGAACTTAATATTTATAGGGCAATGCAGAGAGTATTGTTGCTGCTGTCTTGGCTGTATTTGTTCTATTTGAGCCAAATCTTTTACAAAAAGACTGTAAAGCTAATATCACATTTTCTCAGGAGGCCCTCTCAGATATGACCTATGAAATGAAAAATGCTTGTGCAGCCTCAATGAGAAGACAAAAATACTTTTAGCCAATTATATGTTCTGAGGGGAGACTGATCAGGATGCATAAGGGTCTGGTACACTGTCCATTCAATCTGGTTTTTTTCCTGGGAATTTTTTAGTGCTTGTGCTATTTGGCAACATCTGAAACAGTGAAACGTCAATCAGTAGAAACAACCTTGAAGGCCTGATCTACTGAAGTTGATGCATTTTGACTACTCTTGTTGTAACAGATACTAGCTTTAGATCAGACACTCAATGATTTTTTCTTCATCAATCCTCTCTTTCCAGGATTGTGATAGAAATCTGATAATTTCTATTGATTGTTCTCTCATGAAGGGAAATAGGAGACAGCTACCTCTGTCCTCTGTGTCCTGGGCTGAGTCTGAATCTCTAGCTCGGTATGGTCAGCTTGCCAAGAGCTGGTGGCCTCTTTCAGAAATTAGTTTTCTGACAGTTCAGCACATCTTATCCATAGCAGTTTCTTTATAGTTACTTTATTTTATCCCATTTTCCCTAAAAAAGGACTTCTGCTTGTCCTATAGGCAATGTACTCTTACCCTATATTTCTCCAGTCCCACACTTGTTCTTAATAGGGTTCTAAAAAAATCAAATTGTTGTTAACACTTTACAACAATGATTAAATAGTGCTAAGCTTAAATCAGTGCTTTAGATAGACAAGTTTATCTGTAATTTCAGCAGTTGTGTCCTAGCCCCAATTAAATAGGAATGTAAATAACAAAAAATATGGGAGCTATGACAGAAGTCAGGAGATACAAGAACCAGCAACTGGCTTCAAGCCAGGCACAATTTCCTTTTAGTATGTGTGTAAATATGTGTGTATATATTTGGCAAAATTCTGTATTTTCCTACAGATAGACAGGTTCTTCCTGAAAAGGCAGAGCAGTTCTTTTCTGTCCCCAGCAGAAGCTGCTCGTGTTGGCACACTTACAGGAGCCTTGGCAAAGTGCAGAGGGCAGCTGGAGTTGAAAGCCAAGTTAGGAGTGTTTATCTCCATGAGCTCACAACTGTCAAATGGTGATAAAAACACTACTTAGTGCTGAGAGCTGTGCAGCTTAGCAGGAAGCTGGGAGGTGTCAGAGTTGGGACTGCAAGAAATGAAGGGCAATTTTTCTTAAGCTTGAAAGAGGATTGATAAAACATGTCAGGGGCAAGAAGCATTTCTCTGTGTGTGTGTGTCTCTCTAGCCATGCTTTTTTACCTGTGTGTGTGCCACTTCAGAGCCCAGGAGAGGTGCTGGTTTGACAGCCACAGTGCCAGAACACACTGATTACCTGCTGAACATGCCCACACCTGACAGGAACACGACAAGTTTCAATGTGTCTGGCAGGGCTATTCTCCAGCTTGGTCTCTCTGCCCAACTGGAGCCAGATTTTCACAAATTTGCTCCCTTTCAGGCACTCAGCAGCTTTGCATGTGATGTGCCAAAAGCTTCTGGGAATCTGGCTACTGGCTTTGCCAAACAGAACCATGCCCATGAGATCTGAGAGTCCTGCTGTTGGATATCTTAACTGACATGGAGAACTTTTGGCAGTCTTGGTAGTGATTTCCCTGATGTGAGCATTTGGTCACTAAAAGCAAAGCTGAGAGGTGTGTTTAATTAAAGCTACAGTGCAGCCAAAGTAGCCTCCTGAGTGTGATGGTGTTATGGTAGAGGTGACTGAAAGCTGGATCTCAACAGCTCTTGTCAGAAGTTTATATCAATATCAGTTTCCTTTCCAGTGTCCAGTTTCAACTGCAGGGTACAAAACTGCTGCTCTTTCATAGATACTGTGCACTGAATCAATTGTCATAAACAATATTAATTCCAGCATCCACTTGCCCTACCCCCAAATGAATTCTAGGCTCTATTTCCACATGCTGTTAGTAGAAAAGGACTAAACCCATAAAAAATGGGCACATCGTGGAAAACACTTCTGGAATATTTATTTCTTGTAGATTGTGTCTGTAACTGGTAGAATATCCGTAAAGCTTGTATATAAGAAAAGGCAAGATTTTTCACAGAAGAACTATGGGGGGGAGAAATCTGATAAATTTTTTTTCATGGGGTTTTTTTCTTAGTGGATGTAAAAATCAAAGATGATTGCATCAATGCAGATTCATTCTCTGAAGTCAGTGGAAATTTTTGTTTCATGCTATCAGGTTTTTTTACAAACCCTAATCACAGACTGAAAACTCCGTCCTAAGAAAATACTGATACTTTTATTTGAGCAACTTAAAACATGAGCCTGACCCTGAAAAATGCCGCAATCTCAAAGCTGCACAGAGGAGACTGTAAGAGGGATAACACTAAACCTGAAGATTCCAACTTCCCTCAGTGCTTATGGGCATTCAACAGAGAGCCCTGCTATCAGCAATACGTTTGGATTAAAAGATCAATTCTTACTGGGTATTATGTTACCTTCCTAGCCTGCATTTGTTATGGGGCAGACAGAACCTTGTTATCTTGGTAATACAATCACTGCCAAGGTTGTGGCATTACAGCAAGCAATGGATGTGAAGTATATGAAGAGGGGTTCGATTTGGCACAAATCCAGACAGATTGCAATCTAATCCATTTTGCAGAATAGGATCTCATGGAAGTAAAAATTAAGAAGAAACTAAAACATAAGCCACTGAGCTTGTGCACCATAAATAAGTTCTTCCTTAAAAAAACAAAGCAATTATTTGTATGATTTGAAAAGTTTGGGGTTTCATGGACTGTATCTAAACGTAATTACATTATTAAAATATTTGTAAAGAGTGTCACAAATAACAATAAATATAAACGTTCTTAGGCTAGAGTTTTAGTTAGAGGGCTGCAGGTTTTTGAAGCCACACAGTTCAGTGATGCTCTGGTGCCTTTGCTTTGCCATTGTAAATGAACCTCTGTCAGCCAGAAGCACCCAGCAGTGTTCAATGTGGGAGTTCCTCAGAGTGGTGGGAAGAACTGTATTGTCCTGACAACTGTATTGTCCTGTTGCATGGGGGCTGGACCAGGAAAGTCACAGGAAGACTTACTTTGGTACAGAAATGTGCAAAGCAAGCCTCTTGCAGAGCACAGAGCTGGATTTTGCCAGCCATGTTCTGTTTAAGGTAATCCTTCCCAAGTACAATGTACCCATGCCTGGTTAGTTCAGAGATTTATTGGTTACTACTTTCCTATTTGGAGAGAAGTGACTATTTGATTTATTATTTGACAGATCTGGCAGCTAATTCTGGATATTAAAGGAGCTTTTCAGAGGTAGAGATATTTAAAAGATATTTACATTTCTCCTCTATAATTAAATATCAACAGCTTAAATAGGAGAAACAAATGTTATTTTTGGGGTGGCTTAAGTGACTGTTAATATCTTCCAAATGACTCACGGGAAATTACAATGTGCTGAGGCAAGGGAAGCCTCTCATCCTGCAGTCACTCCAGCTGGTTCATCCTTACCATCCATGTTACACTGTCTGCCCAGGTTCCTGGCACTCACAATGAAGAAGTTTTTCCATGGAAAAGTTGTCCCAGCAGATGATTTGTTGTCAAGACTAACAGCACCTGCTGACCCCCCAGGAGTGCTGTGCAGGTAACAGCGTTAGGATAGCCAGATATGCCAAGGAAAGGGAATTTTGGTACCTTAAAGCTCAGATCACGCTGATGGTTGCAATATCCATTCCGTGTTGAGTGTTGTGGCTCATACTAAATCTTGTTGCTGTGCCTCCAGTAGCATCAGCAGTTCAAAAATAACTCAGCTATGGCTTCCCAAGCTGCAGCCACACCAGCAGAGACTTCCCCATTCATTTTCCTTTATTTCTGACATTGAGGGCAATACAAGGAGCCCACATGAGTTTTCCTGGAAACCCAGCTCATAATTCCTCTCATCCTGAACGAGGTCATCCTTTGAAACAAGGAGAGAGACATCACACATTAATACATACAGCATACATATTTGCTTCTTGGAGTCACTGAGGAAACATGTTCAAAGAGTCTCATGGAATTACAACCACGATGCAAAAACTTCCAAGCAACACAAATTAATTCTTCTAAGAGTACTGGTATAGGAATGATTCGAGCCATAGCTCAGGCTGACCAGAAATTTCAGACAGGAAAATAAAGCCCACTCATAGTGATGTGTTTTAGGAAGTACTTGGGCTAGGTTTTACAGAATTTTCATACTGCATTTGTTCAGAAAAACCCCCAAGAAATAGTTCCAGTACTACAGGAAGGTAGGAAAAAAAAGGGAAAGCCTGTAAGATTTTGAGTATTTTCTAACTGTAGCATGCATTGCCTTTGCATGTACAGGTCTTGATAATTATCAAATAAAACTACTTGTTGTCAAGGGTTAACCTGGAGGCAAACTCCAGATCTCCACACTTAGTTCTTCAGAGGAGAGGAGACAGCAAAAACAGGCTGCAAACTTGAAAAATTATTAAATGATTTATTTCACTAACACTACTAAGAATAGAAAGAATAAAAAATAATAAAAATATTAAGGCATAATATACAAATATCATTCTCCTCCCATACATTCCAATCTTTCTCACTGATCATGCAAAGGACATAAACATGAGATTCTGATCTTATAATTAAGAGTTCTTATTGCCACTTTAGGGGATAAAGCCAGTTCTTTCTGTAGTGTAGTGGGATCCATCCCACAGAAGACAGTTCCCTAAGAAGTATCCTCAGAGTGGTTCCAAACCTTCCAGAAACACCACAGCCCACCCAGGTTTTTGCAGTGGTGTATCCTCTCTCCCACAATACACTCTGCAGTTTGTGGGTCACAAGAAAAGTCTGTTGGGGTTAAACNAAAAGATGGATCTCGATGCTGGTAGAAGATGGCTTCCCTGGCACTTGCTGCCACTCCTTGTCTTCTCTTCTGTTGAACTGCTGGTCTCCATATTTAGTCTTTCACGTGACTGCTTTCCTTTCTCTCTAGCTTAGAGAAGAGGTTAATATTTGCAGAAAATGCCTACAAAAGTATTTATAACAGTTTACATGCTCTCATAAGATAATGCCACTGTATTAGGCTTGCTTCCCTGGGCCCAAGGCTCCTTCTCCCCCATATGCTTCTCTGCACTGGCAGCCATCCAAATTTTTTTGGCTGCTAATAATCGCTTGCCAAAACAGCAAGGTCACTCTTCGATCTCACCAATACACCCGAAAGGAGTGCTTTTTTTAATTCTCTCAGCCTCAGCTTTCTCTCTGCGTAGCTTGGCTTGGCTTAGCTTAGCTGCTTCTCTGTTTGGCCTTGGTCCAGATGATAATAAACCAGCTCCTCTCAGGTCTGGAACAGCACAGGACTGGTGGGGGGTAAGGCCGGCTGCCCCTGCCAGCCCCCCATGCCGTGGGCCCCTGGCCCGGGGGTCAGGGAAGAGGCACTCCCTTGCGAGTGGTCGAGTCGTCAGCCAGGAGCCAGGGAGGAAGTGAGGAAGTGCTGCATCACTTCCTAGATGTTTTTGATAACATTCCTTTCACAGAGACGTCACATGAACACTAAGTGGCTCATAGAACTGTCCTTTACCTGGTTTTCACCAATCAAATTTGTCTCACACCCGTTCAAACTATGACACTTGTTAAGAAAGGAGATACAGCCAATATCAGAGAAAATCCCAGCAGAACTCACTGTAAATAATATTTCTCAGAGCTGTTCACCAGTTCCTCTGAAAAACCTCACTTGTATCAATAAAAGGTTCAAAGATGGTGCACTAGAGAAAAACTTGACAAAGATATTAGCAGGTTGTGCGCAATGATAGCTGTGCTCTGCGTGTTGGGAGCAGTGCAGGGTGTGAGGGTGGGCTGGGATAGAGTTATCCACTGCTAATTAGGAGAGGGGGGTGAGGGAGATACAGGGCTGGCTGCCTTTCAGTATCCCACGCATCACTTGCTGGTACAAGAAAGGGTGTGAAAAATAGCAGTGCCCTATGCTGCACATGTCCACAAGGAAAGGTAATTTAAAATCTTAACAAGGGTCCATAATTAGATTTTATCCTTTTTTTTTTCCTTTCTAAGATAGAACTGAACAAGACTTCAGTAACTAACTTTTGTTTTAAAATAATTGCTTCTGAAATCCCTTCTGACAGCGGGTGATTTTCAGGGCTCCATGAGATAAGCAAAATCTCTCAGAATTACCACAACCTCTTTGGGTCCTTCATATCACCTCGTGGTCCAGGACCCCTGCAGTTCAGCAGGATTTATCAGTTGCCTAACCACAACTATATAGAAATAGTTACACTCATCTGTGCCTACAAAAAAATCCTCTTTGATCAGCAAAGAAATGCCCTTACATATTTTTTCCTGAGATACAAAGCTGACTGAGGAGCCTGGTGAACCTCAAGTTGTTTCCCAAGAACCCAGAAATATATTAGGTTACTCAGCTGTGCTATGTGAGAACAAGTATCCATGTAGACCATCTTCAGCAGTGCCCAAACCCAGCTGCTGAGGGAATAGTAAGGCTAGGGGAAGAATAGAGATTACAAAATATATGGAATTCCCCTCAAATATTCTTCCAGTCCCCAGCATATTTTCAAACTCCAAGCCTTCCTGAATCAAATGTGGGATTAATGTTTTTAATAATTCCCCATGGATTCATTTTTCTGGGAACTTGTCTCATACCCCTCCAACCCACTGTTAAAATTAAACATATATAATGTACTCAACTACTAGGAGTAGGGGAGTGCATGGATGAATCGCAAATGTTGACTTTTTCCTGAAGGATACCAATGGGCATAAAGCTGTCAGCAATCACATGGAAATCCATCTCTATCTACCATGGAGACAAAAGAGCACAGAGGCAGAAAAAAAGTGTTCTCTGTTGTTTAAAGACTTCTTTGGCCTCTGATGACAGCTGTGACTCTTAATTAAATAATAAAACCTTCCTTAGAAATTTCTGCAAAGGCTTGGTCAGGAGATACCATGTTTGTGGAATTTGCAACATTTATAGGATTGTCCTATAAACATTGGCAGCTCAGCAGGTTCTTACAACCCTGAAAAGTCCTGTTAGCTTAGCTGTGGTTTGAATTACTGTCTAGAAACTATGGTTGCTTAGACGTTATTGCTACTATTATTTTTGTTGTTGTTATTTTTATTATTATAAAATATTAATTATTTTATTATTAATATCGTTTCACAGAATTATCAACCATTTCTCAGCCTTGCTTATTTACTTTAAGCCACTCGAATTGTTTTCTGAAAGAAGCCTTGCCTGCACAGCTGAGAAATATAGAAGGGCTGATTAGCTCCTATACATTTTATGACTGTATTTTACAGTAACAGTCTTGAGGACACCTTCCCAATAAAGTGACTTTTACCTTTTCTTTTGTTACAGAAGAGTGCAAATTCCATCCTCTCAAAGATGAATATTGGCCTGGCCTGTAAATGTGATGCATGCCCAAATCACAAAAGCAGAATCTACTTAGCAATTTTCATCTTCTCATGGAGGGAATTTGTGTATGCTTCTCAAAACTGCACTTCCATCTTGGAGGTAGACTCCAGAGAATATAAAATATACAGTATCAGCCTTTTTATGCTTTTTATGATGATTTCCAAGAGTAATTGCTACTCATTAACATTAAACTTGCTATAAAAATGTACTTAGAGTGCATCATGAACTGGTAGGAGAGTTTGCTGAGTTTTTATTCTTTTATGGTTCCTACGTGGTACGAAAAGATACTGGAAGAGAATGTAAGGGTCAAGAGGCCTGGGAGTTGTTTTGTTTCACAGGCTTACAGACCACATCCAAAGAGGAGCTATTGATGGCAGCAGTATAGAATTAAAAAGAAAAGAAAAACCACAACTTTTTATGACTCCTTGTACTGTCTCAGGCAAGAAGCCATAAATCAGCAGCAAGGTCATAGCAGTAGATGACAAAACAGGTCACTCCAACACAGGCAGGATTGAATTCTGCTGTGGCCAAGGGCAGCTTTTGATACTGCTGCTTTTCCGTAGTGTGGAGTGAAGTACTCAGGATAGCAGTGGCACTGATGGTAGAGCACACAACAGCAGCAACCCTATATAGCTTGAAAGTGCAGTTTCTCCTCTTTTTCCTTCCTTCCTTGTTTCCCTTCTTCCAGCTGGTTCATGATCATCCACTACTGACACAGGGAAAAAGGAAGGCAGGCTTAGGCCGGCCTAGGATGAATCTCTTCCACTTGGCTTGTTTCTTTTTTCTTTCTTCCTTACTTTTATATTTCGTTACTTTCTGTCTTTTTTACTCTTCCTTCCCTTCTCTCCCTCCCTTCCTTTTTTTTCTTCAAAGCAAACTAAGCATCAAACCCCAATTGTTGGAACTGCATTTAGTCCGGTTGGACCTAATCCAGTAACATCTCACCATTTCTCAGCGGAATTTCATCTGAGTCCATCAGTTTGCCTATGTGGAACCACCTGAGACCTCTGATCTAAGATATTTGAGTTCTCTTTATAGCCTCTGAACTACATAGTTTCCTAATTCTCACCAGAAAAAAATGCTACCCCCTCCTTTCCCCTATGTACTAAGTTAACATGACCTGTGTTATTCTATCTCCTTCCTAATGCAGTTTTTATGGGGTACTGCTATTATTTAGCTTTCATAATGTTAATTAATGTCATGTATTTTGACAAGAGTTCTAAGTCTACTTAACCTGTCTAGCTTGTTGTGTGCAACTTATTATTGATTCAAGCCCTTTGCTAGACCTTGAGAAAATACTAGACAATTAGTGAGTGGAGTGTGGCTTTTCTAAAAGCCATTTTCTTCAAAGGCCTTACAGGGGCAAGACCTTATTCTCTTGTCTGCATTTCTCAATCTGTCACTGCCAAGGAGAAAAAACTTATATTAAAAATACATACTCCCATTTTTACCACTGAAAAGAAATGCAGTGTTGTCATAAGGACAAGAAAGAGGTAGAGGTCTGCACAGTCTACCAGGCAACAGTTTGTGGGAGAGACATTAGGGGCACTCCAGCTGTTTGCAGCCATTACCTCCACAAATTCCTCAGGGTTTATCATACAGAGTTGTGAAGGAGAGCTGTCCTGGCTTCTTGACTACTCCTTGGTTTTCCACCTGTGAGAGCATGAAGTTCATACTGATCTCTCTAGCCTTGGTTGTCATGTCTAGGACTTTGTTTGTATCTTAAAGGTACTCCATGAGGGTGTTTATTTAAACAGTTTCCTCTATTTCTCTAGTGAGGGATATCTTCTTCCCTAAGGACACTGCATGGATACAACTTGTCTGTAAGGATGATAAAACACATCTACCAAATTATGTTGGTACCACATCCTAAGCCCATACAAGTGTCATCACCTGACTTACAGCCATGTCTGAACTATTTTCATACCTGTTACAAATCTCTAGATGTAGAACAGGCAGAGCTTCATACTGTCTTTTCATAATGTCCAGTGCTCAGAAAATGGCCACTGGCATCTTGTCTGGCTGCAGAGAGAAGAGTGTGTGGACATTTCAGGACAAAATACAGTTGATTTAAACCCTAGTGAAATCAGTTTATTTTAACTTGTTTTACTGATTTTCACGGCTCAATAGAAGCATTCACCTAGTCAGTAAGACCCACAGGGGCCTGGAATAGAAAATGAAAAAACTGCTACAAAAAAAGCCCCAAACCCAACAAAACGAAACTACCCACTTGTTTGCTAGTTGGCATTCCAGACCAAAGATTGATTAATTCAGTCTCAGATCTTATGCTAGGGTGCTCAGTCCAGCCTAAACTAATCTTAACATTAAGCTAAATTACGTTGTTTGATTTTGCAGTGAAAGTACTTGTGCAGTCAGCCCTGTTGGAGGAACTGGTGAGGAAGTTCTCCCATAATGCCTGCAAGATGTTCAGGACAGGCTTCTATCTGAGTACCCATGAATGCTGTGTATCCATCACTGTGCTGCTGAAAAGGGTTTTGACTCACTTGTTTGAGTTTGTGGTGGAGGGGTCAGGAGCCTTCACGCTGTAGGTGGTGTGAGGTGGGTCTGACAGCCATCCCTTCTGTGCTGTGATGTTTTATCTGGCTCAAGAGCACACACAGGCCTAGCACACGCTGATTTCTCAAACGAGACTAAATTTGGTGTGATGGCAGAGTGTGATGTAAGAACATGGTCTAACTGGAGGGCCTTAGCAGCTGGCATGGCAGTCTGGAAATGCTCCTTACCCCAGGAGAGGGAAACTAGGCTCTGCTGGGAGGATTGGCTGGCTGGCTGGGAAGGCACTCAGACACCAGAGAGATGAAGGGTAAAATGAGAGAATCTGCATGAAAGAGACTACGATCTGAGAGAAAAATGAGGTTGTCACAATAAATTGTTATCCCTGGGTATCTGAGTTAGCACATCACTGAGACAAATGATACAGTTCACTCAAGAGTTCTTGTCCAGCCCTCTGCAGATACACAAAAAACATTACAACTTTTATCTTCAGCTCACACAGAGAGGTTTTTCTTCACCATGGTTACTCTCTAGGCAGCTTTTTTTTTTAAAGGAAAGAGAGAGTAAAAAATGGAGTTTCAAAAATTAGTTGTATCAGCACTGCCCACCATTGCGTGTTCCTCACCAGCCCTGCCTTGCTTACACGTGCCAGTGGACAGCAGAGAGCAGAGTTTTTGCTGATAGATGAGAAATCAGGTAAATGCCTGCACTAGATGTCAGAGTACAATTCTTCATGGCTGCCTAGAACTTCAATAAAAATCTTCACATCCATCCCCAGACACACAGAGCAATACGATCACGAATGATTGATATTCAGCCTGCTACAATTCTCAGGCTCAGTACCAGCCTTTGAAGTAGGTTAAATAAAATAACCCCATTTCGAGTGCAGTCAGGTCAGGGAATTTTTTTTTACTTGTGGTGGTGTTTCATTGTTTTTTGACAAAGCATGTGGGCCACATGGTGAAAGCCAGTGCATGTCAGGGATGCACCCAAAGCTCTCTGTGTGCTTCAAATTTCAATTTGTCTTGATGATCATAGAGTATAATAAATTAGTGTTCTTAAGAAATGGATCCACATACATGCATACTTACATAACATGGCATCAGCAGCACTCTCTCCACTTTCCTGTGCTACTGGGATGAGTTGGCTATGTCGAAAAGAAAGGAAAAAAAGACATGTTTGTGTTGATTGTTGAGTTGTTGCAGTGGTGGGTTGGTTTGTTTGATCAATTATTTATTTATTTAAATGACTTTGTCTTGTTTGCTAAGAAAGCCAGAGGCGGTGTAAGCTGTGCTTTCTGTGGCAGAAACTCTTCCAAGGAGGAGGAATAGAGACTGATCTATGCATGATCAGACCCCTGGCAAACCACTGGTGTGACAAAACAAGGCTTTGTTAAGCTGATGCTAAACCTTCAAATGCAAGGCAGCATGAGACACTGTTACTGGGGTTCAGAAAGATGCATGCAGGGTAAAAGAGGCAAAGACAGCTGTTTCTGGAAAGATTAGGAAAATGGAGAGTCTGTCTTAGGGATCTGCAAAAGTTTGGCTTATTTGGTTGAGCAAGTGGAGATGGGTGAAAGTGAAGTGGTTACTGCCAGTAAGTGATTAGAGATTGAAGGGAATACCAAGGAAATGAGATAGTAAAGATTAGAAAAACTACAATGCAAGATGAATGTGTGGGAGGTGATGAGTGGGAATGAGCTGTCCATGAATATATGTTAGAAGTTAGAAAACTGCATTCTGTTGACCAAAGATGTGCTTTTCTGGAGAACTTCCAACTAGGTCAAACAACTGTAATTCATTGATGAATTTTGGACTGAGATCCTATGGAATGGCTTCTTGGTGTTAGCAGAAGACTGGATTCTTAACAATTCTAGGCAGTTTAAAAAAATAAAGCCATAAATTATCACCAGTCTGAATATTAAGCTCTATTAATGAACTAGGCATTATGCAACAGTTGTTTCAGAATTTGTGATCTAAAACCAGCGTGTTTTGACCTTTGTGTAGAGGCACAATGTAAAGTGCACATAAACTTCGGTGTAGAAACATCTGTTTGTTGCAGATCCTGGGCTTGTATTAGACAAGTATGAAGGAAAGCAGTGTTATCTGCAGCTTTTTGGCTACACTACAAGATGTGGTGGAAAGTGTGATTGTAGTCGGTGGTGTTTGGATTTTAGATGATCTGGTGATTTGCAAAACTGGTTGAAAAATATTTTTTTCTCCTTGAAAATACTCTATAATCATAGTTTCTGTGGTAGTTTTGTGTATTTCTTTGTCTTTTTCCCCCTAACTTTTCATAAAAAACAAGAACAAGCCAGGTAACATTTGAAATTTAAAAAAAAAAACACCACCACATCCCATTGAGCAGAGATTTTATTTATTTTTTATGACAATGTCTCTGGTATTTAAAGTCAAGTTTCAATGGAAGGGCAGTTTCAAAGGATATTTTTTATCACTTTCAATCAAGTCATATTCGGGAGAAAGTTGTTTGCCAGAGGTTGCCTGTCTGTATCCTGTGAGTTTTCATTATTTAATATATAGGGTCCCAGGGAGCTCTGATGGATTCAAAACACACAGATGCACTGTGCCTGTGCTGAAAAGAGAGGAAAAGGGAATGTGTAGACTACAGTCACATAGACAGCATCTGCTGTATTCATTCATCATTGCACTTTCAAGGTACAGCACCTTGACTTGCTTTTAAACAAAAAAACTGTGCTTATTCCTTTCCTTGATCAGTTGATTACAAAAGCTTCCTTGCTCTCTTTTTTCCCACTTTTTCTGTTCATTTTATTTTTGTCCTTTTCTGCCTGCCTCTGTCCAAATAATTTCTTCTCGAAATTAGCAGGCTAACATATTTCTTGCTTCATAAGAGTTTGATATGCCAGACAATGGATTGCCATGAGGGTACCTAATACAGGAGAGTGTATTCTGACAGCACCCTCCATTTGCAGAGTGCAAACCCTATCAGGATTATTTGATACAGTGTTGTTTTAAGAATAATTTAAGATTCAGGCAATAATTGAATATGAAGCCATCCTGAATCCCCTGAATACATCAAAGGACAAGCTTCAGATGGACAATTGGAAAGACAGGGGAAATTATCTTTCCTGTTCACTGCTTTACTAAGCAAATCTGTTTAAACCTCTTTTCAATGAATGAAACCATAGGACCACTTGACTTGTGATTATAAGTATGATTTATGAAGAGTGTTGTGGTAGATGGGTCTTTGGTGAATCACTGCAGTCCTTTTAGGAAAAGAAATAGGTCACAGAAAAGGATATTGCTGAAATATTGAGGTTTTTTTCTTTCCTTACAACCAGGAAGGGTCCTCAGACACAGCTGGACCTTCATGCTATTGTAGCCAAATTGGAAAACATTTTATCTACAAATTGGGTGTTTTAATTAATTCCTGTCTCTGCTTCAGCCATCACTGAGAATTCAATCAATACCTGAAAGTCTGTAGTTCTTCAGCTGATTTTCAGGAGTAAACTTTATACAATTAATAATCTTTTTTCCTCCCTTGGTACTCTAAGACCTTGGTGCATACCTACTTACATGGAACAAACTTTAGGTTTCTATAAAAGGAACTCTGGAATCTTGCATCTAGGAATAATTTAATCTAATGTACCGGGGTAATGTTTTTGGAAACAGTGTCAAATATTATGGGATATTTACTTATGGAAAGAAAGCCAGGAAAGAGGTCAAATGGTACTTTGTCAGGGCAGTCAGGCTGTTCCAGAAATAGGTGAGCAAGTATCCTGTATTATAAATGCATAACCGTGCTCCTTGGAAAGAGAGAATAAAAAAAAGTCAAAGAAATGTTATTTAATCACACCTTCTACTCTTGATAAATGTCCTACACTGTCTGGGTTTAATACGGAAATTCTTTATCATCAAATCATTTGGGGTGATGAGGTTTTTTGTGGTGAATGTAAAGTAATAGTTTCAGGAGTAAATGAATATGAGGAAAAACTTTACTGGAACAGGCTGCCCAGAGAGGTTGTGGAGTCTCCTTCCCTGGAGATATTCAAAAACCCTCCTGGACATGATCCTGTGCAACCTGCTCTGGGTGAACCTGCTTTAGCAGTGGGTTTGGACTAGATCATCTGCAGATGTCACTTCCAACCCCAGGCATTCTATGATTCCATAATTGAGTAAATTCTGACTTAGATCTCCATTTTGGCCCCCAAATCATGCAATACAAGCTTGACAGAAAACTGAAGATCCCAGATTACATTTTATTTTTAGTTGATTTAAAGGACTGAGAGTGATATCAAGTCTCTTTACAGGTGTATTAATCTGTCATTAGTTTAGTAATTGCTATGATACTAGAACACTTCCATATATGAAAAACAGGGAGATGTGTGTAGTAAGTAAACTACAAATGAGCTTGAAATGAACTGATGAAGGTGTCATAGTTAAAACAGAAATGAATTCAGCCTTTTTACACTGTTCTATATGGAAGACAGACTGGATGATCACATCATACTACTTAATGAAAGAATTTGCTAATTAACTCTACCTTATGTAATTACGTATATATTGAATGTTTTAAATTCATGTCAAAATGTATTAGTACAATAGCAATAGGAGGTGTCCTGATCTATTTTTTTCATTTTTCACACAGATAAATACATGTTTGTTACAGGTAAGGTTTAAGGGAAAGAGTAGGTATAGAAAGCCACAGCTTTCCCATCAGTAGTGTGAAATTTCACCACACCTGCACACAGATCCCTCTCAATCCTTCTGCTTGTATCTAATCATGATCTTTAGGAAGCGGTGTCACATTCCCATACTCATCGAGACCTCTACAATATAACTTGGATGTAGAGAAACCTGGTTGTGGAGACAGTGTTTTCTGTAGGGTTTTTCAACTGCCCTTTGAGAACTAGAGTCTTGGAAGCATTGATTGGTGTGAATCACAGCTGCCAGATGTGTGATTTCATGGCATTGCTGAGCTGGTTTCATCCTCAAGCAGAGACTTGGTGGTGGAAGGCTGGCTGCTCCCCTAGCTGCATCTCCCCTCGCCCACCTCCCACCTTCCCGTCACAGTTTTCTCTCCAGCTAATAGGACTTCGTACTATTCTCCACATCTAGGCAGTTTACATAACCCTAGTCTGGCTTCCTCCTTTGATCTATCCCTGATGAGTGCTAATTACCTGTAGAAGTGATATCTGATGTCAGCTGCTGACAGGTGAGGGGAGCTGTGAGAATCTTGCATGACTCTCATTTTGGATTATTTGCACACTGTGCAACCTGAGATATTCAGAATCAAGGCCCAATCTTGCATTAGTTGCCTCATGTGAGTAGGGGTTTTTTTCTGCCATGATAAAGAGTATGACAGGAAGAGAAGGAACAACTGGGGAAAGACGGGAAGAGAGACAGATTTTTCCTCACATCAAAGTGAGGATTATTTTTGAATGCCTGTGTTTAAGACATTTGTCGCATTTGCTGCAGTTATTTTTGAGAACCTCGCTGTATTTCCAGGAGTTTGCTTGACTCAGAACAGCTGAAAAACAGTGTTGGCAGCACGTAGGTTTTGATCCACTCCTCTCACTCGTGAGGCTGCCCTCTCCCCATGAAACACTGAACCAACAGGCTCTTGCTCATGGTCAATGACTAACGAGTTGAGTAAGAGAATGATGATGCCTTTCCTCCTTTCACTTCCCATTTATGAAATATTGTCTAAACAAACCAGAATTATTAATTTTTTAAAATCTTTTTCTTATGAACATTCAGTGTGAGGGGTTCTAAACTGCTGGCTTCAACAGAAAGGCTGAGATTGAGCAATGTGAACGGGGTTTAAGAAAATATACTGAGCTTCATTTTTTTGTTGTTTCATTAACCCTCAGTGATATTTCAGCTGGTAAAAGAGAGGAAATTTAGATTCTTTTAAATGAAATTAATAGATTTGTCTTGTACTCTATGGAGACTCTTTTGTTTGTTTGGATGTAGGAAGAAACAAGTATAACAGGAATGTTCTTTTACTTCCAAGATGAAAACTAATAGTCTGTGCCACTGCAGCAGAGACACGTAAAGTTCAGCAAATAAATCATGTCATTATCCAAAAAAATATTCTCTGGGTAAAACAGCTGGTTTTGAACACTGGGTTTGCTGAATGTCAGTAAAACCCAGACAGGTGACTTGAAACCATCTGATTTTAAGAAGCCCAATTTAAAGAGCTCAGCCAGTCTGTGTCATGTACATATTTCCTGGCTTATGCCAGCAAATGCGGATTTCTAGGCTTTCCGATTAACAAAGACAGTATTTATCTTATTTGTGATTTGGGGACTGTAACTGCAACATTAAAAATCAAGCGATGACTTTCTGCAGGATAGGGCCAATGAAAGGAAAGGTCTCTGATTTTGGACACTACCTTTGTCTTCACCATAAAGTTGCTAATTCTCCCATCCCAGTGCACAAGTTCTGCCAGCGAAATTCTCTATCAGCAGAACCACGTAGCTATCAGCAGTAGCAAACTAGCACACTGTTACTGCAGTCAAGTACAAAATCAAGCTGATCATCTGTCTTTGTGTCCTTTGTTATCTCTTGCCAGTTCACTGCAATGTATTGATTTATTCATTATTTGTATAAATCACGTGTGAGCAAATCGTCCTGTAGATCACTTTGCAGAAGTGACAAGCTATCAAAATTAACTCAAGGCAGAAGGCAAATCAGGCAATAGTTTTGCCTGTGCTGGCAGATCCAGGTTCTTTAGTCAAAGAAAGAGAGGAGAGGAAGAGGCAATGATCTCTCCCAGGACATACAGTTACTTCCCTGGCCTCCCTTCCTCTTCCACACCTGACCTCCACCAAAACCCTTATGGCTCCTGCCACTTTTTCTCAAGTGTCTGAGAGATGTCAAATGCCTTGAGTTTGCTTTGAGGACCCACCTGATAGGCGATTATATAGGAATAAAGTGGGCATTTATTCATAAGCTGCACTGAACTTATGTAATGCATCTTTGCCCCTGCCAAGTGTTTCCCTCTGGGATTAGTATTATTATTGATTGCATTAAATAAATGAATTATTTCTACTTCCTTTTAGGCAACACTTTAGAATGAATTTGATGTCTCTTTCCTGCATCAGTAATAGTCATCAAATAGAACAGTACCTTTTTGTTGTTGAATATTCTGCTTTCAGCTCAGCCATATTTTATGACATCAGCCAGGAGCATTCACAGCCTTAAAGTTAAGCAGGTGCTTAAGTGTTTTTCTTGAATGAGAACCAGTGATTAGAATTTCACAGGCCTGATGCATTAGGATCCTAACACATCACTGGAGAGGAAGACTTAATAGAACAATTGCTTTCCAGATAAAATGCCTTGCCATTTATAGTTATTTTTCCCATGTTTTAAATCTGTGTCAAATAAGTTTTGTTAGCTCTTTGTTTTCTCCGTTTTTGCCTCCCTCACCATCAGGGTAAGCGAGGAAATGAGAATTAGGTGTCAAATCTGAAGATGTTAGGTCTAGTCTAAACTAGACTCTGAATTTGATGGAAAAAGTCTCTTGACTTCAAAGATGATTATATTGGGCTCTATATAAAATGTCTATGATGGATCTGGGAAATTAACTTACTTCCACATGAAACCCCATTCAATTTCCTAAACATTCATTGCAAAATAATTAAAACACTACCATTATTATGTCTTCATTAAAATGGTTGAGAAGAGCGACTATTATGATCATAATTCTCAAAAGAGTAAAAGATTTCCTGTCTAAAAATAAAATGCTTGCAGTTTTGACTTCCTTCCCTTCAGTCGTTAGCCACTTATTAGCCAAGATCATCTTTTTCTATGCAGTCACTTAACTCAGTGGCAGTTTTTTGTAAACAGAACATGACTTTCATTAGTCCTGCAGTAACAGCTACTGTGCAGCCCTGGGTTCTCCAGCAACACACAAATGTTTGACAAAAGACTGACTATGACAATTAAAACAGCATCCTTCATCGAAAATGAAACGGCTGCAAAAAGCTGTTTCACCATTGTGTAGATATCAATCAAGCCCAGCTGAATGTAAGCTAATAAACATGGCACTTTCTTTATGCTGCCTGCATGGAGGAACAAGAACAGCTGAGAAGGTAGGAAAGAAATACTTGGAGCAGATGTTTGCCTGCTGCTTTTTTGTCTCTCTGGCTCTACTTTGAAGCTTGATACAATAATGAGGAATAATGCAGAAAATGTACAGTCCAGGGGAAAGGAGGATCAGCAGGGCAGGTTATTTTTCCTTTTTCCAAGTCCATCTGCTCAATCTCCATATCTTGAATTGCACTGAAACATCCCAGAACCAGAGATGCAACAGAAAGTTACAATTAGAATTGTGTCCTGTCTTACCTTTTGTGTCATATAATCATAGAATCATTTGTGTTCGAAAATAACTCTAAGATCAAGTCCACCCATTAACCCAGCACTGCCATGTTCACCACTAAACCCTGTCCCCAAGTGTGCCACATCCACACATGTTTTGAAAACTTCCAGGGATGACGATTTCATTTCAATTCCACCACTTTCCTGGGCAGCCGGTTGCAATGCCTTGAGAGGGACCTTGAGAGAAGGAAGGACAGTGCAAGAATGGGTGATCATGGCACACCTGCAGTGACTGACACGATACATCACCGGCTCAGGGATTAGCACACAGTTCGCAGCAGCGTGAGATGGCAAAGTATGAAGAAATAAGGGAGCAGAAGATTGTTGGAGTTGGCAGGAAAGTTCACTTCAGGGTGGTATATACTACAATACTTCCACACACAGGGCAAGAGCATAAAACTTTGATGGCTTCCCATCACTCAAACTTTATCTCCCATTCCTCTGCCCAACTTTACTGCACCTTTGAGTTCCATGAGTTCAGAGAGAGGCATAGTTTTTTCTCAGACTCTCTCAATGCAGTCAGTTGTACTCTTCTGACTTGTTCCATGCTCCAATGTTCCACACTCACAATTCTTATTTCTTCCCTGAGTAAAAATGCCCAAGGACTTTTCAGTCAATTAATGTGTTTACTTGCTGCTTCTCTCTGGCTTTTCTCTAATGGGCATCAGTGCTTGATATAATATATACACTTTGGTCTGCCAGGCTGTATGACTCTAAAAACCCCGGAAATTTTTAAAATCAGCTATTAGAAATACTATATTCATTGGAGTAATAGGGATTAAAATTAGATGCTGACAAATTGATCAACTCTCCTGTAGGCAAGGCAATCATAGAGGAGCAAATTGAAAAAAAAGGAAAAAAAAATCCAAAAGCAAACAAAAAAGCAGATTCACCATCCTTTCATGAGAGCAAATAGCAAAGTATTTGGCATGCTGATTAACTCTCTATCAATCTGCTTTCTGTGTGCCTACCAAATCACTACAAATATTTGCCTGCTGCTAACGGGCAAACAGCAGGTCAATGCTGAAAAACAGATTATGTTGGTTTTGAAGTTAAAATTGAATATCCTTTTTTTTTCTTGCTGCAAAAACTAGCAAAAGGGTCATGAAGGTCAAACATCAATTATCACAGTACTTTTGACATCTGAGATTGGAGGAAAGGTGTGGGGGAGGTGGCTGATACCAATGCAAAGCAGGGCTGGTTCTGGATGCTAACACTATAACTAAGCACATCTTGATTTTGAGGAAATTTGAGCTGTCTGGAAACTGCCAGACAGGCAGTTTCTGCTTCAAGAGCAGCTCAACACAGTCTATCCAGCTATCTCATTTATAAGCTAAATGGGAAGAAGGAGCAACAGTACAGAAAAGCACAACACTCTTGGCATACTTTGTTGAAAAAATAAAAAATGTGAAAGAAGACCTTCATTCACATGGGGAGGAAGCTTGAAGCTTGCCAGTCCTCCCCTCTCTCCCTTCTTCCTTGAGCATATTAATATTTTATCACTTCTCTTTTACTAGGTGACCTGGCTCATATGTTTTTGACACACTAGAAATGAAACTTTCCTCAGTGCAAGGGGAACAGTTTTAGAGGAGTCTGCTAAGGCCAGGAAAGGAGCTTTAGTCTGTGATGGGGGAGGAATGACAGGGGTGAAGCAAAACAGTGTGAATAATTCATGTAGCACATTCAAGATGCCATGTGGATCCTGAACTAGCCCAAGCACACTATTTGCTTTGCATTCATAATGTTTCATTAGCTGCTGTAGAGATGAACAAGGCAAAGTCGTTAAACTTAGTGTAATGTTGTTTTAACACCACTTGTTGGTTGTATTACCATGCAAAGACAGTGACTGCAAAGGACTTTGGTTTCTTCCCTGAGAGTTTTGTTTCAAAGTCACTGCCAGCCTGGGGGAATAGTTACTGGAGAACAACTTCAGACTCCCATCGCCCAGCTCGAAAAATATGATAGAGCCATCTGAGGTTTCAGTGCAGGTGAGTATGTGAGTCCCTGCAAAAGACAGCTCAAGAAATCCTTTCAGTAAGCGCTAAGCAATGCTCATTGCATGCCACAATAGTTATGTTCAGACTAAATGAAGTTAGAGAGCACAGCAGAGTCCTACTCATCATCACTGATGCCTAAAAGAGGAGTTTTTACTGAAAAGTGCAATTCAGCTAAATCCAAGTAGCCAAGACCTTATTTTGAAAGTGTTCTGAGTTTGGCCTTGAGGAGCTGTGCCCTCTCACATCCTGACAGTTCCTGCTATTCAAAATGGAAACCTGGAAGGCAGATTCAGCTGAAAAAAATTTCGGTCAAATTTTGGATAAAAATCTCCCCCACAGTGTTGACTCCCTCATCCTGGTTGAGACTACTTTTAATGGTGCACATTTTAATCTGGAGCATTTTGTGACCTTTGCAAGGAATACATTTGTAAATAACTGTAGGGTTTTAGCATTCCTGCAGAGCTTACCCCACCTCTGCTTAGCTGTTAGCAGATCGCTTGGTTTTATGTGACTGCTTTAATATTCAACTGCCACAACACACTTATCTCAGGATCTCTTAGTCCCTGTTCTGTCTCTCACTGTCTCTGAAATGAAAAGCACTCTTTTGTGTTCTTTTAAAGAGATAAATCACACAGGTTTGCATGAACTGTAGAGTGGGGTGAATTAATTTTTAAGGAATCAGGTGCACTTGTTGAAGAGGATATCTGATTTTTGATGATGACTGTAATGTGAAATGGACACGTAAGGCTTACATGTTTGACAAAACAGATCCAGGGCTTTTTCTGCCGTGGGTGACACTTGGTATGATGATGGTTTTTTTCTTCCTTCCCGTTGGCTGAAGTGCAGAGGAGGTTGATAAGGCTCTTACTGTCTCTGAGGCAATGAACCCAGTGGTTTAGCTCCAGTCATAGAAAATTAGAGCTGCAGTCGCAGAGGTTGTCAGTTCAGGCTCTGCGGATGATTCAGCCCAAAGCGAATTGTCGTGCGAGCCAACCTTGTAACCTGAGTGGGTTGTAAAGTGGACTGAAAGAGGGCCTGGTTATTTACTCTGTGTACAGTGTGCCATTAAATAGGAAAGTTCCCTGAAATGTCATGCCAGTTCCTGTGACTATTTTAGATTAACCGTGTAAAATTCATGGCAATTGTGCTCAAAAAACACAGGCATAAAAATCTGTCTTTTTCAAGAAGAGAAGTAAACAATTTGTCCAGATCCATGCTCAGCTCCACTTCAACACTAAATAGCATAGCTCAAAGGTAGACCAAGGGTTTGGAGGTCTCTGACCTGATTCAGACTTGTGATTGTAAGAGAGGAATATATTCCACTGAGCACACAAAGGGCAAACTGTTGTGTAGAGAGAAGGGAAGCATGGGCAAGACACACACAAAGGAAGGCTGCTGGCTTTTGTAGAATCACAGAATTGTTTGGATCGGAAGGGACCTTAAAGATCACCTAGTTCCAACCCCTCTGCCATGGGCAGGGACACCTTCCACTAAACCAGGATGCTCAAAACCACGTCCAGCCTGGACTTGAACACTTCCAGTGATGGGGCATCCACAACTTTTCTTTTATGTAATATATTTCATTCCCAGAAATCTCAGATAGCTTAATGAAAGAAGACAACGCCATTAGCAACACTTTACAAGTGGATAAAGTGAAGCCAGAATTTCATATGAGGAAGTACTCCCGGTTGTCAGGGACAATCCCAGGGTGGTTATTTATTTAGAGTTTATATGGATGATGGAGACATATGGCTATGGCACCTCCTCAGGGATGCTGAAACAGAGATCCAGGTGGTGTGTGAGTCATGACAGGGACAAAGACATGGCTTTTGGGGAGAAAGTGTGGGCAGAAATAGTGTACTGAATTGACCAGAGCTAATTCAGATCCATATAAACTCATTCTAATTTTTATATGAACATTTGGGTGTCTTCTCTGAACCCGTACAGCTGAGAGCATGGTTTTGTTACAAAGGCAATGTCCAGGCTGTCAAGGGTACAGTTGCCTGCTGACATCACCTACACACCACTTTTGTGGCCACCCTACCAACATTTACACCTGCTGACAATCTGCCTTTAGAAAACTTGTCATTGCTTCTACTCCTGAATTTCACTTATATTTCAAGGAATTCCTCAGTCAGGAGTGCAGTCTGTCACACTAACTTTGGCCTCTGCCATCTCACATCTGAAGTTAATGGAAAATTTCTATAAATTTCAAATAGAAATGAGAACTCTGCTCAAGTAACAGACACCTGCTTTGTGATGACATAAGCAGTATATTCAGCTCCATTAGACCTGTCGGGGAAAAAAAGAAAAATCAAACCAATATAGGAGGAGGAAGTCATGTTGAATCTAAAGAAACTGCTCTGCGTTTTCATGTGCTTGAGTGGCTCATGTGCTGAAGCAAGAGGCAGTGAGCTGTTTTGGAAACAGTAGGTTTGTTATCCCAATTTTGCATTTACAATCAGAGGAGGAATCTTAGTGGAAACTATGCACCAGGAGTAACTACACTTTATTTGCATTTGGAAATGGAAAACAGTGATGCATGTCAAGTGCCCCTTCAAATGATCCTGCCCTCCAAAATCTGGAGTTTATTTTACGTATGGTAGAAAGTTCACAGGAAGGATTTATGTGCCATGTGAGAAGATAGAACAATGGGTGAATGGAAAAAATGCAAAATACAAATAGGGTAGAAATTTTATGGGCAAAGTCTGTTGACTGCTGTTTGATATCTGGGGTTTTTCCCAAGAAGATTATTTGACTGCTTGAGCATTCTTAACTGTCTGAAATTTTATTCTCTGCTATTGTCATGAGCACTGCAGAAGGAACAACTCCATTTCATCCCAGATATCTTAGCTGATATTGGACTTTCTAGGTTTAAAATTTGATCAGGCACTGCGAACCCCATGGAAATTGCAGGAGTGATGAAGTGCAGTCATGTATATATACATATGAGTTTATACTTTTCTGTGTTCCTGAGGCAGCACAAATTCAGCATTAGCGAATAAGTAATGACAATTAGGAAATGTAGGGGGTAAGTCATGCAAAACTGAGTACTCAGTAAAAGTCTCACCAGCTTCACTAAGTGAGATCAGTACTTCTGATTTCCACGATGCATCCACGTACTCCAGTCCCTCCTTTCAAGCAGTGGCCAATAGCAGAGGCCTCTTGGAAGATGACTGTACGATGATCCTTTTCCCAAAATGCTCTCATAACCCTCAGGAAATTGTGGTTGAGAGATTTCCTGTGCCAGAGGTATATTTCTGCATTTAATAGCTCTCCATGGGCTTGTCAGCATTGCCAGGGTTTACTCACTGACTCCCAAGAAGACTTAGGATATATTCTCACATGGGTATTTTGAGACATAACCACTCAGTACACTCAATTGACTGTAATAATAAGTTAGCGCTCTTCAGGGACTCTACTTTCTACTACCAACAAAACAAGAAGACGAAGGAAATATTGCCTGAATTTGATCACATCAGTCATCCATGGGTACTCTGCTGTTCTCAGCAGCAGGAATGGCAGTCAGGTTATCATCTGGCTGCTTTCCAAAAGGCCTGTCCGGTTCTGCTGTGGTCTCACCTGTCCCTGTCAGGGCTGTGACAAATTGCGCTGCACGAACATCGATGTGTTTGGCCAAGCAAGGTGTTTCTTAGATGGGGGCTGTGAGACAGACAAGTGGTCAGACACACCCAGAGGAAAGCAAGGCAAATGTCCTGGCTTTGACTTGGAGCCAGTGGGGGCCAGAATGAGGTGAGAGTAACGAAACATCATTCTGGGAAGGAGCACTGCAATCTCTCTGAAATGTTACTATTTAACTAATTTAGTGACTGAGTAGGGGTGGAATTTTAAACAAATCATATATAAAGTTATTTTTTAGAGTCGACCACAAGGTTGGGAAGAAAGTAGTA
Organism: Ptilonorhynchus violaceus; assembly: GCA_013397565.1. Lineage (NCBI taxonomy): Eukaryota > Metazoa > Chordata > Aves > Passeriformes > Ptilonorhynchidae > Ptilonorhynchus > Ptilonorhynchus violaceus. Next base: position 655,264 of record VZRJ01000820.1, read on the forward strand.
TGTTCGTGAAGCAGCACAAAATCAGCATAGCAAGTAAGTCATGACAATTAGGAAATGTAGGGGGTAAGTCATGCAAAAGTGACTCCAAGAAAAATAAGGTATTGATGCTTCTCTGTTGACATTTATCAGCACTTCTATTTCTCTCTAACATCTGTTTCTGAGTGAGACATCATTTCAAAGCAATTCATTCAGAGTGGATGAAATATTTAGTTATTATAGGACTTGTTTTTCTTACTCTTCAGTGATAGCTTTCATCCATTGAGATCTGCCTCTTTCTACTCTTTTTCTTCATTAGTGGGAAAGATTTGAATTACTGCAAGGATATTCACTGAAGATTTAACAAGATAATTTGTTTGTGCTATGTATTGACTTGACAAGTGTTCATAGAGTCAGACAAGCCTTCTCAGAGATAAGAGAATCAGTCTTTGTCCAGTCTTTCTATGTCTGTCTTTACAACACTCCCTTCAGAAAGCTACTCATGCCACCAAAGATGCAGATCCTTAGAAAACCCTGGTCTTACAGCTAGAGAGATGAAAGAGAAAAGATTCTTGAAGAAAGATCAATACAGCCAGGGGGAACCCTATAATTCACCCAGAGCTGATTTCTTATTCTTTGATTCCAAGTTAGTTATGTTATTTTAGGAACCTAGGGGTGTAAGTGGTTTTTTTTTGCTCTGGTATTTTCATATAATTCTGTGATACTTCTTCAACAAAATTATGCCACATGCATCTGCTACAGGATTTTCATCCACTTAACTTTCTGTAATTCACATACTTTTTCTCATGGTTGAATGATATGCAATATAGAATTGTATTCATTATAACTTTCATAGCAGTAATGAGCATGTTTTGAATGAGAGAGAGATTGCAAGCTTTTTTAAAAAACAACAGATGTAGTCATATGCTTTAGGAAAAATTCAGTTTCTTTAGTTCAACTCAAAATTAGAAAAAAAGACCAGAATTTTTTTTTTTTTTTTTTGAGCTTTTGGAGTTTCATTGAAACAGAAAATTCAGAGTAAAGCAGAAAGAACAGGATGAACAGTTCAATAGCAATCTGAAATTTTAAATTTACTTGTGTCTAAATAAATATAATGCCATTTTAATTAGTCTTGATTGAAATGTGCATCTAAAGCAAGAATAATTTTTGTCTTTCAGAGAGATCTATCCATGATTCCTACATTTGTTTAGCAAATATATCGTCCTTTTTATACTTGTCCTTTAAACTGTGCAAAAACACTCAGGGGCTGAGGGCTAACCATAAACACAAGCAAAATATGCACATATCCAGGTCAGCAGATTAACAGGATGGTGTTGGAACCATGGTCACATCCTCTGCTTTGTGGTTTGCAGTGTGGTAGCAGAGCTATCTGCAGCTCAGGGAGGGATTTGTGTGCACAGGTGACAGCAACTGCTGCTCACTCTGCCCGACAGAGGAACACCAAATCCAACTCTGCTCCTTGCAGCCAGACCCAAGCACCCCTTTCTCTGCATGGCAGCCCTGTCTGAGCCGGGATTCAGATCTCCATCATCAGGGCAGGAAGCTTCAGCTCTGGAGCCTGAGAAGCCTTGAGCTGGTGGTGTTGAATCCTACTCGCTGCTGGAGCTGCTCTGCAGACCCTGTGCATGAATTGTATTTTTGGCTATTAACAAACATTTAGACGCTGTTATCTAGTTTCATCAGGCTACCTGGTGAAATATTTTCTCTTCCATTTAGCAGCCTGAACAAGTGCATTTACCATGAATATCCACATATGCAACTGCAAGTCACCTACCCTTTAATTCTTGTGAAATGCACACAGCGGGAACTGCACAGCAGCACACCCAGCTCCCGGGGGAAAGCTTCGAGCTCCTTATCCTGTGACACAAAGTGAGTGTCAAAGTGGAAGATACTCTTCCAGGAGAACCCCAGCTAAGCCAACACCAACATCCCAGGTAGAAAAGACCGCGTGCAATTACCAAGCCTACATCCCTCCCAGCCAGCTGAAAAAGGTCTGTTAGAAAAACTACATCAATTGCTTCACAGCTTAAGTTGTAAGGAGCTATGTAGTCAGTAATAAACTTGTAGCATTTTTGGCAATTGCCTTTTTCCCTTCACCCTCTGCCCCCATATGTTGACTTCTGCTAACTAATCACACCAAACCAAGGTTAGACAGATTCATTTTCAAATAGCAACGGAAAACATGAAACAAAAATCAGAAAGAGTACAAAAGGTGCTACAAAGAAATTGCCTTCTCAAAAATCCATGCTGCTTCTCTTCAAAGAAATATTTTTACTTGCTGTCCTTCTATGGCATGTAACACACTAATCTTCAAATCCCCATATGAAAGATGAAAATGGGCAGTAATACTTTAGATGTTAGTCACTTTAGGGGCTTGGAGACTAATTATCTTTTAAACTGCTCAGGAAAATCTGATCTGATCAAATAGATGAATTTGGGGAACAAACAAATAAACAAAAACATTAGTAAAGGTCTCTAGTTTACAATATAACGTGTTTACAATATGATGTGTGTAATGAATAGTGAGGATTAAAAAAATAATAGTGGGGGGTATTTGGCCTTCCACACCAAGGTGTTTTCAGAAAGTTTTTTCTGAGGTAATACGAGAAAATTTCAGAGACAATCCAGTGTCCTTAAGATATGTATCTGTAAGAAACAAAATTTGCACTATGAAAACAAGATCTGAGGCATACACTTGTCTCTTAGATGCTTTTTATCTGATGCTCTTTAGTCTCTGGCTTTGGTCTTCTTATCAACAAACTTCGCTTTTTGCTCATGTCTCTCTCTCCAGCAGCCAAGGGTGTTTTGTAGGCTGTTACTATAAGAGGGTATTAAATTCTCCAACTTTATCTTGGCATATGAATATGAAAAGACAACTGTTGCCATCTTTTCGTGGTCTTATTTTGCCCCAGTAGAATGAAATTTACCCATTTGAAACTTCTCTTTAGGTTAAGTAGCTGACAATTATTTTAACATTTGAAAAAGTAGAAAAGACCTGGTTTATTAAATAATTGCAAATACTCCTGCTGACTTTAATGATCTTTGAATCAAGCTGTGATTTTGGCTAAAGATTAAAAGCCTGATCATATCTAATTGGAAGTAGATGAAACTTCTTGCAGTGCAGAGTGAAGATTCTTCATTTCTACATTTGAAAAGATGTTCAAATGTGAACACTTCAAATGAGAAGACATTTTTAATAATGTAATGGGTAAGGAAGAAAAATATATACTGTCAATCAACATTGCTCTGTGGAAAAGAGGTCTTGTCACACAAGGCCTAATTTGTTCTTTGACAGGGATTCACAGCTGGATGATAAAGGTATCTCTCGAGATATGATATTCTTGGAATGAGTATTGGTACAGCCGATCCTGTCTGGGGCTGTGGGAAAGGATTGATCATCCCTTTATTTCCCCCAGTTGTACTTTCTGTTAATCCATGTTGTTACTTTTTTTTGTAAGTGTTTGAAATCAAACGGTTTCAAAGTTTGAATAAACATCATAACCTATGAAGAATACAATGTATGGACAAAGAAGTGACTGACAAATCCTAAAAGAGATCTATCAATGGGAAATCATTAGCAAAAAGGGATGCTTCTTAGGCAATTATCAGGGAAATAAAATGTCCTTTTCAAGTATGGACAAAGCCCAGTATTCTGTTAAGTAAAGATAAGGGCAAGACTATGATGCACAGGGATCTAGCATCATTTGGTTATCGTCTGGCCTATTCAAGTAACTTCAAAAAACTCTTCTGCAAAATGGTGTGTTATGATACTCTGAAAAACAGGGATCCCAAAAAAAGGTTGAGGAGTCATATTCAGGAAACAAGTTAACTCAAGATCATAGGAAGTCCCTTTAAGAATTTCACAAATGTCTTTTGGACTATGCAGGTTATAGCTGAAGGTGATTGAAACCAGTTCTCAATTTCAATGATTCTTGGATTCTAAACAGCACAATAAAGAGCAGAGAGCAGTGAATGAATCTAGGATTTGTAAGCTGATTTTTTTTTCAATATGCTTGGTTAAATTCTGCAATACAATTTGTACAGAAAGCAATTTGTACAGAAAGCAGATCTATGTTGTGGGGAAAAAAAAAACCAAATTAAACTTGTCCTGACCTGTAGCTCCAGATCACATAGCAAAACACTTTACAGGGATATAACCTTGAGTCTCAGAAGCAACTAGAAAGTCCTGCCTAGAGGGACTGTCTCAGAGCAGTATTTTGTGCAGTCACAGTGTAGAAAACAGTGTGCAGTGCAAGTCTCCTTAATCTGGAAAAGTTATCAAGCCAGATATAGTCTAGTGATAAAGAAGTAAAAATGTTTGCTAAAGTGGTGGAGATAACTAATCACCTAATTAACTGTAAAGCCCACGGTGTCCTCTCTACTTCTTGAGGACTCCAGATCAAATTTTGGCCTGGTTTTAATCTATTGGGCAATGCTAAAACCTCCGGCATATCTGAGTGGGAAGATTTGGCATTATGTCCATAAAAATATGGAATTCATAGAATTCCTCTGAGCATCAGTTCCCAGCATGGACTCACTCCTGTTTCACAGTCTGACCCATTCGGGTCAGGAGGAGCAGGGCACGGTGAGCTCAGAGCACATCACTCCACAGTGGATAATAATTGTTTCTGGTTGTCAGGTCATGCAGAATTTGATCCTCCTGTAAATTGCTGAGAGTTATGCAAAGCACTTGAACACAAGGACACAGCTCATGGGCATGGATGAAAAATGTCAAATTTTTTTAGCTCACATAAAAAAAGATGGAAATTTTGAAAAGCCAAGAAAATCCAAGTTTGGATTCAAGTGGGGGAAAAGTGAATATCTTTTCCTCCCTCCTGTAAAAGAAAAACAACTAAATATAAGATAAGAAACCAAACAAGACAAACACCAAAAAAATGCCAGACTAACCTGTTTATCAGTTCTGGGCTTGTTTTATGGGAAAAGAACTGATATCTTTCTCATGAAAATAGAGGAGCTATGAATTTTTCAACCATTGGAAGAAAATAGCGATAAAGCCAAATAAGAGTGGGGAGTTTTTTTCTCTTCATGTGTGCTCATGTATGTCTAAAGGAAGGCACTCATACATAGTTTCTATGCAAGCAATGTATTCATATCCAAGGCAGTTATTCTTGGGGCCTGCATGGATGTTCCTGTGAAGTTCCAGGAGCTTTAGGATGTGTTCAGGAGAAACTACTCTTCACACATAAAAATTCAACACGCTATCACTCCTGTGCTTGACAGCAGTGCAGCCTTTTAGTAGCAATGTTAAACGCAACACAGACAGGTACATTGTAATTGCTTCTGCTGTGAGAGAGAGCTTTATTTCACCTGGAAGCTTTTGGCTGATGGCTACACTCACTGACAGTTAATCATCCTTTCACCCCTGTCATGTGTTACAGCAGCAGAAGGCTTCAGATAGAAGGTATCTCAAGCAAAGTTTGCATGTATTTGGCGTCATCCAATGGCCTTAAATATCTGTGAGGCTTTTTCATTTCAGCTGCAAATGGCATGGCAAGATAAATCCATATATGTTCCTTCCTTTAATGGGAATGGTATTTCACAATGCTGTGGTACTTCCTCTCATGTTGCCTCACATGTGCAGAGAAATCCAACAGATTCCACAGCAGCTTTGTAATTTGTCTCCTGCAAATGTCAACTAGAAGCTGTAGGATCAGTTGTGCTTAAAATGAAAAGCATGCTCAAAAGCATGGAAAGAGCTAAAAGCCAACATTTCTTTTTTACGTCTTGACCCTAGAAAATCCTGACCTCCTGCATCTGTCCATTTTTGACTGACAAATAAGTGGCCAGTTTGGATAAAGCCCAAAGTTCTGAATGAACAAGTGTATTGGCAGGAACATCCATGGAAACTAGTTTATTTAAGAAAGTATTAAAAAAAAAAAATTTGTCAAGAGGGAATTTTAAATATATTGTCCTCAAAATCTGAATTATATTCAACCAAATAATGAGATACATACTACGTAACTTAGTGCCAGTCAGAGCAATGACATTTTCTTTCCACAACACTCTAAAAGTTGTTATAAAGGGATCTATTGAGCAGAAATTTTTTACATGGATAAATCTGAGAAATCAGCAAACAACTTAAGAATGTAAAAAAAATGCTGTGAAAAGTACAGATACTTTAATCATTAGTAGAGGTTATTCAGCCTTCAAAGATTTATTTGTTCTTATTGCTCTGGATGGTACAAATATTGCTTCTGGCAAATTAATTTGTTTCTTAGTCTTCATTTGATAGACTTTGATAGTGATGGAAGATACCTGAGATCTTGCAGATCTGCAGGGAGGTTTTATCATCACAGTCACAAAATTTGATCTCCTTTGGGTAGAAAAATTAATTCCTGAATTTAGAAACTGCACAGTGAGGGAAGGCTCAAACATAACTGTTCTGCCTATAACATGGACAGCCAGACTTGTTATTAACTGTCAACTCAAATATTCATTGAGAAATGTCCCCTGTTTTGGTTTAGCAGATGAATGGAGCTTGAGGTATAACAAACAAGGTTCTTAAGTTACCATGTTTGACACAGGTTCCCATCAGTAATTCTCATATGGCTGAACAGAAGGCAGGACGATTGGCTCAACCAGTAGAAAGACACAACAGGCTGATTTATGCACTGAACATGAGGGAGAAACCCAGTTCACACACAATGTTGCAGAGCTGTCCTGGATCTCAGCACTGCCATACACAGCAGCAGTGTATGCTCTGCAGGAGGAATTTTCTTCAAACTTACACTCCTTCTGGGCCCCATGTACTTTAGGGCTCTGTCAAGAGAGTCTTGGAATGAACAGCCCTGATTTTTTCATCCAGGTAGAGAGAAAGGAATAAATTAGCCTGGATGGGATGCTCCCACTTTTCATAAACCTGACATGTCTCCTGGTCAGAAAAGGAAGCCCTGAAAAAACCTCCCAGCTCCAAAGTGGGCCTGGGAGTGATTTGTGGTGGATTAGGGCCAAACTGAGAAAGGCCATCACTCAGTCTCCTGGGTCACCTGCTTCTTCAACTAATTGTGCCTTGTCATCTGGGCTGCTCATCCTCAGGATGTTATTGCAACTCTCAGCATTGTCCCATGTGAAGATCCGGGAGTAAACTTAGGCTCCAAAATTAAAAGGTGCAGAAATAATTCTTTGTGCCCCACAGACCCCTTGTTCTTCTTTTATTCCCACTAGCTCTGACCCTGTTTTGCCTTCCTGTGATGGACAGAAACAATTGGCAATTTTTACCTCCAGCTCTTCTCTTCTTGAAAGCCATGCTGGGGCCATCTAAAAGCCATGACTTAATTTTGTTTATTTTTCCAGTCTTTTCATGTATTGCCTGTAGATTCTTGCATGCACAGAGGTGTGGCATCCTCTGCAAGGAGTTCTGCAGCACATTACTGAATTGTTCCACACCTGACAACTTTCCTCCAATTTTCACCTTCTCTTCCCACATCTTCTTAGTGGACCATACCCAACAAATATCTGCTGCTCACCTCACTGTGACTGCAGTCATCCTTCAAGCCATGCTCAGTGGTGGGGGACAGCAAAGTCTGTTCTAATTAACAAAGACAAACAAGGACTATGTTGCAGTGTAAAGATGTGCAAGGCCAAGTTAGACCAAAGAAAACAACCAATTTTTTTGCCAAAAACCTTAAGTGAGCTGCCAAGAACTGTGGAGCATTGAAACTTCACTGCCTTTCTCTTTCTCTGTGAGGAACATTGGCTTTGACCTGCCTTTTTCAGTATAAACATAATTCTATGTGTGTGTCATTAAAATGCACAACAAAAAGAATTGCTTCACTGCCCATTGTCCCTTGCTGGGAAGGAACAAATTGAACAATCCGGTGGCATGTGTTAGTCATACTGCTTCACGCGCTGCTGGAATGTTTTCATTTACTCTGGTGCCTTCAATTAGGATCTCTGTATAAATGATTTTTCTGGATAGAAACGTGACATCTGAAATTAAGTATGAATTACATCAAGCCAAGCAAATGTGACATTTATTGGAATAAGCATGTACCAACCTTCAACAAATATATGTGTTTTGTGAAATGTTTTCATCTGGCTAAACTGCAGATGACTGCCTAAGGTATGCTTTCATTTTTGGTAGTGGTGCTATTCATGTTATCTGAGTGCCCATAATTGTGAATTGGCTTTTTGAGAGATAATGTACACCTTTCTCTGATACAAATGGCCCATATAATACTTTTAAGTGGTCTTGCTGAAATTGGGCTGAATGCTGACAACTGACAAAATTGAATGGAAATGTCTGAGACTGGTCAAAATCTGCAAGCAGCTTTGTGAGAAAAAAAAAATTCTAATTTCAAAATTCTTTCTCTTCTGAAGAATTTGTACCTACTTTGGTTATAAGATTCATTTTCCATTATTCTTGCTTTCAGGACTTTTGCTGAATGTTTTACATAACGGTCAAAGGGCATTCCTTAACGATGCCAATAGTATCAAATGAAGTATTTAATTTAAAAGATTTCATTTGTTCCTTGTCAGATGTCACTGCATCATTCTAACTAATGGAAAGATAAAAATCCATCCTTTCACTTTGAAACTCTCCAATCAGAGTTATGACATCTTGAAAATCTTTCATCCATTTCAGGGGGATTAGGATCAGGACCAGCATTTTTACAGTCGATTTCCTCAATATGCCCGAGTTAAACGATTGTGATCCTTTCCCAAACCAGAAGGTGGCAAGCACTCTTAAAGTATGAGCTGGATCGAAACAAGACAGGCTCCCTTCCGAGAAAACCTCAGCCACCATTGTCCTCAACTCAGCCATGGGTTTCCCAGCCAGAGATTTGTGTTTTACAGCATCCAGTAAATCACAGCAGGACAGGAGTAAAAAGGGAAGCGTGCAAGAGATTTAAACATATCTTCTATTGTAATTTAAGCAAAGAACTCTGAGACTAGAGTAAAAAATAATTCCCTAGAGAAAAAAAGCTGACGGTAAAAAGTAAAATTTTCACCCCACAGCAGCCCTGGCAAAGGAAGGGCTCCAAAGAGGTTGGGCTGGCTGCCAAGTGTGACCAAAGACAAGCCACAGAGCACCTGGAGTTAAACCTGTCCCACAGCCTGTATGCAAATGCAGATTAATCTTACAAAATACTAAATAATGCTCTGCATGGATTTTCAGAGAAAGAAATTAGCCCCAAACCTTATTTAATGATTTTCAGTGTTTTTCATCAAAGCTTCACGCTTTGTCTGCTAATCTGTCAGTCTTAGAAAATGGAGCAATTTGTGTGTGAAAACAACAATAGTGGAAAGCTAATGTGTTCTGGGGTGCCGAGTGGGAGGCGTTGGTAGGAAATTGCCTCCCCAGCATGTTCTTCTCAAGCATTTTAGTTAAATTTCAGTTTGTAACTTAGCTGGGGGAAAGAGGTCATCCAGGACATACTACAGAGGAGTGCCTGAATGGTGAATTAATACACCTAGATAAGTCTGTTATACAAGGAAACCAATATACCCTCCATTTCTGTATTGCTTACGTCATTACTTAATTTTAGCACTTGGCCTAAAGACTTCATGTCAGTCGGATTATTTTCCTGACAGCCTTTTTTTTTAAAAAACATAATATTTAATGAATTGGTGGATAAGAAAGTTTTTAAATAAAGAAACGTAATTTCTGAGCTTCTTTCTCAAATCCTGAAGGCCTCAAAGCATGAGGTAGCAACAGAGCTGTCAGATGTCCATGAGAGTTGACAGGAGCTGATGACTTGAAAGCAGCGAGGATACAATCCTCTCTGACAGTAATCCTGGGCTGGGAGCAAGAGACAGCTCCTGATGATGTTCTTGTCCTTAATTATACATTGCCACAGCACAGGTGGCTGCAGTGCTGAGGAATCAAATCCATCCATACCACCCCATGACAGGTACTTGGTGTAAAGACGATCTCTGCCTCTTCCAGTTCCCCATGAAAGCATGAGCTAAAACAGGGTGAAAGGAGATGCCAGAGAGCAGGGAGGACAATATTACTATCCTCATGACAATACTTCTACCCTAAGCTTTCTCTCTCTCTTGACCCCAGTAAATGCTGGGGAAAGAGTGTTATTTGGGATTTTTCAAAGGTATGACAATAAAGATACAAATTCAATCACAGCAGATTAAATGGATTCGAGAAAGGACAGTGATTCCATATGCACTGAAGCTGTATTCAGAACCCCCACAGAACCCCATGTAGGAGTTCCCATGTCTAGGGAATAGCTGTCTTGTGCCTCTAATCACCAAACACATGCCCAGAAACAGAAACTGCCCCATCTCACCAGCATGTTTGACACGAAGTGCCCCACTGCAAGTGGCTGCACAGCCCTGGGCACCTTCTGCTCGCAGCTCTGCCGTGGGGACTGCCTTTGCCCCGGAGCAGAACAATGCCAGTGTATTTCACCCTTATCCTCAGTTATCTTGCCCCAAGCTGCAAGCCCAGTGCTGTTTGCACTTGAGACTCTCAACTCTGCAGAGAAAAGCCTTCTGCTTACTGAGCTCCTCTGTCAAGTCCAAGATCCTGCTGCTCCCTGCAAAATTCACACTGACCTACTGAACTGGTAACAAACCCACTGGCAGCAGAAGGAATGGGGTGGGATGACATCTGAGGTAATGCCAAGGCATAAAGAGCAGTCACAGAGGAAAGCTGATGCATAAAGAAGTTTGAGGCAAATAGGTTTTAATTAGAGTAGCATTCAGCCCTTTGGATATTTGCTGAATACTAAGCCAGATTTAACAAGGCATTTCCTTGCCAACCATCGCATACATTAAAGATTGCACAGAATGAGGAAAGATATCCTGAGGGAATCCTAAGCAGAAGAGACCTAAATCAGAGTTTAAAAGGTCAACTGTATCTTTTACCCTTCTTACAAGCATCCACCAGGGCAGAAAAATATTATTGCCCAGCCACTGCAGCTTCTGCTCAGTTCTGCCAGCTCATCTTGTTATTCCATTTTTAAGAGGGGTCACTGCAAAAGAGCACGCCTGAGCAAGTGCTGCCTTCTGAGTTGGACTAAAAGCAAGGACCAGAAAAGACAAGAAACAAAGCAAGGAACTATTTAAATTAGACCTGTGACAGCTTCTGCAAACATGAGTATGAGGCTGAAAAGTAAAATCTGCAATGATTTCCTGATGTTTTCAGGGAGAGAGATCCTACTCTTTTCTCCTGGCACTGATAAAAACGGACTAATACTCAGTGCATGGTCCTTTTATCTTGGAAGTGCTGTGTTGTGCAGCTCAGCACTCTGCTGGTACCAGACAAAGCAACACCTGGCCAAGCAAAGGACAGTAACTTCTCCTTTGGAAGGGACGGTAAGGCACTGGCAGTGCACTGGAGGACTTGTCCATGTTATGGGGAGCTTGCTGTCTGGAAAAACAAAGCAGAACTGTACATCCAATACCAGATTTGGGTGACCAAGGCAAATCCTCTCAGATGAATAGAAATTTTGCCTAAAAATGGATTTCCAGAGCAACTGAAGGTGTTTGACTCAATGTGTCATATGGCATATTTTGGGGGCGAGGAAGAGGCAGGAAAGAACTGGCAGGGACATGATTACATCTTATGTCAACTTTCTCAAACTGGAACTTCTCTGGTTTATCTCTTTACCATCTAAATGGCATTTTTACCCCATTAAAAATTAAGCTAGATTTTGGTACTAAAATAGCTGTTTAAAATGTGAAAACAGAGTAAGTTCAGCCAGATTAAAAATGCATGTATGCACTTTTTTTCTCCTTTGCTCCATTTCTCTAAATTCTTCCAGATCAGCACAAACAAAATTCCTCCCCACACTCTTCAATTTGTTCTTTACAAGAGCTCTACTTATTTAGCCCAATGTTTATGCCTAAAGATGCATCTGATCCTTTTTCTAACTGTTGATATTGCAACACTGGCTGACACTGTACTGTGACTTTTCTGTGACTGTGCACTGTAGCCATCATACCTTCAAGCACCTTGCACCTTTGATTTTTCAAAGAATAAAGAAATATCTTTGGTTAGTTTATGAGGTCAAAACCAGTCCATCCAGAGCTTTCTGAAGGCTGACTATATTCCACCCCTGGCTATTGTCTTCTTTTGGAAACTGTGGACTTTGTTTTGATATTTTCAGCTAAGAGATTGAAAAGTAAAACAAAGGGGAGAGGAATATAAACCTTGATGTTCATAGAAACGTGGCAGGGAGTTTCTGCAAGGAAAGGAAAAATGCAAGGAAAATTCACACTCCAGTTGGCCTCTCCTCCTCTGTAGCCCAGGCTGAAACCTCCCTGTGACTCCTGTCTTTGGCAGCTGTTCAGTGGATTGCAGCTGAAGATGCTCTTGTGAACCTGGGGGAATCAGACCTGCCAAGTTTCTCATGGATCCGCTTGATCCAGTCTCATCTTTATTTAATGCTCCTTTTCCCCGTCTGTGGCTTGGTGCAGCTCTGCTCTGTAATTGTCATTAAGATCCGCAGGCGAGAAGTGTCGTGTACTTGGGAGAAGAGCAAACCTCTCCACCTCACTGTCACCCTGCTGAGGTGTGAGAGTCAGACTGTGAGGAAGTCACAAGCAGACAGACAGAAGTGGTCTGAGACTCTTCTGAGAAGGGAAGGACTGCAGCAGAGGGGGGCAGTTGCTGCTCGTTTCTAGTTCTTGCCACAAGAGAAGGCGCAATTCAACCATGACTGAGAAGTCGATGAGAACTATTGAGTTTCCCAAGCCCAGTGGAATCCAGAGGTACAAGACAGCAGCCTGTCTGTCAGGGAGTTTTTCAGAACAAAGGTGCCCAAAGCCATGGTCTCTCCAGACTCTGGGCCCACATTTTCCCCTCACCAGCCCATCTGTCTTTGGAAAACTCGTGCAATTTCTTATTGTGATACCAGCTTACCACTGGAGTTGGTGTTCAGGCAGAATCAATATTGCATCGAGTTCTCATTAACTCTTGGGTGATATGTGCATGCTTCTGGCTCCAGTAAGAAAATGGCTGTTATTTCCCCATTCTACAGATGTCCCTATTTGTCACTACATTCTCAAGCATGACCCTGGAAGTTGGACTTCATTACAGCAACAATCCCAAGTCCAGGGGGAAATTAACCAAAAAAAAGATTTATTTCTTTTTTCAACAGCAAACAAGCAAACAACAACAAAATGCATCTTGGCAACATAATTGAAAGAAACTCATCACTTTTAATGAAAGTTAAAGTGATTGTATTCTAAGCAAGTTAATTATATCACTGTATTATTGTTGCCTGACAGATTAATTTCATTTGTAGTCAGTGGGGAGGTAACCCACACTAGAAGCCCATTGCAAAGCTTTTCATTGATTTTTAATGGGATTTGAGTTGGATCTTTGGCCGATTTTGCCTTTATGCCTCTACAGTGCTGAGCCATGAAAAAAACACAGGGGTTAGTCCAATGTTTAGTGCATTTTTTTCAGAGGCAAGATGATAGGCAGCGTTGGGTATTAATACTGCAAAGTGAACTAATTTCCCTTCTGACAAGTCCAAAATGCAATTTTAATAGCAAGAGGTGCAATAATGACTTGCTGAAATGAGTTTTTATAGGAAAAAATGGTTTTCTTTCTTGTTTAAAACACTATTTTAATACTCTCATTTGCAAAAGGTTGGTTTTACACTATTTTTTTCACTTAAAAATCTTTATAAAATCTGTGATGCAGAATAGTTAAGAGTAGCATTTTCACAGCTAAGCGCTGCTTTTCACTTTTAAAGTAGGATTCCCTCCATTGGTGTTACTTCAAAGTGATGATGTTACTTGCAAAAAGAAAGCATCTTGTCCATCAATTTCTGACTATTTTTCAGCTTTTTACCTGTTAGGGAATTGTTCCACAATTAAAGAATGTACGAAAAGTTTCACTTACTCATCTTTTTCCCCAAGGAAAAAAGAAATTCTACTTTCTACAGAAAAGGTTGGAATGGAGATCTTTTCTTCTAAAATTATTTTTGGGAAGTTTGTTCTTCTCTGCTGGGTATTGGATGCAAACTTTTTCATCTTCTTCACAAGGTGTTGAATCAAACTCCTTCCCAGTTGAATGATGTGGGCAATCTGTTTGCTGTCTGTCATCCTTCATGGTCCACATGATGGCTGTAATCTAGGGCATAGTCTTGAGTCCGCCAGCTCCATCTGTACCCTTCTGGCCATATTTTCAGTTCTTCAGCTGCTCAGCAAGACCTGAGAAGCTTTCAGAGTAAATCAGCACTACTTAATCTACAGGGTTTTACATAATATTTGCTTTGAGTCATAGTTGAAATCTGTACATCTAGAGACCATCTCCTATAAAAGTATGTAAAGTAGGAATGAACACCAGAGAGAGAATGATCCATATACAGAGGAGGGATTTGCAGAAGGGCTGCCCTTGGATGTTCAAAACAGTAAAAGTGCACTTTAAAGTTCATTGTGGGTTTCTTTAAAACTCGGGCATGTGAATTCTCCTGACCCTCCTTCCATTTCATGGCAAATGCTAAAAGCAGAAAGTTTTCTGTTTGTGTTCATGTAGTTGCTGAAAGTGTAAAAAAGTAACATTCTGCAGTTCCTGTAACAATAGGCAATGGCTCACAGCATTGAACCTCTGGTGTAAACCGTTCAGAATTTTAGGCTTCAGCCTCAAATGCATCTGTGTGACTCTTTAAATATTTAGAGAAAGCAATGTCAAATATCATGCAGCTTAAGTGTTAAGCTTAACTTAAACTGACTGAAAAATGCACAGGCTCAACAAGGTTTAAAGTTCTCTGTGCTGCTATAAAAACCTTGGTTTCCTGGGATGAGGGTTTCTCTTATTGTTTCTGTTCTAGCTTTCTATTCCATATCTCTATCCTGCTCTGGCAGCTCACTGAGTGGGGCTCACTCCCTGTCCCAGAATTGCCTGCACCTCAGTGACAGGTATTTAAATGCAAAATACACAGATACGAGGGCTATCCTCTCACTGGAATTTCAAATCCATTCATTCCACACTTTAGTTTGATGTTTTTATTTTACGCTGAAGAGAGTCAGAGTTGAATCCACTTATCATTCCAAGGTGTTAGCTCAGAGACAGAGGAGTATCTGCTTGCTTGTGCTGGATCTGCTGGAAGAGAAATGAATAGGTACTTCAGGAGAGTGAGAAACTCAAAGGCAGACTAGTCTGTAAAATGACAGCCAGCAAAAACACCCTGGAGGTGTTAAGAGACACCTGAAGCTGGTGTTGGGTGATGTGATTTAGGGGTTACAGTGGCAGTGCTGGGTTGATGGTTGGACCTGATCTTAAAAATCACTTCCAACCTTGACGATTCTGTGATTCTATGGAGAGGTGAAATGGAACAGTCCACGGAAAGAAAAGTTTGTGCAGCTTCTGGGACCAGGGACCAGGAAGGATCCTTCAGGCTCCGTGACACGAGGACCTGGGAGGTCCTCAACCCAAGTCAGGTCCCATAGCCCATGGCCTCTGGAGAATCAGACAAGTCACTGATGTAGACTCAGAGTCACCAGGTTGTGTGTCTTGCACAAGCTGTAAGCATGGTCCTCCCTGTGGCTAAAATCATCTTACCCCCCAATTCCCATGGGATCACAATGCTGCCCATGGCTGAGTCCCCCCAACCAGGCAGCCATGGCAGCTACAAGAGAGTCAGATAGCCAGAAGAGAGTCACAGTGAACTATGCAGTAGCTCCTCTAGAGCATAGTCATATTCATATTCATCTTGCTCATCAGATGTGGCTAATTGTTCACATGGGAGCAAAGAAAATGTGTTAGTTTGTTTACAACATTTATCAGGTTTTCTGGATGTGTTCAGTGTTCAGCATTTTTTATGTCTGAACTCCCCCTCACCTGGGTAATTTCACAGGATTTCAGTGCTTTTATGATGGTGTAGAGTAGTTTGACATGAGAAAGGAATATATCAGTTTGGTGCCTAGTCTGGAAACGAGATGGATGTGGGGAAGGAGGTGCTGCAGGATAGAGGTCTATTAAATCTTGTGTGGCATATGAAAGGTTTGCCTCCAGCAAAACACAGACTACAAGGTGTTTATAGGTTTTTAACAGAAAGTTGGTTTAAAACAAAGCAAAAATGTACTTCACACAATGCAGAGTTATGGATCTCCTTGCTGCGGGATAAGCTTTAGTGGGTGTTAAAATTTTATGACTTCAAACCGGAGAAATGCATAGAAGAAACATCCCTCTGAAGCTATGGTCATTCCCTCCCATCCCACAAATATCATTTATAACATCTGAAAGTTGGAAAAACAGCCTTCCCGAAGTTGTGGAAATACATGTTTGCCTTTCTATTATATTCTTCCACAAAACCAGGATCCTGGGTAGAGGAAAGTTGCCCTTACCTTGCAGGACTTTATGTTCTACATTTATCCAGCATTGCACGCTTGAAATTTTTAGAGAAATTTACTTCCATAAATCAAGTTGTAAAACTAGGTTCTCAGTAGACATGTGGCTTTCATTGTTAGTTGTGAGGTTAATTTGCCAAAATCCAATAGCTCTCTCTCCAGTGCCAACCAGTATTTTCAGATAACAAATGTGATATCAGCAATTTTGATAGGCTTTTAATGTGTTTTCCTTTAAGACAACGCTAAGTGGAGAATTGTTTAATGATCCAAATTGCAACAACTTTTAACTACCAAAAATGAGTTTATAATGCTTCTTAATGTATTTGATGCATTATCACTTGCCAGGAACATACCACACATGCAGAGAAAGCAAGAACCATGTTTTCTTTACCCTTTCCACCCAAGGCAAAAGAGAGCAGTACTTGAAAATCTATAGTCTTTCTTGTTCTTTCCAGTAACTGCTTTATTATGGTCACATTGCCTTTTATTGATTGGATCTTCTTGGAAAGACTCTTGCCCCATTATTTTAAAGTCCCCAGATGGAAGACTTTAACTTGATTTTCCATACATTACAGTCCTTCTCCCTCCATAGCCTTGAATCAAATGGAACTAACACCTAGAAGTCAGATGACTCCTTACATCAGCTGTCTGCAGGTTGGACATCTAACCTAGATTTGTTCTTGACTACCTCTATTGTCCACTGACATTGACTCTGAAAAGTCATGAGTTGTCCTCTGGAAGTTATTCCCTTTTTCTTTGGATTATGACATACCTGTACCTACCTTGCCTACCCTTCTAAGTTAGCACAGATGCCCGGGCTGTAGATAATCAACAACAAACAAGCAGTAGAGATAAAGCACTCTAAGGATAATCAGTTAACAATCACTGTTTGTGTCTCAGGGACTTCACCTTCATCAGTCACGATCACTTAGCACTTCATTGTGCTGGTGCTGATAACTGCAGCAGCACAGGGACGATCAGGAAGGGATTTCTGTCCCTAGTATTTGTTAGCAGGATCTCTGCTGCACTGAACAGCACAGGACCAGTGGCACACACACAGAGCTCTGCTTCAAACCTGTGCGAAGGAGGGGAACACGCTGATATCAACTGAGCCACTACATCTTGTACTTCCTAAGCTACTATCAGTGATGGATGAAGCAGCAATTGTTGGACTCAACAGTTCCTGAGAATACTTAATCCATATACTTATTGCAAAGGCTTAAACTCTTGAATTCAGCCTTTTGCTATGTTTTGAAAATTCTCCATTTTTAGACTGCAAAGTCATTGCTGCAGAAACTTGATGCCTGTTATCCATAACAATTTGAATATTTAGATACCTGATGTTCTGTCCTGTGAGGTTAAGTACCCATGTGACCTGCTTCTAATAGTAATGTAATCAAATGAATTTTTTTTAGCCCTGTTTGTGATCTCAAAACTTGACAGGGTGGCCTCAGCCCAAGAGAAATGAGCTGCTTGTTTTCAAGGCACTTTTGCTATACACTTGGGAAATCTTATGTCACTGAAAATTATCAATCCCTGTGGACAAGATCTGCACAGGCACTCACACTCACTGACCTTTCCCTGTACATGGGAATGATTCCAGCTATGCTTTATGAGCAGTAGTTTTTCATCCTTGAACTGAGTTGTCTAAGGGGATTTCTGCTTTCATAATCTTCCTTCTGCTCTGTTTTTTGTGGTGAGAAGGAGAAGCAAGGAGGAAACAATGAGTGTAGAGGTGGACAGGCAACTAAACCTCTGGGAGCCATTGTACACAAGAATAAGATACCACTGTCTATGTTCAGGAAAAGATAACAAATTTCATTACAGACTCCCTCTAGTAGTGTTTGCATTTTGGGACAGATCTTTCCCTACTGTGATCCGGTACTTGACCAGTTTAAAGCACAGGCAGCTGTGGTCTGATGGCAGTGGCACATGCTTGTCACCTTTACTGCTTTCCTAAAGGCAAATTCTTCCCCTTTTCAGAATCAAACCCTAAGAAAGAGCCTGGGAAAATGAACCTGGGGTAGAAAAACAGCACCAGGCTAGAAAGATATAAAACCTTTGTAGACAGTAATTTCTAGTTAGGAGAAAGTGGCTTACAAGACTAATTTGAAAATATATCTGTCATGAGCCAGATAAGATGAATCAAGACTTTTAAACCAGCCCATCCCTCCTTCCTTTGGCTGTTATCAAAGAAGAAGTAACTTTGAGCACAGCAGGGAGAATGTGATGCTGGGCTAATCGAATGTGCGTGCAGAGGGAGCAGCAGATGACAGGGACGGGGCTGGCAGGATGTCGCCAGATTGTTTGATTAGCAATGGGATGGTTCAAAAGCTCCCTGTCCCACCAGGGCCTTGGCACAGAAGCTGGCACATGACTCAGTCCTCAAGTTGTTGTTCAGAGCAATACTGTTTGGGAAAAAGTTCTGTTTCTCTGAAAACAGGAAGGGAATTAACAAAAACAAAAACAAGGATGAGAGAGAAAGGCTACGAGACTTTGTCTATAAATGTTAGACTGTGGCTCTACTTTCCTATAATACCATACAAACTTCAGATGAAATGAGATATTTGAGATGGGATAAAAATTGGATAGTTTGAAATTAAATCCAGCAAGAGTAATACGAGGGAGCATGGATGAGTGGGTGTTTTCTTTCCCCTACAGTCGATATCCACCTTATTGTTTTTCTCTATGTGTCAGTTTAGACCAAACAGCCACAGAAATGAAAAAGAAAAGAAAATGTGGTGTTTTTTTTAGTTTTTGGGTTGGATTTTTTTTCTGTGGAACAATTGTTAACGAAAGCAGCAGCACTATCTTCTGATGCATCAAAGTTGCATCTCTGCTCTGGTGGAGCTAAGAAAAAGACAGCTGATATTACTCATGTGTATACATGGGTGTGCAGAAAGTCCCAAACACCAAACTCACCTACAAAACAAGTAAAATAATTGTCTTTAATTACTAACAGTGGGTTTTTCAATCTAGGGACAAAATATATATGGATAAAGAGCAATTTTCTGAGCCATCCCAATCAGTATCTTCAGAAAGTATTGAGATTGTTGATGCTATAGCAAAGCTATAATCCAAATTATGTTGTCCAGACACACAGGTAAATATTGTCATTGGACATAAAACAGTTCAAAAAATTAAAGGACCTACCATCTTTTCTGAGACTTTAAAGATAGCTTGAATTCCAAATTACAACCTAAATACCTTAGAAACAAGATATACATTGTTCTTAATTTTATAAATTTAGTACAACACGTAATCAGATGACACAAATTTGGATAGCTCTGTTAAAGTCAGCAGACCAGAACTGGTTTTTATCTTGTGATATCTAATTCAGAGTGTACATGAGACATATATAACAATCCTCCAGGTACACAGAGAAATATTGTAATACAGCCAGAAGTCTAGAATGGGATTTCATACACCTGGATTCTTCCCTCCAAATTGCACATGTAACTACGATCCTGTCAGTTTCCCAGCATGTTCAGATGGATATAGTGTTTCTCCCTAACGCATCAGTTTTCTGACTAACCTGTCATAACAATCTATGACACCATTCTCTGACAGCTTACCACTGCTTTACATAAAATATGAGGGCTTTTCTGCAATCACAGGTTGGATTCATATTCCATGATAAGAGTGCGTGGGAGGTGTGTGTAAGTGCAGATAGAAGTGTACATATGTGTACACACACAGGCCAAAAGTGTCTGCCTGTGAATAGTTAGAATTACAAGTGGAAAAAAGTAAGCAGTGCCACATTGGATATTTCTCCTAAGATGAGCATCCATTGTTTTCCAGATTTGTGGAAGATTTCTTTGTACTCCATGACCACAAAAGCCTGTGCACCACCAGTGGAGTAAAACCATATTGCTGAGAAATGAACTCCTTGCTTGAGGAGACTTTGCACTTGCTTTAGAAGACAACTGTCTCCAGTTTCAGCCACGGTTGTTAATTTACTTTGTGATTTTCAAGTGACTCATATTTCTCTTGGTAAAACAGGCTAAAGAACATAACATCAAATGCCCAAATAGGTACAGTTTCTTGTTCCGAGTCCCTCTGGAAAGCCTGGAAACACAAGAACTGTTCAAAATGTTGTCATCTTTTCGAAGAAATGCGGGTTCTCTGTTCTGCACCACACACTCAGACCTGTCAAGTGATTCCTGGAATTTCCTGATGATAGAACTCATTTCTATCATATTTGCATAGTTTAAATTCACAAGACCATGACCTCAGCCTGCAGATACCTACTGATAATGATGCCACATTCTCAGTTGTTTCCACTAGAAACAGTTTCCATCCAGTTATTTCCACTAGATGAGTGTGACTGATTTGTCAGAACGGGAAAACTCATGGGGGAAAAAAAGACAAATTAAAATCAGAAAGATAACTTTGAAACTTATCTTTTGATAAAAAGGAAAAGTTGTCTGCTACTTGTAATACACCACTCTTAACAATCCTGGGTTTGGTTTTCTCAATGGGCTGGTGAGAAATTCAGCATCATCTAAACTACACTCTCTGGGGTTCAGCCACCTTCTGGACCTAAGGACAGTCCCAGTGCTGTGCTGACAGCCTATTAAATGACTAAACCCTCCAAAATATCAGTTGGCAGCTGTACAGTCACACAACACTCTCAGCTGTGAACACAGCCACAGCCAGGCAAGTTGAGCTCCCAAACCATTCCCTGGAACATGAGAATCACCTTTGCTGCCTCCCTGCTGTGCTCCACAGACCCACAATATTCAAATCTTATATTCTCCATGGTCCAAACATACCAAATGCTCCCCAGTAGCCTACAGAGAGTGCAAGACCTTCATTCCGGGTGCTCCTGGACATCACAGCTACATCTTCCTGCCTGCAGAAGAAACAGGCAGCACTGTCAGCATCCTTGGATCCTAGAAACAGCAGGGAAAATTTCAGTGACTTAGAAGAGAGGACTACATCCCACATACAAAGAAAAACACACACTCCATGTTTCCCATGGCCTTATTTCTTTTCCCTTCTTACAATTTCCAGATGAAAACAGTCCCTCCTGGTCTCTCTGGGGGAATCTTTCCTGACAGGCAGATTAACTTTAAATTGAAAGAAAAAGCAAACAGGTCCCTGAAAAGCTTTTCTGTACCACTGAGAATATCAGTGTCCCTCCTCCTCTCTTACTAGCTAAAGCTAATCTTGGATGTTACAGAAAAAGCTGTAAAAAAGTAGCTCAGAACCTAAGTTGTGTATAAAGATGGTGTAAAACATATTTCTGGATTTGACATTCATTTTAAGTTACCATCTCAAAACCTTTCCTGTGTTTCTGAGCATCCTCTTTGGCCCTTGTAATGACAGTGAATGCCTCTTAGGCAACCCTCCCCCTGCCCTGATCCATCTATCCATCTAATAGTGATTGCATTAAAGACTTCACTGTATTTGTGGCTGTTTAATCATTCATCACTGGGCAGCCTGGAAGACGCCACTCATCTCTAGCTCTGGCCGTTGTCGAGTAAAGTTTGAAATGAAGAATGGGTCACTGTGAACTGGCTGAGATCCTGCCTTTACAGGCACATCCAACACAGAAACCTCTTTCATGATGGGACCCGCTGGCATCAGTGGAGAGACCAGATCAGTGGGTTTTAAATCCCACTCTGTAGTTGGGTCTTCCAAAGCAGCCTAGGGGATTCAGACACATATCTTTCATTAAAGTGAGGGTGTGTTAAAGCAAATGAGAGATACGAGTCTGAAATCCCCCAGACTAGTTTGAAAACCAAACTACTGTGCAAGCTGTACAGTTTTCCCCATAAAAATAGCTGCTAGCTCTTGCTTTGGTAAAAGTAATGGAACTGTGTGAAAAGATCCACACTGAGGCATGGACCCTTTATCCTTCAGGAGAATAAAGAGAAACGTGGCTGAAGTGCTTTGTTTTCGCTGTTAAACCCTCCCCACTTCAAAGCCATTTAGAAGAGCAATTGGTTTGCTCTGGATCAGCAGGACAATCCTGACAGATGAGGCTTCAGCCCTGCACAGATAAGGGCTTCCATTCCAACCACAAATTTATGCTTGTCCCGGGCTCGTTGGGGAGGATGAACTGATCACAGCAGTTATGTCTGGGGAAGGATGATACGGAGCAAGAAGCAAACGTACCCAAATGCCACTTTCTGTCATTTAAGCAGCAAGGAGCTCTGGTTTTCTTTAAAAAATTTAGGAAGACAGCTAAGACGCAGGCCTTGGTGAGGACATGATTTTGCACAGTTCAGAAAAACTGCCTCCATTTTCTGAGAGATGGTAGGAAACACCTTCCTACAGCCCACAACAACAGTGTGCTTATTAGTCAGCCAGCCCTTCCTAATTACATTATTACCTTGTTGCAGGCTAGGACAAGGCAACATCATTAAGTGAAGTTTCTCCATTTTATAAGCCCACAGCCTTCACACCTGATTTAGAAGGCAGTGGGTGAAGAGCACATTCATTCACACACTACCCATGCGGCTCAGATCAATATTCACTCACACACCAAAGTCATTTTCCTTTATTTCTTGCATTTTAGGAGTTCTGAGAATAGGTGAAGTCCTGTTACAATGCCAAAGAGTAATTGCATTTTAGTTGCTCTTTCACGGCAGCAGAGGTAGTTCCAACCTCAGGTTGATTCCAGGTTTCAAATATCAGAAAGTTGGAGATGGTCAGCTCAGGGTTTCCAAACTTACTACAAGACTCAGACTGGGCAAATGTTCAGCTGAGTCCAGGGATCTGCCCATAATTAATTGTTTTAGTGCATAGGAAATCGACTCAAATAGAAAACTACTGTAAAGGAAAATTTGATAAAGATGATGCTACAGTAACTTTTGCTCTGCTAAGATGTTACAAACCGTGCAAGGCAATTTCTGAAACAGATAATGAGCATTTGAAAAACAGTGGTTAATCACACTTAAGATAACAACCTCGATGAGCCAGCTGTCAGCAAAGTGATGGATTCAGCTTGTATTCTATGTTTACCTGTAGAAAACTCTGCTGAGGACAAGTAGGATACTCACATCTCTCTCTAGAGAGAAAGCTCATGATAACAGAGGATTTGAATAGACAGAAGATTGATTTTCACATAAAGCAAACTAGTCATACTTCTTTTTGCTTTTATTATACAGCTGAACAGTTTAACTCATGAGGAATGTAAATAAATTTATGTCAAATGTTAAATAAACATTTTCTTCCTTTTTATCAACTTCCTTTTCTTTCTATTTTTAATAAATCTTGTTTGGGTTGAGAATATATTCATAAAGGCCATTCATGCAGGAGTCACAGCAAAAACAGATGCTGAGACCTTTGAACAGAAGTGCTGAAAAAGAATACAAAGAGAGTTTGAAAACCAAAATTACCACTTTTGCCTGAGGGACTTTAGGGATAGAAGTAGCTCACGTGGGACTCGTGTCCCTCCATATTTATGGCAGAACTGGCACAGGGTAGTGCCTACAGTGGAATTCCCCTTAAACCACTGGCAGCAAAATGCTCCAGAGTGACATCTGAGCACTCACATGCAGCAGTGTAGTGGGACACCCAAAATGAGAGCTGCGTGCGCAGTGCCTGCAATGGCATGGTGGGCAGAACTGGGCCTGGTTTTATCCCTCCAAAACATAAAGAATGATGAGTATGTTTATTATTCAGTATACTGCTTATCTCCTTTGAATTGATAAAAGCAGCACGCAGATACTACACAGAGGTCCATTAAAGAAAAAAAGAAAACAACCCCCCCATTCTTCCTCTCTTGTACAAAGATCAAACTTAGGCCTTTTCCTTTCACATACAAGACTAGAAACAGAATATTTTTGAGACTTGGCATCCATCTCTGTTTTGAAGCACCAAGCGAGATGCAGAATCCTACACAGCTTCTTTGGATCTGCTCAGTGGTGTCAGCTACCATCAGCTAGTTTCTATACACCCCTCCTATATTGCCCTCCTCATGCCTTCAGAGCTTGTTCAGTGCCTCACAAGTGGATCATAGAATCATAGAATGGCCTGGGTTGGAAAGGACCTTAAAAATAATCCAGATCCAACCCCCCTGCTGTGGGCAGGAACACCTTCCACTGGACCAGGTTGCTCAGAGGCCCATCCAACACATGGATGATGACACCTCTCTCCTTCTCCTTGCACTTAAGATTACAGCACTGCTGTGCCAAATGAAATCTGCCTCTCTTCTTCTCCTCACCCAGCAGAGTCACAGTTGCAGACTCTCAGAGACAGAGAGAAGGAGCCAGCCCACTCCCATCACCAGGTCATTATGCATCACTGCCATGCATCATCAAGCGGCAGTGTCACCCACACACATGAAAAAATAATGGCCTGGCAGATGTGGGAGTCATTGCATTCCTGTATAGTGCTCTTGGAAGACAAATGAATAACACAGAGGAGCAGATTTGTAGGGAAATAGTTCTGGCCAAGTTTCTTCGGAGAACTAGATGTGGACCAAAAAGGATTGTGTGGCCTTTTTTTTTTTTTAATTTTGTTTGGCTTTTTAAATACTTTTTTTTCCTTTTTGAGGAGTTTTTGTGGCAACATTTCTGATTTCCATTTCAGCTACCATCAATAAATCTGTGGTGGGCTCAGAAGTACTTCTAAAAACATCCCAGATTTCTCATCAAACTCTTCCCCTATTATGGAAGGCAGTGCATTTACCTCGTCCAGACAGTCCCTGTGCTTTTTTGTTATGATAGCTCTGTGCCACACAACTTTCTTGAGCTAAAAGAAAAACATTCTCTTCATCTTTTTCACTCACAAAGACATGTCCACAGTCAGGAGCAAATCCATGGATGCCAAAACACAATGGAAAGACCTTGCCACTAGCTGTGACTAATAATGGGAGACATTCACTGTTGGCATAACGCTGTGCTTTATTCAGTGTTCCCTACAAACACTTTAAGACCACCCTGGTAACTTCTAATTAGGAAAGTAAGCCTCATAAAATATGTCCTTTATAGCAACCTATTCAGAGATTTTATTTCTTAGAATATTGACATTTTGGGATGACATTTATGTTTATAGGAGATGTTGGACATCAGAAGCGGTATTTTAACCATGAAACATGAAGTTTTTAAGTTAACATGTGCCTCATAGTGACAGTCCAGTCCATTATCAACTCCAGAACTGTACCTTGAACCTGATATGTGATCCCAAGAAATTCACTTATTGTCTCTGCCTCTAATTTTTTTTCTCCCACAGGGAAACAATACTCCAAGAGTAACGTTTGCTCGAACAATTTGCTCTCTGGTCCTAAGAATATGAGCATGCATTTTAAGGTATGCATGCTAATCTGTATTTACACACATTGTTATCCAAAGCTTTTCCTACTTTCCTGAGCTCTGCCCATGCTCTGCTTTGCCTGACTCATACACTGCTCGCTCCCACGCCACACTTTTGTCCGTGCCTCACGTCAGGCCGGCGCCTAAGAGTTAACATTCCACTTGGTGATGGGGCAATAAACCACATGCTGATATCTGTGTCTATCTATCTATCTATCTATCTATCTATCTATCTCAGTCAGGATATGGTTCTCCTGAACCTCTTGCAGCTCCAGGCCAGACGGCTCAAAGCTGTGGTGGAAAGCAGTGGCAGACCGAAATAAACCCCCCAGCACTCCTGTCTTCCAGACCACTGGCCTTTCTCCTGAGCTGTATTTCAGCCAGTTAAAATTAATTCTGCAGAGCACAAACAAAATGTATTATGAAACAAGACAAAGGAGTACAAAAGTGCTCTCTCAGGGTGACAGCAGACTCCCTGGGCTCTCTCTATTTTGGTAGTCTTTGCTGTCATAGTGAAAAGAAGTTACTTGTAGACCTTGAACAAGGTATTGGGAACACCAAAACTTTCTGTCTTCTGCATTAACAGAGACAAATTAACACTATCTCAGCGCTGCTCATAGTTCCTCTGAGCGGAATGAGCGTGCCAGCAGTGATTCACTCACCATTGCTGAAACAATCACTCACCCTGCACATCCCAGCAGTGCTCCATAAAGTAACCTGGGTGTGCAATCAAAGCGAGCACACAGCTGCTGCTCCTCACTCCCCTGCAATCATTACATTTCCCTGGGCTCCTGCAATGTTCTTTCTGATGAGGTGGGTGGGGTACAACAGCCTTTGGTTGGAGGAGAGTCTGCCTAAAAAGAAATATCACCTGAGGGTTAGCAGGCAGAAGGAGCCCTGCCCCTTGTATTAAGCTGATGGCACCTGTGACACCTTTGCCTGCCCTGAAATGCAGAGCACAGATATTGTCGTCTTTAGAACAATTTGTGTCCTTGTGGCCATGGCATTACTTGGGGAAATGTCATAAACAGGACACATAAGCACTAAAATCAAGTTAGGGCCTTGGCAAGTGGTGGGAGCTGCTAATGTGTGGTTGTGCCAAGCATCTCTAGCAGCTTGAGACAATCAGGAACTGTCCACTGAAGTGCAGTCCTGGTGCCTCCTGAAAAATATCCCAGGGGATGCTCTAGGATATTAGCAAGCCTTTATTGCAAAAGGCTTGAAAGGTAGGTCATTGTGTATCACATGAAACAGTATCTCTAATAAACCCGTGGCAACTTTAATTTTGTCTCCATCTTACAGAATAAGTACCAGCATCTATCAACAACTTCAAAGGAATTTACAGGCACTCTGTGAGCTGGAAACCAGCCAGCAGGGCCATTTTGAGTTTCGTGATGCCAGAAGGGAAATAAGTCAGATGGGCCTTTCTGAGGAGAGTTTCAGTATATATTCTGGCCTGGCTCAGGTCCAGAGTGTACAGTGCTGCACCAAGGCTGAGCAGTGAGGCAATTCATCGGTTTGACACTCAAGAGAGATGGGTTTGAGGGCGGAGAACCTCATTTACATTTTATCGTGAATGTGTTTGTCCTTCCCATTACTCAACTATGCAGCAGCAAAGAGACTTTTTAAACTGTATGTTAGAGAGATTACTCTAAAGTTATGCATTGTTTTTGCCCCTAATAGCTGCCAAATTAAGTTCCTTGAGGGATGAAATCACTTTAGACATCATGTCTTTCTCCAGGTAAATTTGTTCACACAGACTTCCATGTTGCTGTGACCAGACAAGCACAGCATCTGTGGGTACCACAGAGGTGACAGCAAAGGAATTAATCTTCACTGTCACATGCAGCCTCTGCTTAGGCATGTCTGGTGTCACCTGCCCCACCGAGCTCTGAAGGTCAATTAAAAACAATTAAGAAATTCAGAATTAAGAATCTAGAGCATCCTTACTACATAACATATGTGTAAGCCCCCAGGGGATGCCATCTTCTGGGAGGAATCACAATCTATTGTCACCCCCAGGGAAGAGCATTAATGCCTTCTCCCTGCTATCAAACAGATAATATTGTTTGCTTATCTCCACTCCTGTAGGACCAAAGGATTCATGAACCCTGAAGTTCTCTCTTTAGCTAGCAGAGAGACACACATTCAGTTCTCATAAATAGTTCTCTGCAAGATCCCATCTTGCTCCATTAACTCAATGGAAGCCTATTACTGCTAAAATCTTCATTTAGGTGCCTCATGTGGAAGGTCATATTAGATGGTATGAATAGACTACCTTACCATTCCTTATCACAGCAAGTATCAGTGTCCTTTTTCAGGTTAGCCAAAATACATCCATTAGAATAATTTTACAGTGGAAATCCACTTTGAAATCTCCCTGTACATAAAATTTTTTATGGAAAAAAAATATTTCCAAGAGATAACTTTACGAAGAGTAAAACAACTCTTTATAATTTATTAAGGACAAGAAAGGTAAATTTTAAAGCTCAGGAAGGGCACAGACTGCTAAAAGCAAGCCTGGAGATGAAGCTCTATGTGTTACCTTCTCTGAGAAAAATCCAGATACAAGAACTGACGTCCTTCAAGACTGGAAGAGTTTCCACTCTATCTACCTGTTCTTTAAACCAACTGGAATGCTGAAGGCAGAGCAAAAAAAGAAGAATTTTATACAATCCTCAGCAGAAAAAATTACTTTCAAGAGACATCTTTTCCTTTCACTACATATTTTCTTATCCTACAGTACATAGAAATCCTTTTTCATTTTGCACAAAATTCACCACAAGTCTTCCAGTGACCTTCAGCCTATGCATTTTAGACCTCACTTCCAGCCTTAACTTTCCCCAAATTAATTTCCTGACTTCTGAAGTTTGGCTGTACAAAACACATTAAAGAATGGGAATGAAAGTTCCTAAGTACCCAGAAAAAGCCTCTTCTCTAACTTGACTCTCCTGGCCCCTTTTATAGAGTATAGTATTGATAAGTGCAGAGTCTCCCCTTTTCTGGGCATGTACCATGAGCAAACTACTTTATTTTCACAGGAAAAATGGTGTAAGGAAAACTACAGTTGGCTGACCTGGTACATGAAGTGTCTGGGAGAGAGCAGGACAATTTGCCAAGCTGATGCCTACTGGTCCTCTATTGGTCAACATTGCCTCAGCTGTCGAAAGCTGTTGAGATCAAAAATCTATTCCCACTTCTAAGAAACTGGCATTTCTCTGGAAAACATCATGCTTTGGAAAACACAGAATCATGTTGCTTCTTTGCAATAGTTCAGACAAGGATGGAGTTTTTTTAGGAAAAGCATCAAAATTAAATGTATCGCTTGGATATGCACATACTTAATGGCGAATGTTCTGCTGTAAATACATACATAAAATATATATATATGTTTGTACATGTACAAACACAAAGACAGATAAAAAATGTGAGATTAAAATTTGCAGTTCTGTACTCTGCTCTTGTGGTTTAAGGTAAATAAATTTTATGAAATTGTTTAGACCTAAAGAACACTACTTTCTAAGAGTGATTTGTTTTCAATGCTAATGCAATTACTCCTTTTCCTCTAAGCAAATTCTTCTGCAGCATTGGAAAAAAAGGAAGATGAAACCCACAAAATGGGTCCCAGCTGCCTAATCTAACCCATAATTGCAGTGTGAGGATCCCTTTGACAGAGGAGGAGAAAGAACTCCATCAAAAGGCAGCATCTATGTGAAGGAGAGTCACCCTCCACTGACTCATTTCCGGGGTCCTCCTCTTTTAGATTATTAACAGAGGTGCTATTTATAGATTAATGGCAAGTCCCCATCATTCAGCTACGTGATTCCCCACTCAGGACCCTGCCTGTTTCTCGGCTTGACAGTCTGCACTTGAATTAGCATTTCTTGGTCTTGGAACTTGTTTTTAAACTTCACCCATTTAAAAGATGTGATGTGGAGACAGGAGAAGGTGGATTCAGGTTCTTCCTCAGCTGTCAATTTACACTTTCTGTGACTCAGTTTATCACACTTTCTTAGTGGTATTTGAGATAATTTCAGAGTCAGAACCCACAGTTGGAGGGTCCTTTTGGCTACCTCTTCACCAACAGATGGTAAAAAAAGCAACCCCCAAACCCTCAGGGAAGTCATGAATTACTTCTTGTGAGCAGTGCCATTTGGAAAATGTCACATTAACAGAGGATAAAGTTCTGCTCATACATAGCTTAGCTTCTGCATGTGCTTCACAGCCAACAGCAACATCAAATGTCTACTTCTGAAAGAGCAATTTATTTCCCTAAACACATTTTTCCATAGGCCTAGGCTTTTTATCCATTTTAGGATTGAAAAGCAATATTCAATAGATGCAGAGTCATCCTGTCATTTCGTTATGCAAATGAGAGTATTGTCTTTGTCAGTATTAAAATCTCAGCCAAAAAAAAAGACACAGGTCAATGCTTAAACTACAGGAAATGATTGATTTTTTAATTACAACAGAAATGCAATTATACACGTATCTAAGACTCTTATTGCTAGATACATTCTTGTAGAGGAGATAATTTCCTGCAGGCTGAAATTCACAGCTAAACTCCCAACTCCCTTTGTGTCAGATTTTCTAAGGTCTCTGATCCTCACTGAACAGACAGTGCAGGGACCGCTTTTGAAAATTTTGCTACTAACAGATTCCTTTCCCTAAAGAAAGAGTAGTGTGAGGCTCTGGAAGAACCTTCTAATAATGTTTCCTTAAACAGCACTTGTAAGCAATAATAGGAAATACACTGAGCTTACAGCCAAAGAGCTTTAATGAAGCTGGAGAGTATTGACAGATGCAGAGGGAAGATCAGGGAGGACACCTGTGAATCCTCACAGCTGATGCTGCTGAAAAACCAGCTGATTTATATCAGCAAGTAAGGCAAGGGCTGTGCTAGAGGGGTAGTTAGGAACAAGAATGTGGAGGAGGCAATTGTGTTTTTCTTGCCTTTTCCAATGCTTTAGCTATAGAATGAGGATAAATTTTGAGGCAAGAACTTATTTCTGAAATTATAATAGCTGTCTTCTAGAAAGTGCATTTGTTTCTATTTGGAGCTTTTCTCTTCCTGGGAGTAAGAAGCTTAAGGGCAGAAAAGAGAGAGGTTTCAAAAGCAGAAATGATGCAACTGATGCTGTCTCAGGATTTGTCACTGCAAGAGCAAAGTGAGTTCTGGAGACTCTGCAAAGGTAAAGTCTATATCTGATTCCCAGACATTTTTTGGATTTTTTCTTTTTTACTTGAAGTGAATGAATTGAGATTCTTTCTTGCATCTAAAAGAAGTAACTGGCACATATTTTGGTTTGATTCTTCATTAGTAGCTTTGTACCATGCCTCTCTTGAACCTCCTGCTGGCCTTTGGCAAGGCACCTCAAAGGAGTTGTCAGGTGCTTCTTCTGAGAGTAGCCACAAACCCTCCTGGTTCCCCCAGCTCCAAATCTTGTGATTACAACTATATTTGAGGTGCTCAGCTTCCATACTGCAAAATTCTGTGTAGGTTCTGTGTAGCATTATGCTTTCTCATATGGATGGCTTCCTGAGGGTTTGCTTGAGTCCTGCTTTGATTTGGCTCTCGGGGATTGACTGTTGTAGGGAGGCACTGATGCTGCTCAGGCACACATGGGTGCAGCAAACATTGGGGTCTGGAGCTGGTTAGAGCTGTTGGGATGTCTGCTGTGACATCTGCCATTGTACCTTCTGTAGCAGCCCCTTGATTTCCGTTCTTAGTGTGATCTGTGTGAGGACGGCTCCTGGTGCAGCACTGGTGGGAGTCACAAGCAGGTCTTGGAGGGATTTGCTGCTATTATGACTTTTAAAAAGTCAGGGAGCCCTCAAAAACCTTGGGAAAATTGTGAGAACATACAGGTAGCACTCAGCTGCTAAAGGTCCCCAAATTTTAACTCTTCAGGATAGAACAAAGGCTGTTCCAGGCTGGACACTTTAGCCTCCAAACCCTGATTTATTTACTACTCACTGAACTGCGTTCACAACCATGGCACTATGGTGTTCATTTTATCCTGACTTACACTGACTTTTCCTTCTGTCCAGAGCCCCAGGAGCATAGTCATAGTTCCATGTACTCCCCTACTTGATGTTGCATCCATTGCATTCACCTGGAGGTTTTCAAGTTGTGGTACAAAACCTTTTGACAGGTTCAACTGTTTCTCAAACAGGTAGTTTCCTCTTTGCCTGCCTGTGTGCCTTCCCTTGATACATCCAATGTGTGCTGATTTGATATAGCCAATATATCACATTATGTTCTCTTTCATAAATACTGTTATTCACCCAGAAATAGGCTGATTATTTTACTGTGAGCATGAAAACTGACATAGCCAGGAGGACACTAATTTTTTCCTGGGACACATGAAACTGAAATCACTGTGTCCTGCTAATTGAATATGTGTTAAGCCTCCCTGTTTGATTTGCTTTGTCTTAGTGTTAAAAAAAACCCCACCACCCCACACTTAATTTTATCATAATCTCTGATCATAAAGTCATGTATGCAAATTAATAAAATACCTGCATATTATTCAGTGTTTTGCCGAGAAATGAAATATCTTAAGTGAGAAATCTCTGTGTGGTTATGGAGCAGAAAAAGGAGCAGCCCCTGGGCTCTCTGACTGTTTAAGTAGAGTCCTATGTGTGGAATCAACTTGTCTCCAGGCTTGTGTGCAGACACAGCAGATTGCAAACAGTACAAGAGGCATTTATTATAAAGATAAGGGGGTTGATTTATTTCTTGTAGCTTTTGGAAGACATAGTGTGAACAGGACAGTGGTTAGTCTATTGAAGTGATTTCATATGTATAATTTAACAAGACACAGTTGACAGCAGATGTTCTTGGAGTTAGCATTCATGCTCTGTGATGCCCTAAGCATTGCCTGGGAGTTAACTTGAGGCTACTCAAAAATCAGCATGTTTGGACAGAAACTGCTACAGGATGCTCCAAATTGCATATGGCCAGAATTTACTTTTTTTTTTTTTCCTCCCCACTGCTCATATGTAACAATTTGTAGTAGCCTAAAAGCTAAAACTTGGAGGGTGTTATCCAGGTGCCACTGTTCTCATGCATTGCTGAGCTCAGCTGTAGGCCACATGTAACTCTTTGGCTGGTGGCTCTCCAAGTCTGGGGTTTCATTTTCATCTCAGTGCATTGTATTTCACCTGTTACTCCAAGTTGTCTTACATGTTGCAGCACATAAAACTAATTTTGCTAGTGAGGTTACCATCCTTGCTCTTCTCAGTCAGGGTAGCAACCAGCCCCTCAAGAAGCCAGTCTTCTGCAGTTCACAGCCTTCCACAGCAAAGTAAATGTTTCCTTTCAATTTCTTTTTGTCTCTTTTCCTTGTACTTATTTCTACAAAACTTTTGTACCTGTCCTTGTCTGCTGTGCTTGGCATGGGTACTGTGTTGCCAGGTTCCCAGTGTTTGAAGATTTTTAGCTAATGGTTTTCAAGGTTGAGTGCCTAAGGCTTAGTTCTTGAATTCAGCAGAGGCGAGTAAATAATTAAGTTGCCTGAGGTTTTCTTGCCGTTAGTCATTGTCCTCCCTAATGGAGGTGAGAAAATCTGGTTCCTCTGAATAAACCAGACTTACCAAAGTCTTTGACTTCTTCATCATCACTTTAAATCCTAGAGAGAAGTGGTGCCTGGAAGTGTGTCACAGCCTCCAGCACTTTCTATCCAGGGCTTCAATAGTTACATTCAGGTAGAAGACCTTGCTTGTTAGGGTGTTTTGAAGTGATACAAGAGCACTCTCAAAATCAGCTACAATCAGTGGCAGCTGCAGGTTATGCAGCACGTGTGGATTCCCTGTGTGCTTGAATATTTCAGAGTGCTGTGGATCTCAAGTCTTAGCTTCAGTCATGAAAAAATACAGTCTCTGGGCGTGTTAAGCTACTTATATGAATAATGTTCTCAACTTCATGGATCCCTTGTCCCTTTGAGCTGGTGGGACACTGAGAGACAGGCATGATATATGTGTGATTTGCCTCCATCTGGCTTGGATGCTTGTCAAGAGGTGTAAAGATAAACTCCTGTGAACTTGAGTAGTGCATTTGTTCTCAGCATTGGAAACTGAAGCAGGAAATAGAACATTAAACTGCTGTTCATAGGGAGAAGAGACGAGGTGTAGATCGGGGTGTAAGGACATCATAAAAGAATGCAGATGAGACATCATCTATGAAAACACTTTGAGCTGACAAAGCACGAGCCTCTTGCCAGGCTAGTGAGGAAGAATCCAAGCTAATAAAGTAGGATTGTGAGTGTATGAATAAGCAACTGCAAGGCTGCTTATCATGGGTGAGAAGTGGGAGTGGTTTTACACTCAATGAACAGAACCTCAGCTGTCTCACTGGTAAACAAAGACACTGCAAGTGAGGTTTCAGGTCACCAAAGGCTCTTCAAAATAAATAAAACTCACCAAATCCTTCCTAAAGCCAAATAAGAACAGGACACTTTCACCTGAAGCCACCTTCTTTGGCAACAATCCAAAGTTAAGGTCATTCTGTAGCCATTTTATTGCTAGAGACTCACTTTTCCTCTTTCAAAGGAAAGCATTGGTGTTTTTTATTATTTATCCTTTCAACAAACACATTAGGAGACTAGCCTAGTAAAGCAAGTTCACTCTACCCCAGAGGCAGCACCCAGAGTTGACCTCTCATGTCCTGTATAACTCTTCCATAAATTCTGCAGTTTCCATAACAAATGAGGTACACCATGTGAATGACCACGTGATGTTATTCCTGGGCTCACAGAAAGACTCGGCAGCAATCACTGTGCCTCTTACCTTGACTCCCCAGCGGAGCTCTACAGAGCCATTGACAGCTTGTGTCAAAGAGCGTCTTGTATTCCACACTCCTTTTACAGATGCTCTTTGCTAATCCCAGACACTTCTCCCATTATCGTGTGCATAAAGCAAAGTGGGCTTGTTCCCAACCCAGACCATCTTGGCACGTTTGATTTGCATTTGACTTACAAAAAATTGTCAAACAGCTATTAATTCACACACTGTTGCTGCGTTTCATTGTCAACCAACCTCTTTTCTCCCTTTCTGTGGGTAACAAAACCCAAGGTTGAACTTGGGGTGCCATTTATCCAACATTTTTGTATCCAGTATTACTGTAATTCATACAGCATGGCCTTTCCTGGAAAATCTATGTACAGGAACCAGCCAGGCCTGACCTTGCTCTGCCTGAGACATCTGATGAGATCACAGCTGGAGGTGATATAGCTATGAACATGTAGTTATGGGAAAGTCTGGGGAGATATTTTTAACAAATAAAAATGGAAAGCTTGCAAAAGCATGACATGAGCAATGTTTTCAGTACTTTGAGTTCCCTTCTCACAAACATGTGGAAACTCTTTAGGCGTATGGTATCAAGATCTTTGTTAATTTGTTTTTCCAGACTACTTGCTCAAAGATTTGTTCTATATGAGAAGCTAATGCTGCAGTCCAAGGTCGTGGAAAGCAATGGGGAAAGAGTTTTGTGGATACACTTAAGTGTTTCATTTTTAGATTTTGTTTTCTTCCACGGCCAGTATTCTGTATCAAAGAAAGGGAAAGCTGGTACAGGAATTGTGTTGAGTAACAAGCTTTCAGGTTTTTCTCTGTAAAATTTTTTGAAATAATCATAAACACATGTTTATATGTGGTAATCTGTAGAGGGGAAAGAAAAGCAACGGGAGCATATCCAGCTGACAAAGTATATGTGTCCCTCTGAAAGAATGAAGGCAACTTGCAATTTCCAGTCAAGTAGGAGATTAGCTTGTGATTCAGAAACCAGAACAAGTTCGGGGGTCAATAGGTAAAATCAGAGTGCAACTATGAAGAGAGCACATGGACCTTATTGATATCTGATAGGAGGAGAAGCATAAAAAAATAAAGTGACTACAGGTATCTCCCTGTCACAGGGGACCACGGCCAGATGTCCCTCACACTGCAGAAAGGAACTTAGCCTGCTCTAAACCTGGTGGAGGTTTAGGGCTTTCCACAGCCACAAGAAATTTTAATATATTTTTTAGTCAGAACAAGGCATTCCTTTCAACTGCCAAAAAGAGCCCAGAAAAAGCCCTCTGAGAAACCAACCTATGCTTTGATTTGTAAGTTTACAGGCAGTCTGCAAATTGTAAGTGGAGTGGTATTCAGGGGCTATAGACTCGCTTTCTCCTCAGGATTTGGCAGAGCTGACATGTGACCTGGGACCAAATCCAGGACTGGAACATTGTACAAGACAAGTTAATTCTCAAAAAAAGGAAAGAAAACTTATCTAATTTTAAATGAAAAATTGGCTGAAGTTGCCAGAACTTCTCAGACTGAGAAAGTACAGAAAGTAATTGAGGACATTAGAACAGGATGAGCTGGACATTTTGTCTTCACACACAGCTTTAGCCCTTACCATCAACTTGCAAGGGAGATTTCAGCA
Organism: Ptilonorhynchus violaceus; assembly: GCA_013397565.1. Classification (NCBI taxonomy): domain Eukaryota; kingdom Metazoa; phylum Chordata; class Aves; order Passeriformes; family Ptilonorhynchidae; genus Ptilonorhynchus; species Ptilonorhynchus violaceus. Next base: position 691,237 of record VZRJ01000820.1, read on the forward strand.
CTGGGTGGTGTTTTGTGTCAGGATTTCCCTCAAAGAGAATATGGTGATGAAGAAAACTCATGAGAAACAAAATTTCATTTACTATAATTTAGGTATTGAAAATTGCTAAAATCAAAGATCCAGAAACATGGGGTAATTATCCCACTGGCAGCCAGTGAAGTCAATACCTTCTGTATGTGTCAAAAGAATCAGAACTTCTGAGATTTTGTCACAAAAAGTTGGAGACTAATATTCACTTACAGGACTGAGCTCACTGAGATAATTAGCTTCTGATCAAAAGTAGCTGTATTGTAAGTATTGTATTCTTATTAATATTTTTTCATTTTACCTACATATAAAAGTGAATACTTTTCAAATCAAAAACATCCTTAACCTTGCACTAAGTCACAACCAGAGACCCACAGAGCACTGTCCTTGTTTTGTTTTATTCCTGAGAGGGGAAACAAAAATCCAGATTTTGTGTTACAAAGCAGTACTAAAAAGGGGGGCTCTACTGATTTTTGAAATATGTATTCTGTACCACTGAATGGCGCTGGTAAATTTAGTCAAAACCTGTGTAGGTCAGACATAGGCAGTCCATGATTTAGTAAGGCTTTAGAGTTGTATAAAATATCCTGTTTGCGTGTTGTTCCTGGGTGAAGTTTAAATAGCCACCACAAATATCCTTTATTCAGGGGTAGATTTCTGCTTCCCTTTTTAAATAAGGTAATTAGCCCATATGTCAGCTTTCTGTCTGTGTCATATATTCATGGGAGCTGGCTCAGCATTCTTGGTAAAGCTCTAGTCAGTACATAATGCCTATAGATTAACAGAATGGATATTTAAATGTCCAGCTGCTTGACTGAAAACATTATCTCTGAAGGATCTGGGGAAAGATCGACATTCACATTGAAATTATGAAGTTGTATCTTGTAATTACCCATCACTTGCAAAGCCAGCTGTCTCACAGGTCCTTATTGCAAGCATATTATCCTGTCTCAGTTTGGAGACATCTTGTTTCCAACCTGGAAAGCAGGAAGGAAATTTGTGGTTCTTCACATCTGTGGTTAGATCTTGTCTGCAACTTCATCTCTAGGTGCTCCATCCTAGAAGTTGGACTGGGAGCTGATGATGAACAGCATTTGGGACCAACAACCTTTCTAATATTTATTTTCACTAACCATTGTGATAAAGCACTAGGCAGTAAGGACTTTAGCAAAAAAACCAGCAATATTTCATTTCAGTTCTGATTGTGCTTTATAAGTTGAATTAGAGCAGCTTTCTTCATAAGCTACAAAAATAAAACAAAACCAGATTCTGTATTTTTAGGAAGCCTGGTCCTGCTGCTTCAGGAATTTTTTTGGTGTGTGGGGAGCCAGAGTGGGAGAGAAACTGTTTTTATTTGTTTATTTGTGTGAACCCAGTTACCATATGGCTTATAGCACAGAAGGAGAATCTTCCTCCTCTCTCAGGAATGTTTGTTTTCGTTGGCCATGGCTCTACAGGAATGCATCTCTGGCTGTCCCAGTGCTGAGCAGACAAATCCCTTCAGCATGCAGCCACTGCCCTTCTAACTCTGCCTCTTAAGAGTGTGCTGAAACCAGTGTCCATGCACAGACCAGAATACTTCTAAAAATCAAGAACACAAGCGGATATATCTATGGGCCACAAAGTTAATAGGTTTACCAAGCCTGTTTCCTCTTTTCACACAGTCTGAGAGTAATTTTTGTTTTAATAAATTAGATGTGGGGTTTTTTCCTCATAAGTTACATTTTTTCATTGGGAAATATCTGTAGACTTAAAGATTTTCATGTGCCATAAACCTACAGCACAGCATGTGGTTTATTATTTGGTTGATAAACAGATGCTGATTCCTTTAGTGACACTGGAATTAAATATTATAAGATATATAATATCATATAAATATTACAATGGACTGCATATTATAAAAATGGCTCTGGATCTTTCTGTCTGGTGTCAAGCTTGTACATCCAGTCCTTCCCCTTGGGTACACTGGAGACATTGCACGAGAGACAAATGGGAACAGTTGGATGCTTCTGGTAATGTTTCTTTAGCAAAATTTTGTCAGGTTATTCCTCTCTTTGGAATATCAAATCACGTTATCAAGTAACTTGATATTCCCTGAGGCTGCAAAAGATTCACAGCATCTGGCTATTGCACACATATATAAAGCAGTTGTTATTTTCTGAATGTCAGGTGGATTTTTGACTTTTACATACAAGAGTCAGAGCACTGGTTGTTACTTTCCTGCTGAACCTCAACAGAAAGCACCATTTCTATGAGACCTCAAAGCAGTTATTTTATCCCTATCTGTCACAGTCATATTTTCACAGAGAGATCTTCTCAACCTTCTCTTTTAAGAATGAACTTCCAGTAGTTGTGTGTGAGCCTCTTGTCATCATGCAGATAAGAAAACTAGGAAAGCTGGTCCCCAGGCTGTGATTCAAACCATCTGGGTTTGGGATTTTCAGTTTTGCCACTGATTTGAGACCTTTCCTCAGGACAAAAATCAAAGGTTATTTTCTAGGGCTGTTTTATTAAGGTCCTTTCTCATGCTTAGAGAGATCTTTTGTCTTTGCTTGCATTGAGTTTGGGCTTGAAAAACCCTCCTTTACCTCACACAGGAAGGGGCTTAAGTCACACCATGGAGATACAACAGGGTATTTTAAACAAAGGAGTGTTCCTTTGTTTGTGGTTGTAGTTTTGGGGTTTTTTTCAGCCTCATCTGTTGCCTCAGCCAGCTGTAGCTGCTGTCTTTCCCTGTGTCTGAACAGCACTAAAAGGCTTAGGGTTTCCCAATACCTGTCCCATGTGTTCCCATAGTTTTGCACTTGCAGGAATCCCAGCATGCTCAATACAGGTACAGACAGGTATTTAGCTGAAATGAAAATGCCAATCCAGAGTGGTCTGTCTCTTCACAGTGGAGAGCACCTCCAGACAGGCAAGAAGAAAGGTGGAGAACTTGGGTGATTTTGTCCACGCCCTCAAGTCCCAGTGATGCTGTGCTTGCTTGCAAAGCCATCTTGGAAAGTGTTACAATAACGGAGCTGTAATGCCATAGAGTTCATATTTTTATATTACAGGACTATGATGTGGTTCTGCCAGCAGGTCTCTTGGGGACTCTTTGGCTGCTTTCCCAATTTAACTGTTACATGGCTGATTCATTTAAAGAGACAAGAACACCATCTCCTCAGGAGTGCATGCTGAGACTTTCTTTGGAAGACATTTCTAATAGATTCACCAATCTGTGCGTGCACAGGATTTATTACAGAAAATGAAGAGAATAGAGAAACAGTGGTGTTTGTTCTGCCATGGGAATGCAGAGAGCACTGGATCTGCAGAGAAAAGGAAAATGTAAAGGATGTTTTGTGTTGCCAGATGTGTTTGTGGCTGAATTATCATCACAGAAAAGGTTGGGATGGCTCAGATTTAACCAAACAAATAATTCTGAGCAGCAGAATTTCTAAATCTTTATTTTTCTCAAGGATTTATGTGCGGATTTTGTTTTGAGGGTTTTTGTTTGGATTTTTTTTCCCATATGAAACCTCCTCTGTCTGGTAAGATACGAGCTCTGTGGCTGTGTCAGTTATAGCCACTCCCTCTCTTTGAACACACTGATATCTAAAGTTATTGATCTGAAATCTTTGAGGGAGAGTTTTAAGAGGGCTTTTTCTTCTGTATGTGGACCACTGTTCTCAAAAATATGTAAGAATTTAGGATCTTCAAAACCTCTGCCTTTCAGTCAAATTTTCTTTATCAGCTCATGAAGGAACTGGCAACATAACTCAGTTTTGCATTTAGGCTAAACTCTGAAATAGTAACATCTGTGATTTATTATTTGCGTAATGGTCAGTCTGAACTGGGATTATAAACATTCTTCACTGCAGACCACAGGCAAAAATCCAGGTAATGACAGTGCTGCCCTCAGGTTACCTGATTGAATGCTGTTCACTCACTTGGGAAAGGAAAAAGATAGTTATGTATGAACAGATTGTTAGAGTCAGGCTTCACACACGCAAAAAAAAAGATGATTACTCCACTACTGACATTTGCAATCGGCGAAGAACAGTTTCTAAAAATCTGTATGATCATTTTGTTCCCTCTCAAAGATGTTGCCAAGTCATTTTGTCAGATTATGCTCTTAAGAGAGTCCAGACAAGGGTGGGACCTGGACTCTCTTCTGACCAAATGGCTACTGCTCAGCAAGATTGTCCCAGCGAGCGTCTGCACAAAGAGCTTGTCTGCTCAGGGGGGACTTCAGTTTGTATCCTCCAGCCTCTCAGCTCAGAGGCAATCATAGCATAAGAGGTGCAAGCAGCTGGTTCTAGCCATGTTGCTTGGATGACAACACAAAAGTAGTGCTGTGCCAGTCTTGCACAAAATCCCAAAGCAGAGTGCTAATAAGTAGAGCAGCAGCAGAACATGGAGACAGCTAGAAAATCAGCATGATGTGGGGAAAAGGTGGTTTTGGTTAGAAAAAGCATGTTATACACTCTTCCTGTTATTGTTTCTCACTCTCTGAAAATGGTAAAAGCCTCACAAAATACAAGTATTTCCTTTTCTTGGCCTTGAGAAGTTGTGTGCATTAACATACCAACATTCAAGTTGCCACAGCACTCCTCGGTGGTGTGCTTCTCAGCTTCCAGCTCCACAGGGTCCCCAAGTATCTGATGTGGTCCCTCATCTACTGTTGCAAAACTGGAGTTTGGGGTTATGCTGTCTTATTATGGCAGTGCCGAGAAGATCCAACAGGAGACCAGAGTCATGCTTTCCTGAGTGCAGTGTAGGCTCTGGATTTAGAGTGATGAAGTTATTTATCAGGAGTTGCCTTCAACAGGACCCATAAGCAAAAGATCCATAGGCTAAAAAAACCAGCAGTAAACACATCACCTGTACTTATCCAAGTCAGAAAAAAGCAAGCAAAAAGTGGTTTTGTTTAACCGTTTCTTAAATGGAGCTTGGGTAGGGAGAGACTTTTGTGAAGTGCTGAGTGCAACCACTTCAGTGGGGGACTTAACGGAGACAATATAAGAAGCAGTAATTGAATCAGGACAAGAAATCTCTTTCATGCAGTAATTGTTACCAAGATTTTTCTCACTGTAGTTTGTTTAGTGTCAAGAAGCTGTTTGAAATCTACTGGCTCTTGTAGGTGTTTGTTATCAGACATAAGTATAAAAGTGTAAACCCATTACTACTAAAGTCCTGGAAGCACTTACACACTCTTCTCTCTTGCAAGGAGACCTTGCAAGGTGTAGTCTATTATGTTAGGAAAGCATTAAGAGGTTTTGTCTCAGTGCCCACTTTCTATATGAAGTGCTTGCAGAGTACAGAATATTTGGAACCAAAAGAGGAAACTGCAGAACTCAAAACCGTAGATAATTTATGACTCTGAAAAGGAAATTCAGTTTAAAAAATAACTCATTAGTATTAAGTCTTTTTAATGACAGTTTAATGAAAATGGGCATGTCTTCAATGTCACAGAGAGAGGAAAGCCCTTCAAGTATCTTAATGACTTTCTTAGGACTGCATGTGTTTAAAACCTAAGGTTTCAAATAATTCTACGCCATTAACAGGATTTGCTCCGGGTTTGACACCCTCTTAAATGCTCATGAAGTTGAGGCAAGATCTAAAACGCTTGAAGCTTAAACAGAGCATCATCAGATGTCCTCTACTGCTTGTATTGTGCCACGTTTGTTTCCTCTATCGCATCCTAAGTTTTACATAACTTTACATTGTGATTTTCTTATTGAGCCAAAAAAGAAATCTTGACAGTGCCAGAATGGAAGGTCCTTTCTGTGCATTGCCTGTGTGCAAAGACCTCTTCTTTTAATTCTCCCTGTTGAACAGGAGTTGACCCGAGTGAATGTAAACCATTTAATTGAGGGAAATTTTCTTTTAATCCTTTTCTAGCTCTCAGCTTGACTACTTAAAATGTCCTTGTGGTTCTGCTGCAAAATTCTTTATTCTGCCCTAAAGAATTGTGTATTCTCTAACAGAAAAATACTTTTAATAAAATAAAGACATTTGAGACAGACTGTTCTATAGTATTAAGTCATATCAGAAAATCTTGGCAATAAATATTTTTTTCGCAGACATACGGATGTTTTGCAGGCTCTATAGCAGCAATATAAACAAAAAATACTATTATCCCTTTAGAGCCAAAGCAGTAGTCCAATTTGGGTCAGGAGAAGAAATTAGTTTAGAATCAAATATCACTGCACTTATCTGCCTTGTCAAAGAGAGCACAAATTTCTGCTTTCATCATCACAGCAGAACAAACAGAGGCTGACTTTTTGCTCCACACCAAACCCATTTTCAGGTAACGCTTAAGCTCTAAATTTTTGTGATAAGGGTTTTGCATGTTAAAACACCAGTTTCTTCTTGCTGTAACCTTAGCTGCTTTCACTTTTTCCCAGTCCTCCTGCGTAGTTTCAGTAGCTTCTTATGCCCACAGCTGAGCACAGTCACCCATTAACTGTAGTGGAAAAGCCCTCCAGCTCAAGGCTCAGGCATGGGAAAGGCTCCCTGTGTTAGCTGGAGACATCCCTGGTCTTTGGTTGGGAGCCTCCCTTGCTTTACCATCAAGTTTGCTCGATGATCTGGGTTTTTTTCTGTGACCCAAAGGAAAAAAGAAAAAATATAAGGATGCTATGTCCTCTGTTTCAGAGGGATTCATCCGCTTCTGAGTATCTTCTATCAAGCAATCCTACAGCCTTTGGCTGCTGCTGCCAAGCTGCCTCAGGCTCCATCTTCTTACCTGTTAATCCACTCCAAGGCTCCTCAGTTTCTTCTGCTTTGCACATTTTTTGTTTTAGAAAAAGGCTAATGTCTTTCAGGTATACATCCACCTTATATCCTTTGAGTGTAGAAGACTCTCCATTTAGTGAGCCACAGGCAATATTTCCAGGTAATAAACAGTGAACTAAGGCCTATACATATTCTTTCTCAACTGTGAAAAAATCAGCTGTTCATGATTTTCTGTCACATTCCTTGTCAACATCTTTGAGTTTTAACTCTGATCTCTCAGTCCATCTGACACTCAGATCACAAGGAACCAGCATCACTGTGGCAAATGGGATCTTCTTTTGACAGATTATTTCATATGACCAATAAGTCCCATCATACAGTCACAAGATAAAAATGTCATTTTCAGAGTTATTCTGTAAAAACTATAGGGACATGCCAACATCCATCAAAGATAATTTACAAAATATTCTCCTTGCAGATTAATAAATTGCTTCATAGTCTGTCAGCAATGCTAGCTAACAAAGTACCATATCAAATAATGCTGCACAATAAAAAAGCTATTTACAAGCATGAGAAATGTTGCAAAAAATAATAAGTCTGGCTTTCTTCTTTTGCACATCTTGGAGAACAAGGTCTCTGCTGGTCCTCGAATTACTGAACCTCTGGGCTTTTCAGAGAGAGCCCTATACATAAAGTTCAGCAACACCAGCTTACAAACTGGCAAATATTTCCACTAAAATGCATCTACTGGTGCATTTTTCTTCTTCATTTGATGTTCAACCTTTGGTCACACTATTCAAGACCATTTTAATCAACATCTCATATTGTTATTTATGATAATTTATTTAAACCAAATCTAAAATGCTGTCACTCTTGGGATTTGTTTGCTACTTGGTGAAGAAAGTGATGCAGCACTTAATATTACTGGTAATATTTGTTCTGAGATTCCAATGAGAAAGTTTTATATCATTTGGAATGAGATATTTTCTTATAATATTGATCTGCCAAAAAATATCAAAAGGCTTTCAAGTTGTAAACAGACCTGACCTTGAGTGTCTGTAAAAGTCCATATATGCTACTCCAGCAGCGTCTCTTGAGAGGTGGTGAAATCTCTATCCTTAAAAGTGTTTGGAATTCAACAGGAAAAAGCCTGAACCACCTGGTCTAACTTTGAAGTTAGCTCTGCTTTGAGCAGAAAGTCAGACTACTGATCTTCCACAGTTTCTTCCAACCTCTTTTTTTTCCAGTCATTTTATAATACCTACTCTTCCTCAGCCTCTCAGATCACCTCATGTTTATTTCTATCCCCTTTGAACAGTGAGTGTCCTTCAGTAACTTAAGTCACAACTGTTTTTTCCATACTCATTCTGCTACCCCATATAGCTCTTTTCATTTCTTACTTTAATCAGTGCATTTCCTCTGGTTTGCCATCCAGTTTCTTTGCAATAAGAATCTTAAATTGGTTTATCTTAACTCATTCTATTTCCCTATCAGATTAAGTCTTTCTGTAGAAAGTGTTGTCCAGATAACTGTTTTCCTCCCTGTTAGCATCTGTTTCCTTCATATCTGTTTTTCTGTACGCTGATGTACTTCTGACTGTTGTTACTTTCTTCACTTTTTTCCTCCAAGTTTTAAAGGAAATCCTGAAAGTTTTCTCCTCCAGAGGAATTGAGTAGGAGCAATCAATCTGCCAGCTTCCCCTGGACTCCTGTGGAGTCCACCTACCAGCAGTCCTTTCTCCATGAATGTCTCCCACTGGTCAGAAATCTTAAAACTTTGGAACACAAAGTCTAGAGCCCCATACTATTTTCATGACCTTTCCATGCCTTCTCTAGGGACCAGGAGAACATTCAGGACCATCCTGTTAGAACCACAGGTTTGTGGTGAATCAGTATTCCTTTCTATTTGTGGGTTATACTTCCTTTTCTGCTATGTCTGTTTGGTAAGACTCCTCTGCTTTCTATCAGTCTGTTGGTTCAGCATTATTGTTCATCTCTCACACTCTGTTCTTCGGGGTATTTTTTGGCCTGGTCTCTCTGTTTCTGGATACAAATTTCCTGTTCTTTTCTTTTGTCCCTTTTCACCAACTGAAAGCTCTGTTCATGGCAGCAGCTAAAATGTAGAAATGCTTTTACAGGGAAAAAAAGGAGCGGGGGGAAAAAAAACCCCCCACACCAAGCCCCAAGCCCAAAATATTAATTATTTTTATTTCTTTAACCAAAACGTACCCAGTGGTGGTGTAGTACACCAAGTGCAGCACAAAACTTAAACCCATTTGAAAGCATCGATCTATACTCCTGACATAACTGGAGCAGAGTCTCCTAAGGGATAGCTGAATGTATTGATGTTTTTACTGTTTGTGCCCCACAAAACTCTGGATACTTTTAGTATTCGTAGTTTTCATGGTATGCCCTGACTCCTTCCATTAGCAAATAAATCAAACTTCACTTAAGTCCTGTCAAAGCTGTGTTGCAAAATGTGGCCACAAACTGAACCACAATTCCAGCTTTTGGGATAGTTACAATTTTGCTTGGATTTCACATTGAAAGTTGTACTCTAATTCTAGGGAGGTTGTTCTTTCCTAAACAGTTACAGGGTTTATTCTCAGCAGTGAAGTCAAAACAATCCCTTGCCAAGAAATAGAGTTGTTTCTGAGCAGCCATCCTGCATTGGCAGGACCATACAGACTAGGATGACCACTGGATGTAGGCTGGTATAATTTCCTGAGAAGGTAGGTGGCATCACAGTTTTAATTTTGATATCTTGGGGAAAATTGCAGATTGGGTGATGAATGTTGTGTGCATTCAACCCAATGAATGCATAAAACAGTAAAAATCATCTTCCTCCCCAGTGCTGGTCTTGTAGTGTGTCTACCACCAGCTGAGTAATCTCCATCTCCTTCCTGCACCTGAGAACCAGCTGTACTTTGATCTTCAATAAAGTAGGTCCAGACTTTTTAAATAAATAGCTTTAACATAAATAGTATCTATAAGAACACCTTGCAGATATGAATCTTATGTATAGCAGCCTTCCAGAACCCAGAGGCTACAAGAGAGCTGGAGAGGGACTTTTTACAAGTGATAGGATGAGGGGAAATGGCTTTAAACTGATAGAGGGTAAATTGAGATTAGATATTAGGAGAAAATTCTTTACTGTGAGGGTGGTGAGACACTGGAACAGATTTTACAGAGAAGTTGTGGATGCCCCAGCCCTGGGAGTGTTCAAGGACAGGTTGGATGGGGCTTTGAGCAACCTGGTCTAGTGGAAAACATCCCTGCCCCATTGTGAGGGGTTGGAACTAGATATTCTTTCATGTCCTTTCCAACCCAAACCAATCTAACATTATGGGCTATTGATGGGTCTCAGGCTGTCCTCAGCAGATGCTCTCAGTGATTGTAGGCAGTCTGTTGATTTCTTAAATTCTATAACCAAAACTCTTACAAAAATCTTCCTCCTTTAGGAACATTCTCAAAGATTTTTTGCTGTATAACAGGTTCATTTAAAAACTGAGGTTTCTGTTGATTGGTGAGGTATTAGTACAGCAAGAAATTCACAGCAAATCACTGTGAGTCGTATTTTGGTTATACTGGAATTTCCCTCAGGAAATACAATGAAAATCCCCTGGCTGCTGTCTAGGGAAACTAGGACAAATGTGAGAGGGAGGTGGCCAAGCTGTGGTTATCAAGCCAAATGCAAAAGCTAAATGATTGAATCACATACATCTTAAACTGGATACAGGGCTGTGCTGGCATAGGAGCTGCTGGGTAATTTAAATTACTGTTGTCAGGGTGAAATAAAGCAGCAAGTAGTGCTGAAGCTGACATCACTGTGTGCCCCAGGACCAAGCTGTCCATCCAACCTCTGCAACTCTTGGAGCAATGGGCCAGCACTGGAGATGCTACTCCCTAACTCCCTGGATCTTGGATCTCGGTGTGTAGTTCTTCTTGGCTCCAAGCAGTCTGCTTGCTTTTGCCTCTATGAGGTGGTCAAGGAGCCGTGTCTCCCAACACACACAGTCCAACATATCCCATGCTGTGGCCTCTCTGAGGCATTTTTCCCTTTTCTGAGCTGTGACCCTTCTGTGCATGGCACGTAGCAAGTGCTGGCAGTTCAGACTGAACAAGCACTTGCAGCCCATCCATCCTCGTTTAGGGGTTGACTTTTCTTGTGCAGCTCATCAGAGCAGGCTATCAAACAAAGTTGTGTTTGAGGGAGGCTGGAAGCCGATGTGTGCCTGCCAACCACCTTCCGGCTGGCAAGAGACCTGAGAAACTCCACAGACCAAATGAGATGGGTTTAGAATATATTTCCTGCTGCTGTGCCTCTGAAAGGGAAGTAGCTGTTCTGTTACTCTGGAGTGCTGCATCCATTCCAGGGGTGAAGAATGGCATGTATGTCCATTTGGAATTGTGTGGGGCACAGAAAAGAGTTTTATGTGCATGTGCCATGTGCCCTCGCACAGGCAACCCAGTCACAGCAAATTAAAGCCAGATAAACAAGCTGTTTCCTAACTGTAACTTATGGTCCTGGCTGATCTCTCAGGCTTTTTACCAACATGTGCTGTCAATTTCTAAAGTCCCAAAAGTACAAGATCTATGATATCTGGGCTAATGGGCTCATTCACATTCCTTTCCTTCGCTCAGATTCATGCTGCTCAAAGACGATGCCAAGCGCTGCTAGGCCAGGAGTTGAATTTCAAGTGGAGCCTAGAAACTTGGTGTAAATGCCTCCATCGGCATTTGCAATCTCTTTATACATCTCAGTTTTCCATCATGCTTCCAAAAGTTGTTTAATGAAATGCAGAAGTTTTTCTTCCTGTGTTTGAAATGCTCTATATTTTGAACTGTCAAAGAACTATAACGCTGTCCCAACTAACACCTTCAATCAGAAGCAAGAACTAGAATGTTGTCAAGTTAATGGCTGTGACAAGCACATCACTGGAGCAGGATGAAGGTCAATTTATTTGCCCTAGGTTTTTATTTTCTCTTTTGCCTCAGGAAAATTACATTGCAGGCAAGCAGGGAAGGCCTTCCCATTTCCCAGCTTTCTTTTCATTGTCTTAGTCAACTCACTAGCTTTTTTGCCATGCTTTGGATATATTCACAGTAATTAGAAGAAATGTACTAGGCCTCATCACCACAAATTCCTTTCATTTCTCTTCCGTTCTCTCTAAAGGTCTCAGCACTCAGAATAATAAGGATTTAATGCTATAAGCCTTATAAAATTGGTTATTCTCCATAAACTACACTTTTGGGACACCTGCAAACATCTAAAATACAAGCTCTTGGAGTTTCAGGTCACAAATAGAGGCCAAATACAAAATGATCCACCTCTTTAATTCCTTAAATGAAGAGTTTTCCAAAAAGATATTCTATAACCACAAGTTACAGGAGACCTGGATGCCATTCCTACAGAAAGCAGGCACGGTGGTGGAAGGTTTCCTTCTGGCCTTTAAAATCTGTTTATCTGCAAGATAACACTGAACATCAGTATAGATCACTGTCAGTACCCTCTGAATGGACCTTTCTCCCATAGTTTCTGCCATTTTCCATGTGCCCTGGGCTTTATGATGTAGGGTTACCAAATAAGCTGTTTGAATCAATACTTTGGGAATATCTTCCTGACTTCCCTAACGGGTAATTTTCTGGATCCTTCTTTCACCCCTTCACCCCAGCTGAATATTGCAGTCTGCATACAACATTTTGTTGGAATGCTTTTCCTTTACTGAACACAAAAAAATATCCTTCTATATAATCATAACAGGATTCATATGATAATATAAGCAAGAACAATAGGTACCATTGCTGTTTTGAATTGCATGAAATCTAACCCACTCAGTTTGGAACCGTGTGAGAATATAAGCAGACTGTGTTTTTTCAACAGAGCATATTGTGCATGAGAGCTGCCATGAATTAGGAAAAATATGTACTTAAACTTCAATAAACATCACAAAGTTCCCACTACAGAAGTTTCCTCTTAGGAACTGCTTTGTAATACTAGGGCATCCATCCTACCATGAAGTTCAAACCCCACTTCTGTAATTGTGTGAGTCTATCTTCATTTATGAAAACATCTTCACTTATGAAAACTACTGCTGCAGAAAGCCCTGAAATGTTGTTAAAAATTCACATGCTCAGCTGAAACCACAGAACATTGTTTCTTCTGTTTTGTGGGAAGCCGTGCCTTACAATGGCTTTTCAATACAGGCACAACCCTTTCCATCACAATTGGATGGCAATACCTTTAGAGCAGTTTTTTTTCATTTGAGTGCAACAGTGAGTATTTAAGGAAGTATCAGCCATACCCACAGCTTGCAGAAAGGAACAACAAAGATATGTTTGTTATTTCTGTTACAGTAGGGCACAACTGTGATTGCTGGGACTCTGATATTGTAGATGCTGGACAAATTGTGACAAAGCTTGAAAAAAAGAGAACTACTGATGACCTAAACCAGCAGTGTGGGAGGTGCTGACCAAAATAGGGAAATAGTTAAATGTAAGCTAAAGAAAAGCCTTAAAAGGTGTGTAAGACACGTGAAACACAATCAGGACTTCAAAGTTTTGTGAGGTGCAGAACTATCCCTGAAATCTGTGCTGCATGTTTGTTATACAAGTAGATCATATTAATGTCATATTAATGTCTGTGGTGGGTCAGAAAAGTGCCTATAAGGCACAAGACAAATATCAAGGTAAAAAATATAGTCTCAGTGAAGAATGAACTTTGATGAAGTATACGTTTCAAGAAATTGTTTTGCTTTATATTTCTTAAGCAGAAAAGCAAGTTAAATTTATTGCATTCTGGGGGTAATGACTCATTCTCTTCTGAAGGAATGCAAGCAGACTTGTAATGCACTCAAACATTACACTAAAAATATCCCATTGCCATCCACAGTTTTTCATACAGAAGTATTTCTTGAGAGGTTTTTCAAAACAAGGACTTACATATTCCAGTTCAGTTTGTCAAATAAGTAGGCCGTGACTACTTTCCAAACAGCTGCACTGAGGTCTTTACAATTAATTCTTTAAACCTTAAGTGACTAAAATTCCTGCTAATTGGATTTTAATTATTTTCTGTGCAACACATTTAACCTGATGCTTTTTCCTATCTATGCAATAACAGCGTGGGGTTGGAGCACATTAATTTAGATGTACAGCTGTAGAAGCAAAACAGCAGTGCTTCCTGTATTGGTAAATGCCTGTATTGTAGGCATTTGTATCAAAACCTTTCTGATGTGGTGATGTGCTTTGTTTCTGTACACCACTCTGATTGGCTTTTCCCTGTAACTCTGGAATGATGTAGTTGTCTATTGGGTTTGAAGAAATGCAGTTGTCTCAAACATACGGAGTTCCTACTGGATTTGTGGAAAGAGCAGAAGGTGAGAAAAGAGAGGCTTCAACCACCTGCTCACCCCTTACCAAAAATGATTAAGTCCACCAAGATGGCCATTTGTGACACAAATCAATAAAAAGTCAGACACACTTAATTCTACCGCTCATGGTGGTCTTTTAAACTGTGACAGATACAGGTTTCATAAGGTCTTGTCTCATGAAAACCTTTTCCATTCTGTTTTTTGTCAAAGAAATGCCCAGTTAATGAAAATGAAAACATTTTGCTAAAGCCTTCATAGCCCATCTTTCTAAATGCTAGATGACCCATGTGGCATTTTCTCTTAGCCAGGTTGATGCACTTCTAAGAAAGCCTAGATAGTCAAAATTCAGGTCTGCTCTGTTGTAAGGATTGTTTTGATTCTGAGCAGCCCAGGTCCTCTGAGATCTCTTCTCTGAGCTAGGAACACTGAGGAAGAAGAAACCTAAATGCTTGTACCTAAAAGAAATCAGACAAACTTGGCATTTTGGGTCTGTCTCTAGAAAATAATTCTGATCTCGATGCTTGATAACAAGATATTTTGATTATGCTTATTTAAAAGAAAGTCCTTTAATTGATATTTCTGAGGATTAGAATTTTTTGCTCTCCATTCCAACATTGCTTTTCCCTTCAAAATAGTCACCAACCTTGCTCTACAGGGGTCATGATTAACCAGACCCTTTCATGGAAGTATAAAACATTGCTGGGAAAGTCTGAATGTGGCCCCAGCCCAGATTCTATTTGCACAAAAACATTAATTTCTGCTCATGGTGTTTTGCAAACAGGAAGTACAGGGCCTGTTTATGGTTTTGTTGTGTATTTTAAAGTTATTATTGCCACTATAGAAGAAGCCAAAGACCTGATGAGGACCTCTTTCTGCTACCATGTTGGGTCAAATGATGGTTCTATGTATACTACATGTGAACATTAGAAACTTATTTTTAGATGACCAGTGAGACCTGTGTAGTTTAAAATTAGCCAGGCGTAGGGACTATACTGTATTTTTAAAGGACAAAGCACAGCTGCTTCACAAGCAAACACAAACCAGAAACAATGAATTTTATAAATATGTCATCAAGGTCATAGAAACAAACATAGTTGACAAAAAACTTTATTCTGATTTAGGTATGGGTGTCAACAAGCCTGTCCTGTATTCAGATTGGTACTGATAGGAAAAGAAAGGCGTTTGGCAGCAATGTTAGCTGGTTGCAGTTCTGCTTGGCAAAATGAGACTGGGAAAGCAGGAATAAAGAAAGGAACTGTGGCAAGGACAGGTCCAGAACAGTCAAGTCACTTGTAGGAGTACTGTGCAGTGCTGGAAGGTCTAGTAAAGAAGACTTGTTTGGTTTTGCTCCTCTGATGAATGCACAGTGAGCAACATCTCAGAGAATCACAGAATCAATTAGGCTGCAAAAGACGTCTGAGATCGAGTCCAACCTATGACCAACCAACCACTGTGTCAACTAAACCATGGCACTGAGAGCCATGTCCAGTCTTTCTTTAAACACCTCCAGGGATGGTGACTCTGCCAATGTTTTATTACCCTTTCTGTGAAGAAGTTTTTCGTAATGTCCAACCTAAACTTTTCCTGGCACATGCCCTTTCCTCCTGCCACTGGTTGTCCAGGAGAAGAGGCTGACACCCACTTTGCTACAACCTCCTTCTAGGGAGTTGTAGAGGGCAGTAACATGTCTGAACTTCCCTTTCTCCAGCTCCCTCAGCTGCTCCTCATAGGACTTGAGCTCCAGACCCTTCACCAGCCTGTTTGCCTTCTCTGGACTCATTCCAGCACCTCAATGTCCTTCCTAAATTGAGGGGCCCAGAACTGGACACAGCATTTGAGGTGCAGCCTCACTAGTGCCAAGTACAGGGGAAGAATCACTTCCCTGGTCCTGCTGGCCACACTATGGCTGATAAAAGCCAGGATGCCTTTGGCCTTCTTGGCCACCTGGGCACACACTGACTTGTGTTCAGGTGCTGTCAACCAGTACCTCCGTGTCCTTTTCCACTGGGCTACTTTCCTGCCTCCCTGCCTGGAGTGCTGCAGGGGGTTATTGTGGCCAAAGTGCAGGACCTGGCACTTGGTCTTGTGAACATCAAGATGGTCTCTGCCCACATATCCAGCCTGTCTTGGTCTCTCTTCACGGCCTTCCTACCCTCCAGCAGATCAATATTCTCACCCAATAGCCTCAATCCCTTACCACTGATCCCTGGGGGACATCACTGGTGACTGGCTGCCAACTGGATGAGCACCATTCACCACCACTCTCTGGGTCCGGCCATCCAGCCACTTTTTAACCCAAACAGTGCATCTGTCCAAGCCACAGGCTGCCAGCTTTTCCAGGAGTATGCTGTGGAAGACAGTGTTAAAGGCTTTGCTGAAGTCCAGGTGGACACATCCACAGCTTTCCCCTCATCCACCAGGTGGATCACCTCGTCTTAAAAGGAGATCGGGGTGTTCAGAGTCGATCACAAAACATGAATCAGTGTTGTGTTCTGTGGAAAAGGTTTCATTTTAGCAATTCTAGTTGTATTAGTTAAAGAAGAATCTGTGTTTAGAAAGCCTTCATGAAGCAGAGTCTTTGAATCTAGGGTGATAATATATAGGAATTATCTACCTTCTATAACAGAAGATATGTGTTTTGGTATTCATGAGCTAAGATAATATACCTTGTGACCAGTCACTTTGTTACTACTGCAACCCTTTTTGACCAAACAAAAGAAAGTCACTTTGATGGACAAAACTTGTGTTTCAAGAGACAAGCTTTTTGACTTTTAAACTATTCGTAATTGCAGTTTTATGTTACTGTGATGCAAATCCTGTAAGGTCATGCAGAGTAGAGGGACATGGCACCTGGGTCACAGAGTCATGAACCAGTGAACAAGAAATTACATGAGTTTTAATTATCTCTTCTAGGGTGTGGAAAGGGTAAAAAAAAATTGGCTTTTTAGAGACATTCCACAAGAGGTCGTCTTCATTCTTGTTATTTCTGAAACGTGAAGGTTGTGAGTAAGGGAATTTGTTTCTTGTTGGAAACGGCTTCTTGAATTTCAGCCCCAAGATTAGTGAAGTTATTGGGGAGGGAGAAGGGGAGCACACGCACAACTCTTAGAGTAATTGAATTTGGTGCTTTTTAGAGGAACAAAAGAGATCATACTGAAACTGACACATTCATCAAAAACTTAGTCAAGCTACTAAAAGAAATGAAACAGGTGATGATTTGAAAAGCAGTATAGGAAGGAAGTAATATGATGTTGAATAGAAGTGAGAGAAGCAGAACTGCTTTTGTGACATAATGTTATCACTCTCCAAGGTAATTGCTGTAATAAACCTACATCCAACCAAATGAAATCCATCCCAAAGTAGACTATAAACTGCCAGAAGAATGTTGATGCCCAGAAAAAGGACTTATTTTCTCAGAAGCATTGGATGCTGAGGTATTTCTATCCACAGTTCTTTTGTGTGTTAAAATCATGAGTACTGTTTTTTAGATTGTGAGGGGGAATGAGATGCTCTCTAAAAATAAACAAACCATTTTTCACTTCCAAACTGCAGATTCTCATGTAGCCCATGAAGCTGACAGTGAACAAAACAGTGTCTTCTTACTGATGACCACTCACTGCCTACTTCATTGTGCTTCTCGACTACAAGAATTATTTGTGAGGTCTACAGACAGTTTTAGTGAGACAATCTAGACCAACCCAAATTGGAGGAAGGAAACCACGGGCAGGCTTGAGTTCCTTGGGTTATAACTCAGACAGAGGAGAAAAGCTCATTTGTACTGCATACGAGAGAGTGTATTGCTCTTCAGGTCTGACAGGGTGGTGTTTTTCATAGACTAATTTGTTGTGGCTATGAAAGAGTTTTCAATACGAAGTGATTCTTTTGGAGTTGCCAGAGTGTCTTAGTGTCTTTTATCTGTCTCTTAGGAATAATATGTTTTTAATAAACAGCTTTCCTGGAAGCAAGATGGGTAGCAGCACTTGTAATGCAAAGCAAATACCAGTTTTAATTAAGAGCCCAATCCCTCCATGCCTTTATTTGACAGTACACAGTACTGGTTGCACTTGCAGTTGTCATGTTCATTACTAATCTGCAAAATGTGCACTCACAAGATAAATGAGAGTAAAATACTCATAGGGTACATGTAATTAGCACATGACTTATTATAAATTGGGATGATCTCCTTGATAATTAATCAGGCTTACATTTGATGTTTGGAGGCAGTCGGAATAGAAGATATTTCAACACATAAGAATAAATTCCTCTGGGCCATAAGAAGATACATTGAGAAGTGGGGAATAAAAAAATCATAAGTCTAAAAGAAATGTTATTTCACAGTTGCAAACTAAGGCTCTAGCTAAGGCTAGAATTTTTTCTAAGGGCTGGAATTTTTTTATCTCAGGTTTCCACAGAGAGGGACAGTAATGAGCATCTTGGCTCATTAAGGATCCAAAAGACGTGCAAAAGAGCAGTTCTGGTGGATTGATTTGCCTTCAGGAGAAAATGGTTGCACAGGGACAGGGCGCACTTGCCATGAGAAGGAATAATAGTGCCACAAAATAGTAAAGACTTGGGTCTTGTTTCCATGGCCCAGCAGGAGCAGGACCTAGAGCCCAGGTATGTATGGATGTAGTCATGCATAAAGGGATCTCAGGGAGCCAGAGCAGTGAGAGGCCTGGTATCACCTGTCTGTACACAGGCAAAGGAAAGTGTTGAGAGTAAAGCTCATTACTAACATACCTCCATGCCCCTTAGTCTGGACTTTTGTGATAGCCCTGAATTTCTCCTAAGAAGAGAGAAATCCTCCTGTTTGTTTATTTGTTTACAAACGCCTACCATCTATCACTAGCAAATACCCAAACCTTACCCAACAGTACAGTAAAGCTCTCAATGTCTGTTTTGTGATATTTGTCAGTAATTCCTATTCCATTTACTCTGTACAATACATTTTTAATCTGTAGGTTGCAATGCAATGCTAATACAGGAGATGCCAGCCTATATGTGCCTTATGCCTCAAAGAATGGATTAAGATTTCTCTCTGTTATGGCTTATTTACTCTAATTGTGTGTACACATGGCCAACAACTAAGGGCTTATCTCAGGCTCCCCTGTAGAAAAGTTAACTTCTAATGACCCGTTTCTCCAATTTTACAGTCATGGAGACAAAATGTCGTCTTCTTCAGAATTTCACTGGTCAATTTGCAGTCTGTCTCAGTTTGTTACATATCAGTGTGCTAATAACACACTGTAATTTCCATGGAACCTGCACGAAAAAATGAATGCAAGAGGTCACATGTTGCTGCACTAACGAAGCTTTTATACCTGGAGAGGTAAAAATGCTCAAATTTTATTAAAATTCTATTACATGCCATTGCCCCATCAAACTGCTAAGCACTTCAGATGTGTCCAGAGCACATTAATTTGCCAAAGCCTGGCACAGCTACACTTGGTTCTTGCTGCTGAAAAAACTTTAATGCTTAGTCTGCACTGCACACGATGTAAGTCAGGGTGACAGAACACCTCTGCTTGCTTGAAATTTTCTTTCTACAACTCCAGCAAAGAAGCAGGGAGGACCTTTTGACTTGATGTCAGACTTGAGGTCATGTCTCTGTATCTGACTGCTGCAAAAGCACCTGATGGAGCTGTTGGTCAGCCAATAGATTAATTCAATAAAGCATAAGTGAGCTTGCCAAACAAATTATTACTCTGCCTCTTGTCAGAGCTGTTCATGTGTTTAATGTACTCCTATTGGAGTGATTTCTCTTCAGTACTGCTGGGGACAAACAACTTTTTAGGGCAGCGGAGGCTTGGCAGCAAGTACAGTCTGGAAATTATTATGCTCCATCCCTGAGAGGATGATGGCTTTCCACACAGAGCAGCTAAGGACAGCCAGGAGGATCCATTTCCCTGCCCTTCCACGTGATGCCTCTTGCTCCTTGCTTGGCAAAGTCATGCAGCTCTCCACACTTTGGTTCATTACATGACTGGAGTGCAGCAGCTCAGAGAGAGTTGCACCAGTATTAAACAGGAACCCTGCTAACAAGAACCAGTGTTAAAAAGAATGTCTGAAATGAACCATGAAAAGGCTTGGGGTTTCTTCCCTTGGGCTTGTACCATCAGACAAGTAAACTGACACTTAATGGTAGAAGTATAGACTTACTTTTTCCAAGTTTATTCCAACTGTTTCACTCCCCAAGGAAAAATTAAGAGAACTGTTGGTGTTAGTGAAGATTACAGAAAGATGAGGGCTAGAGTTGGCTTTTTACAAATTAGTTAGCAATTCTTTTCTCTAAAAGTTGTTATTTATAATCCACCTTTGGTTGCAATGGGACATTTTAGTGTTTTGCCTTATTGCTTTCCTTGTCGCTTTCCCCAACCAGTCAAAAAAGAGCAGAATTCATGGTTGAAAGGGAATTGCTGTTCCTTTGAACCATCTGTAATTTCAAAAATTTAAGCTAACTTTGAAAAGCTAGGTTTAAGGTGCAACTTAGTGGGTCTGATGTTTGAAAAAGTACAAAGGCTTTGCAAATGTACAGAGTAAAAGAAGGGGGACAGAACATGAAGGGTGAGAAGAGGGGCAATAGAAAAATCACAAGGAAAAGTAATTTATTCAATTTCCTGGTCACCTAAAATAATTTTCTTTGCAATGTTTTGAACAAAGTGCGCATTTCTTCCAGCCCTTCCACCCTGACCCATTCTGTGATTTGGAGTGGAGGAGAGCTAAAAAAACCACATGGGTGTTCCAAAGATTCTGACTGCCCCACAGGAAGTGCCATGCCAGGTTACCAGCTCCCGTGAATTGGTGCTCTCCCATGGATTTGGGTCACACCTTTTTACACCAGTGGAGTAACTGTCACAGTAGTCACCCGTATTCTCTCTTCTGCTGAGTGTACTTTTGTCTACTATTGATTATAGATTATGGGTTGAGCTCAAAATTACTTCTCAGCATTGAAAGCTTCCTTGGTTACAAGCTGATAATCCAGAAGCAATTCCACTGCTAGCATCAAGTATTGTACTGAACAAATTGTCCTTCTGTACTTCTGGGGAGACCCAAGGAGGTGATGTTCTCACACATTTCTCTTTGTGGCTGTAAGCGACATGTAAAGCCAGGTTTGATAAAGAGCTTTATCGTAGACTCCAAAGCAGTTCATCTTGGTAGCTGAAAATGCCAGGACACTGTGTAAATCATTCTGTGGTACCAGTTGCTTTATACTTCAAAGGGTACTCCCGTCAAAGTCTGTCTTTGCTTGTGTCTAGCACTGCAGAAAACACTTCTCCCCAGGTGATATGGGAACAGGACAGGTCAATGTCAACGCCGCACACGCAGCCAAATAACGTTAATTCATTATAGCACAAGCAGGACACGAGCCTGTGCAATGAGAGGTGCTGCCTCAGGGAAAGCTTTGTAAGAACAGGAGTCTTGTGATTCAGCAGTCAAAGTAGGACAGGAGTGAAAGTTTGGGTCAGACAGCAAGTGGATGGTATTTCTCTATACTCTCCTTTTTTGCATCTGATCTGCTCTGGACACTGTCACCCTGCACTCTGTCACAGGGGCCATGGCCACAGCCAACCCTTGAGACTTCTCTAGGAGCTCAAGTCCTCATATAGCAAACTAGAAACAGTCAGCTACAAATTTGCTCTATTATTGCTAGTGACGATCATTACCAGTTACCATAAGATTAAGGCAATATTATATTAATGATAAGGCAATAAAGTAGGGAAAACAGGTTGGAAGAATATTTCTTCTGGCATTCAGTCTGCACTCATTCTCAGTTGCCTCTCTGAAAATGCTCTAAAATCTTTTGTGAAACTTATTCTCCGAATTTTGTTAAGTTAGGCAGAGTCCCTCCTTACTAAAGTGTCCCCTTCTTAGTGATCTTTCAGTAGAGGATTTAAATTCTGAGTCAGAAATTGAATCAGACAAAAATGTTTTCCTCATTCATTACATGTGATCATCACGTTCACTGGATTCATATTGTTACATAAAAAGTCATCATGTCTCATGTCTCTTTTTTTACTCATTTTCACTAGGCTTATAAGTATGATATTTTTCATCCATAATTTTAGGTGCCTACACTCTCTGGCACAAGTTCCTCAAATTCTCATGATTCCCAAATCATGTTTGGATATCTCAATACAGCAGGTAACTGCAAAACCAAACACCATCATGCCCTGTGCAAGACTGTGTGAAATCTGTTGCATTCCTTACACTTCAGTTCTTAGCCTGGAAATTAGCATTAGGAAATCCCTTTTCTTTCCAGTGGTAGTGAAGCTAGTTCATTTCAAAAAAGCTCTGTAGTATATTCTATGGCCTGTAACATTCTTTTCATTGCTACACTTCTAAGAAAAAAAAAAAATTTGTTTGTTCATTTCAAGGGGCAAAGAATTTCCAGTGGCTGTGGAAAGCAGTCATGATGGACTAGGACAGGAACAAGGACTGTGTTCTGTCTTTCAGAACAAATGCTCTCTCTTCATTCCTGTCCCGCTCCTCAGCCAGCCCATTCACCATTCTGCTATCAATGGTTGCTCAAGCCAGAGACTCTCATTTACTGTAGCAAATGAGCCCATAAATCTAACATGTCATAATCCCAAGGCCAAGCAAAAACCATGCAGCTGAATTTTCCACCAGAGTACATCTGCATAGCCGGGGTAAACCCTCTGTTCAGTTTTAATTAGGATCAAATGAGGACATGACCAGTTTATTCTAGCTTGTAATACCAAAGTTGTATTGTGGAATTTCCATGGGTTTAATTCATGCATGTTAATAGTTTAGAAGAGCTGGTCATAATGCATATTGAAACTGGGACCTTTTTTACAAAGACACCCTTTTTTCTTCTCCCTGTGGATATCAAATGGGAGCTTGTGTGTCTCCTGTTGTCATGTATCCTGCTCTTGGAGGCAAATCTAAGAATCAGTTCCAGGCCTGGGACAATCCACTGCTTCAGCCTGGACCAGATTTGACTAGAGGGGAAAGAGGGGAATATCTGTCTCGATAATTAACTTCCTCTCCTTGGGTAAGCAGGGAAATAATTTTTTTAGATAAGAGCAGATGTAACACTTTGCAGATGTATTGGCCCAATGTAGACATTCATCATCCTCTGCTTGACTCTCTACCTGAGGGCAAGAGAAGCACAGCACCAGACATCACAGCTGGACAAAGGACTCCACAGACTCTTTCTGCCTATTTATAATCAAACTCTATTGATACAGCCAGGAGATTCTTGGACCGCATGTGATTAAGATTCTAATACTTACTCAGGGCAGGGAGGAACCATTTTCTTCAAAGACTTCTTCCTCTGTTTAAGGTTGCAGAATCATGATCCTGTCCTTCTTCCTGTAATTCAGATATACTGCAAGTTCTTTCCATCCTGAAGCTACATTGCCAGCATATCCAAATATGCTGGCAATTTCTCCACTAGACTTTGTATAGCTGCTTCTTGCCTTCGTGCCATCTACTATATGCAATCAAGCTGCATTGAGACTGAAAGGTATTTTTAAAAAGGGAGAACCTAAAAATCTATTGAAAGTCTCGACTAATCTCATCCACACTTGTGCTACAGCTGTGAAATAATTTCCTGGGCTCATGCTTGGGGAAGTGTTTTGTGGAATAATTTCCTGGACAATGCTTGTGGAAGCATTTTGTGGCCATATTATGCAGTCCAGCAGTTACAAGCCTTGAGTCACCATTCACTTGTAAATGATAGATCATCTCCAATTTCACAGGCCTAAGTGATTCTATTAATACTATTACACTTTTTATGTTTCCAAAGTAAGGCTGCCTGTCACAGAATCTGCACATCACAGGAAAAAAAAGTCCCGAGCGCTTTGTGCTTTTTCCTCTTTTTCACTGATGTAAACTGCTTTAACTCCATTGATTTTGTTCTAAATCACAGAGGGGAAGAGTTGTGTAGAGGAGGAACGAGAAGATGAGGACTGTAGCAGCTCAGTACCTCACTCCAGTCAGCATCCTGCAGATGGGTTTGGTAGCAGAAACCTAGGGAAGGAACAGAAATTATATCCACAGGGACACCTCTTCTCTGTTATACTGTTTCAGCTTCTCATGGAAATTTAGGCATGTTGTTTTGGAAGATGCCTTTGTTTGGTTGTGTTTGCTAGCTGTAGTTAGACTGTTCTTTCACTGAGCCTGTTTAACCCCCTTTTGAGCCCATCTCTCCATCATGCTGCCGGTGGCCTGCTTTCTCCATAAGCATAAACCTTCTTCCATTAATGTTGAATTCAGCTTCTTTGTAGACCACTTAGAAATACATTGACAAGCACAGATGCAGCACGACTTCCCTGATGGCCTCTCCATGAGGAAGCAGCCCATTTATTCCTTCATTTGATTTCTTATCTTTTGACAGTTAATTCAAGAGAGGACATCCACATCCACTCCATGACAGCTTAGTTATTGTACAAGTCCTTGGAGATGTGTCTCATCAAAAAGCTTTGTTAACTGAACTACACTGTATTTTCTGGGTCACTGTTACACCTGTACCCATTGACTCCTCTGTGACACTTGATTTCCCCCAGAAAGAGTTGTTTTAACTCTTTCTCATATACCTAATTTACCTGTGTCTCTATAATGTTATTCTTTTTGTATAACTTACTGCAATTTTCCTGCTACAACCTGTGAACACCCATTTATAGCTTTCCTAGGACAAAAGCACAATTCTGGATTACTTTTTTCAGTGACTTAAAAAACTTTCCTTTTACTTTATCTTGTTCTTTTCCAAATAGTCTAAGAAAATAACAAAAGTAGAAATTACAAGTTTGGAAATATTTCTAATATCAAAATATCCAATTGAATAAGGGGAAAGAAGTGGCACACTCACCACACTTGGAGAACGCACATAGAGTAGGATTTCAAAAATTAAGTGGTTTGATACCTTTTAGTATGACTAACAGTGAGAAATCCATCTCTCCAGCATCCAGTTTAATCAATATTTACTGAGGTGAAAGTCAAACAGTGAAGAGAAAGGAAATAAAGAAGAGAAGGAAACATCAGCTCTTTAGGGTTTTTTCGTGAAGGGCTTCAGTCCTGTTGTATTTTCTGTCCCTATGTCAGAAATTCCCACAGCTTTAGAGAATGGGGCTGCCTACTAGAAACAGGAAAAACATATAGGGTTGTAGAAAGTGAAACAGTGTGTTGTAATGTCCTTGAAATATCAAATATTCCAGACATTGGAAACTGTTCAGAACCATTTCTAATGGGAAAGTAAAGAGAAACTTGATTCCTTTTGTGTAGCTCCATGCTCTGAGCAAGAGGGCAAGCAGAGCAAGGGAAGTCCCAGCCCACAGTGAGGCCCTGCACGGTGCTACGTGGGAGACCCTTTCACACACAGGGCCTGAATCCTGAGCCTTGCACACACTGAGGGCTCACGGGGTCACTGTTCCCTGGGCGTGGGTGGGTCTGAGGCAAACGCTTTGTTTTTGTGATTTGTCTTGCAAAGTAGAAAAGAGCAAAACAGGTTTAGGTGAGGGCAAATTGAACTTCAATATTGCTTTGCTTCAGAACTGCTTTTTTTCTTTCTTGTCCCTCTCGTTCACCTCTCTCTAACTGCTGCCATTTTTCACTGAGCCACAGCCTGAGTATCTCATTTTGACTATACCCTAAAGCTAAAATGCAAACCCTGCTGTCTTGTCCCTGTTCACCTCCCAGCCCCACTGGTATTTGTTTATTTTTGCTCAAAACTGTACAAACAATTGATGCTGCATCCATGTGCTCCTCCAAGTCAACCTCAGTGTCTTTCAGTCTCTACTCATGAATGCCACAAATGGCTCCTCTTCTTTTACTGTCTTTTTGCTGCTTTTAACCCTCAAGGACTCTCTAGTCTCTTCTTTCTTCTTACTCACTGTTGTAATTATATTTTTCTAGTCTGTCAATTATGCCACTTTCAATGAATTGTTTGTTTGCTATACCAACAAACACCATCTGCGTCTTCCCTGTGTCCTCTATAAAGCCTTTAAAACCACACAGAATTGACACACAGCAATCTCTGAAAACACCATAAACCATAAAGTAGGAAGTCTGAAATAGGCAGTAATAGTTAGAGTTTAAATATATTCATTGACTTGTTCATTATAATGATAGAGTCGTGGGGCCTGTGGGTGGCAAAAGCCAAACAGTTGAGAATGAAGACAGAGACTGATTTATCAGGCTGTGAATGGAGTAATGAATGTCAGATTTGACCTCCTTTCTCCACCACTCATGCTGTCAGATACCAGCTCTATATAATCTACCTAACTCTGGTCTGTGCTCTGTTCACTCCTGTCTCTGGAATCCCTGCAGTTCACGCAGGATGCAGACATTGGTGATCCATGCACACAAAACCAGGGCTGGAGCTATCTGGAAAGCTTTTCTTTTGGATGGAAGATTTATTTTGAAAATGCTTCATGCAAACATATGTTGTTCAGGTTGGATCATGGTGGCCAAGATTCCCCTAGAGTCTATTCTGTCAGATTAATTTTGGAGCAGAGGAAAGCACTGTGGAGAAGGAAGAAACACAAAGACTTGCACGAGGTTTTCATCTACAATTGTAGTCTTGAGCCAGTCTCCATCCAGACTTCCTAAGTCTCATTATGTCTAATGAGCTCTGGGGCAAGCCTTTAGATTCTTACTGTGGCTACACTGGTTCCTTTTCTTGCAGCTTAAATTGTTAGTATATTGAATCATTCTGATCCCCATCTAGGACTATCTCCCGTTCAGTCTTGAGGGATTTGAACCTCTAGAGACCTCAAATACAGGCAGCACAACTCCCAAAAGATTGCCACACAAAAAAGAACATTCTCCTAAATCTGCAAGGGCTTTTTTCCTTAGAGGAGGCAACAGTGATAAAATCAATATTAATTTTGCATTGCTCAGCTCCGTTCTCAGGAGAAACGTCCCAGTGCATTACAGTGTGAAGCCATTTTCATTTTATCATGTTTTAATATCTGTCAGAAAGTTGTAAAAAAACCTGCTACATTTCTTTTCTAGCTAGGAAAAAAATAGTTAATAACTTACAGTGACTTAGTGGAGACTATTCCACCTGGCATATAAATGAAAGAAGATGAGGCATTCTCACCATCTCAATATTATCCTGGCTTTACTGCTCTCTAAGAGAAGATACTCAAGCAATTCCTAAAAATAGTGGCACAGGAACATTTCTGAAACTGTGTTTAGAGATTTCAAACACTTGCACCCTGATCCCACAATAAGAGGACACCTGCCCTGCCCTTCCCCTCTTCTCCCTCTGGGCTCTGCAAAAAGACACTTGGCTCCATAGGCCAGACAGCAGCACTGCTCTCAAGCCACTCAATCAGTGCAGAGCAGCTCTGGTTTGGTACAGTCTTCCCCCCCTTCCCAGTACCGCTCAGTGCAGAAAGAAGAGCATCTGCCCTGATTCTCTCTGCTGGCCACTGACAAACACACCCTGGAGCAGTGCAGCATCTGCTCTACACTTCCTCACTGACTGTCTCACCGGGAAACAGGACTGACTCAGCAGGAAATTTTATTATTGGGATTATCATGGCTGAGATTTACCAAGCCTGGAAAAACCCTAGTAAAATAACACACAAAAGAAAGGCGGTTCCTGCCGTGCTGTCTTCTCTAAATCTGGTGTTAAATGAAAATGGGTTGTTTTCCCCTTTTAGCTGAATGCCAACCTTCCACAGCAGATACCACAAACATCTGTATTAACAGTTTTCTCTTCTATAAACTGGCAACAGAACTTTGAGGGATGCTGTACAAGCCAGAGATTAATACAGATCAGCCTGGAAGTTAAATGGATTGTTCAAGGTGACTTTTCAAAGATGACTGGTTCCATTTCACTCCCACACCCTGCCACACCACAATGAAGTTACTCAAGACACTCAGGGCAAAGAAAGAGACATTATTTTATCTAAAGAAAAAAAAAAAATTCTATAGTTCTCCTGCAACATTGTCCCCAGTCTCAGGTACGGCTGCTAATAATAAACTCTGCAAAGCAAGTATCAGAGTTTGAAAGACAAATGAAAAGAGAGGGAATGAAAGGAATGGAACCTTTGATGGTTACTTGCTCCCTGGGTGATTTGCATTTGTTTTCAGTGCTGGGAACAGTCAGTAAGATCCTGTAAAGTCACCAAATACATTGTAACCCCTGTGTCGAGTTTCCGTGGAGAATATTAAGGTTTAGCTTCAGGGTTTTTTCAGCTTCCTAGTACTAGATGTTTTCACCACTGTCTTCTCTTTTTGGGGCTGGATTTTTTTTTGTTTTTGTTTTTCTAGATGACCTTTAATTTCTAAGCAATTCCCTGAATAACAGTCATAATTATTGCAAAATCCTGGTTTCTCATTTGACAGGTAGTACAAAACAAAGCTGGACACGTGCAGATCAGCACATTGACCAGCACACTGAACACTGCTGAGACTTTAATCTCAGCAACTCTCAAAAGCTTTAGTTAAAATAGAGTCATTATGTGACCCCCCAGTTTTCAGAGTCCCTGCAGCAAATCCACAGCCTACAGACAAGGAAACACATCTGTTAAGCAAAATGCAGCCACTTACTTTTACACCTAAAATATGTCTGCAAAAGCCCAATTTCTTTTAAAGGGATTTTAGAAGAGATGGAAATATGTGTATTTTGGGATAAAAATCTAGTTTGGCTGAAAGGGAATAAAGAACAAAATTTCCCTTGGGCAAGGTACTCTATAATGTGTCAGCATCTTGCAGTTTGCATAGTTATGGTCCATTCTGGATGCTCTGGGGAGAAAGATTGATCCTGCTGCTCTGGCTGTTCTAACTTCAAGGTAGAGAGGAAGGGAAGGAATTATTGACAGCAATGCAGGGAGAACAGAAACCTTCCAGCTTTTACTGCTGTGCATCTTGGAGAGAGTGGAATGAGAAGGATTCTCTGTCCCTTGTATTCTCTAGGAATAGCCTCCCGACATTCTCCAGATCACTGCAGACTTTTCACATGTGAAAGTGGGGCAGCCTTTTTTACCTCCCTATCTGTCAAAGTCTGTTGTGGCAGCTGAAACAGAAAGCTTCAGCTTTTCCCTCTCAGCTCCACAGAGGCGCATCCCCAGGGAGTCTGCTACATCCTCCCTGCCTCAGCCCTGGGCTCTGTCATGGTGCTCAGAAGGGGCTTTCACAGTCCAAGGTCACAGCCATGGTGTCTCCTCCCTCACAGCTAACCATGTTCTTCCTCAAAGAGATAATATACATATTCCTAATCCCTGAGGCTCCTAGCATCCAAAAGAATACTTTCTGCAGGAAGGGCTCTGACTACAGCAGGGTACAACCACGGAGCTTCCACCCCAGCTGTGCCATGGGCCTCTGTGCCTGTCTGTGCTGGGTGCCAGGGAAGACCATGGCAAAGAGCATCTACACATTGGAGATATTTGATCCAGGCATGCAAAACACACTGAACAAGAGGGAAAGGGAGTAACCAGAATGTAAACACTGTCATTCTGTTTCCTCTTCCTCTGTTCTAGCCTAATCATCTTTCAGGATGTTGCATTATAAAAACAAATACGTGGAAGCTCAGCATGAAACACATCTCCTTTCTGGTGTGCGTGATCGCTAGCACAGTCCCAGAGCTTGCTGTTGAAATAGAAATTTTCTCTTATAGATCTCTTGGTTTGTTTTACACGCTTCTTCTTTTTTTCCTAAAGAACCATAGCCCCATGCTTTAGGTTTTAATTGTCCCCCACAAGAACATCATGGTTTCCTGCTCCAAACTTGGTCTTTCTGCACTCAGGTTTTTACCTCCCTTAAATTGCAAATATGTTCCACTGAGCACTGCAAAGAGAAGCTGCAAAGAGAAGTAATGGACTGCTGCTAGGCTTCATCTGGAGATGAACAAAGAAAAAATGAGGAATGCACCAGAGGGAACAACCTTGAATTGCCTGAATTGGCCACAATACCAAGACGTAATTTTTAGGAAAGACTGTCATTCAAGGTCCAGCTGAGTTCACACACTGAAATTCTCAGAACTAGTGTCATTAAGGGAAAGAATTCCTGCTCTACTCCTGCTTGTGTGAGCTGGCACATTGCTGTCCCCACGAGCTCCCAAGGGACACGCTTCAAGCAATCACTTTGGGTGGTTTATTAGACTTCTACTCAGAAATAGAATGCCAGTGATAAATAATTTACAGCTATTTGGTGTTGGGTTTTTTTATCATTGGAACAGTTTCTCTGCTTGTAGCTTGCACAGGATGAAATGCTGTTTCCAATTCCTTCTGTAATTGTTATCAAGTGCTGACACTGAATTTGAACTATTGAAAGAGAAAAGAAACTCCATTATGTGACCCCCAGAATACTATATTAAGATTTGTCTTCTAGCCTTTACAGTTTCTGTTTGACTTAAATTTCAGGGTGTTCGTTTGTAATGCATAAATCTCTCTATGTGATTAGTTTAGCTCCACCAAGAAAAATTACAATTTAGGATGAAACAAACAAATACAGAGAAGAAATTTTAAAAATCTTTTTCCTGTATCAAAATTCATACTTCTAAAATGTTGGGTGGTTTTGCTTTTTGTCTTTTTTTTTTTATTATGAGATTGAGTCATGATTTTTTAAAACTCCAAATTCAAGAGGAAATTCAGGTTAGCTCTTCGAAAATGCATGACAAGATTGAAAACAACTGCTCACTGAAGCTCACTTTGCTGCCAAAACGCTGTCTTATGATAAATGCATCGTCTTCTAAAACCATTAATCTGGCTTATATAAAAATACTCTGTAACATTTCTTTACAGGCTCAAAACCTAACTTCACTGTTTTTTGCAGGGAGAGCATTTAGGAATCACAAGGAAGCCATAAAATAAGACAATCAAGCCCCGACTTCTTAAAGTTAGAAAAATGACAAAATTGTTTTCAAGAGTTGAAAGGTTCTGAGGTAATGGAGGAAATGCTGCAAAAAATGCTCACAGAACAAAAAGGAAAAGGACTAGAGAATAATACTCCTTTGACAGCCCCTGCTTACCTTCCCAGTCTCCTTGAGGGCTGTCACTTACGTGGAGCCAAGGGATGGATTTGTATCAGTTCCTGACACAGAGCTGAGCGGAGGTATGGTGTCCCAGAAAACTCAATTTACAATTCATGCTGTTGCTGGGCCTGAGAGAGGTAGGATCACACCCCATAGCTGTGTCCCTACACATCCAAAAACCACCTCAGCCAAAATGGGAATGTCCTATTCGTAGAGGGCACACTGAACAGCTTGTCACCCTCTCCAGCATCTCCCAGGATGTTGTCAGCATGGGAATGCACACACTCAGCACTGCTCTTTAGCTTCCCCCATCCAAGCAGAAAGACTTGCTGCAACCTCCCTCTCTTTTCCACTCCATGGTAAGTCAGCAGCAAGCTCCTGACACACATTTCCCTTCCCAAACTAAACAGCTTCCTCCAGCAATGTGAACACACTGCTCACATGTGCACTGTTACAATGCAAGATGGTCTTATTCACCCTCCATGCTTTTCCTAAAAAATCTCTTAAGGAAATTCTAGTGAAGGTCCCATTTCCCTTCCACATTATCAGGAGTGACACCTTCTTCTTTACTCTGAGGCTACTTACAGTGAAAGCAAAGACTCTTGCTTTCCTTTCAGTTCCCTCAAAATTCTTTCAGGTGCCTCTGTGGGATCCAAGATCGAGGCTCCTCAGTCTAATAAATTACTGCCTAACAGGTGAGACATAATAATTAACCATTCTACCATTCCAAGGACATTACAAGTACAGAGTAAATCCAGTGTCAAGGAAAGAGGGTTAAATTAATATATTTTACTTGATATTTGCTGCGGAAATTTCCTACCACAGTACTGCTAAAGACAGTAACTCACTAAACCACAGGCTCAGTCATGCATTTAAGTTTGAAGTGTGGTGGGATTTGATGTTCTCAGTCCATATGAGGACGTTAAACAACACCCACTGAAAAACCTATCATGGGCACCCTGGAACAGGTCCTGCACAGCATCTTGCCTCTCACGTGTGGAAGCGATGCCTCCCATCTAACACATGCTCTGACGCACATCTGAGGTACGACTTACTCTGTCATGTAATCATAGAATTATTAAGGTTGGAAAAGATCCAAGATCATATTGTCCAACCATTAACATAGCACCACCATGTTACCATTAAGCCATGTCCCCAGGAGCCACATCTACACATTTTTTGAACACTTCCAAGGATGGTGATTCCACTACTTTGCCTGTTTCGATGTTCGACAACCCTTTCACTAAAGAAATTTTTCTTAATATCCAATCTAAATCTCCCCTGTTGAAACTTGAGGCCATTATCTCTCGTTCTGTCACTTGCTACCTGAAAGAAGAGACCAACCACACACTCACTCATGCTAGACCTCAAGGCATGTGACCATGAACTGCATCTGCCAGATAAAACATTGGTGTCTGCTCTGAATCAGACACTCTCCTGTACAGCAGTGCCAACAGGAGATTGCTCCTTTCATCTACCTCTGATTTCACCATCACTGATAACAACAGATCTCCGAAAATTAGGTGTGATTTAGACAGTGAGCCAGTTCTAGAAATTGCTGCTCTTCCATCCTTTCAGCTACTGAGCCTTTTGTTACAGCTCGAGCTGTAATTAAGTGTTCAATGCTTTGCATTTTTTATGATATGTTGATGCTGGGTTTTCGTGTCCTCGTTAATTTGCCAATGAAACAGGGCATGTAGAATTCATGTGTTTTGCTGGGGACAAACTGTTTAGAAGATAGCGTCAGGAAACTACAGATTAAAATATTTCCCACTCAAAAAGCCTAAGAATTTAATGTAAAGTGACTCTGTAATCTGTTGTCCTCAGAGGTACTGCTGATAAAACAGGTTTGATTTTATCTGTTCCAAAGGCAGTTAAAGGAGAATTGTTAGATCCTGTAGAATCTTGTAATTAAGGGAAATTTGCATATTTGAAAAGGAAACTTGACTTCCTGTAAGTTCAGGTTGTTGAAGTGGGCCTTCAACAACAGAACAGCAAATTGGTCATTTCTGCTGGTACACAGTCAGTACAGGTGCTTTTTTAATAAAACTTTTTTTCATTTTCTTTTTTATTATTTCAACCTCCATCTGCTCTACTGTGGAGGTGGCTAGGCCAGCAGCGGGAGAGGCTGCAGTGGACGGGCCAGCCACATAAGGGACTGAGGAGCCAGTGGGCTAGAGAGCCCTGGTGTTAAAAGGCTCTGAGGTCAGGGTTTGAAGTCTCCCCCTCGGCTGTAATAGTGAGGAAGGTCTCTCCCCCCAGACCCTGTTACGGTACATTCCCCTGTTTAGTTAGTCTGTCAGTCCATGTTCTGTATATGGTTATGTTCTGGAACCTTCTCCCTCACTCGATGTCCCATTGGTCCTGCTCCCCTACTCCTCCCCTCATCCACCCTTATTTGTTGTAAATTGTGTAATCCCACCTTTTCTCCTCCCCCTTACCCTCATGTTATTGGTCCGTGGTGTTCTCTCCGCCCCGTTTGGTTTGGCATATAACCTTGTGCACCCCTGCATTCTGTGCTCTTCATCCCTGGACCTGTGCAATAAACCTTCTACCTCAGAAGAGCCCCTCCCGACTCTTTACTCCCGTCTTAAGGCGTCGAGTGTGCGATAGCGTGCGCGACCATCCGCGCAGGTGGGATCAGTGGGTGTTGGTGTGGTGGCTTCACAGCCCCCCCCAGCGGGTACCCCCACAGGTGGTAGCCGCCATCCGGGATAGCAAGGCTTGGGGAGCCTTGGAACCTGCGGAGCACTCTCGGGGAATGCACGACACTGTTCCTTTTCCCACCGGCTGTCGCACACCACACCGAGGTGCAGCTGGACCACCGTGAGGCTTCCAGGAAGGTCGGGGGCATCGTACCATCCAGCCGAGCCGCGCACCGTGACACTCTATAATGGCACACCTTCAACCTAAGGACTTCAAGGCACTGAATGAAAGCTGCCCTATTTGCAATGTCCGTGGAGGGATGTAACAAGAATGGCAATAGCTGTCAAACCCACCTAGGCCTGCCCTGCCTGGTGTTTATAGGTGCTCATGGTTGTGAGTCTCATCCAAAGGTTCATCTTTTCTTTTTTATCACAGTACAAAGTCTAATTCTTGCTTCAAAAAAAAATTGGTCAATAAGAACTCCTCTTCTTTTCCCAATACAGTGATGTCTTTGGTGAAGAAATTTTACTTGTAATAAAAAAAAAAAATTGTGGTGATTTTTCCCCAATGTAGTATACATAATGGGACTCTGCATTCAATCAGCTGCCATTGACTCTCCTTGGATATTTCCCAGCAATCCTGTGCCAGACCCCAAAATGGCTCAGGGCTGTAGTTAATATTCTCCCACTTGTTTGACAAAGAGCAGTCACAAGTCATTGAACAAATCTTCCAAAACAGTTGACCTAACTGAGGAAACAAAACAACCCATTCCTCATCCCCAGAGTCAAGTGTTTTTCCCAAGAGGGTTTTAACTTTGGCTTTAAATATGTAACAAGAGATTTTTGTTTTTAGTTTTTCCAGGACAAGGATATTCACTCCAACAAAAATAGATAAGGAACTAGAATGCTGTCAACCTCCTTAAGAAGTCAACAGTCCCATGAAAATGTATGGCTTACTCAGCTCTTGGTTAATGCCAAGTGAAGCTCGTGGCTGCACAGCTAAGAGCTCTGGCAAAAGCAGGAACCACCTTGCCAGGAGTGTTGCCAATGCTAGGAAAAGTGCCATTTCCCCAGAGGAGGCTGCACCACGTTTTCTAGTCATGGAAGTGCTTACAGTTCAGAAATGGCTATTTATGTTGCCCTGTGACTAATTGCATTATACACACCTCGTACGGACCAGCCAGAAGCTCCACAGCCTGTCATCTCTCTGGTAAATCGTAGTGATCAAAACTAAAATGCCCTTTCCTTTCTGTTTCTTTTCTTAAATGTACTTTTTTGAGGTAAGAACGAAATACCAAGTGAAGAACTGAAGTAAAGAAACGGCCTTGAGTCACACACCCATCGAGTTTGCAGCAGCACAGAGCTGCTGCACACAGAGGAGAAAAGGCCAGTTTGCACAGGCAAAAGAACCTGGTTCTCCAAGGTCACACAATTCAGGTGGTGTTCTAGTACTGCCAAAAAGATAATGG
Source organism: Ptilonorhynchus violaceus (assembly GCA_013397565.1). NCBI lineage: Eukaryota > Metazoa > Chordata > Aves > Passeriformes > Ptilonorhynchidae > Ptilonorhynchus > Ptilonorhynchus violaceus. Next base: position 726,412 of record VZRJ01000820.1, read on the forward strand.
CTTTTGGCTCAGAGTTCTCACTCAAAGATGTGGTTTGGGATGGTCATTCAGGGACTCTCCCCATTGCAACTGATTGACTCATTGAGGCTTTACTCTCTCTACCTTTACAAAATGCTCCAGTTTTGGAACAAGTTCAGAAAGACAATGAGGGAAAATGCAAAAGAGGAAAAAAAGGAGTTTCTCTTTTTTTCTCAGGCTATTATTTACTTAGCCATTTTCATCACTGTGTCAGGGCTATGGGAATACACAGGGTTCTGTGTGTTGATGGAGCCCTTTTTTGGGCTTTGTCCTACAGGCCTCTCCTTTTCTGAACACAGGCCAGTGGACCTCTTTCTGTTTTGAACTGCTTAGTAAGGACAATCCTCAATTCCAGCCATCTTTTTCTGCCCTGGTACCATGTTCCTTCACCTTGTGGCAGGCAAAGTTCAGGCTGTCCCAGTGCCTAAGCATGATAGGAAGGCAGTGGACAAAGAGAGCAACACAACAAGGGCCATACACGCTCCAAGCTCACTGTTCTCCTCAAGCAAAACTAGAGCAGTACACCTCCCAGAGCCACAAGCAGCAGAAGTGTCTAATTTTTTCAACTGATTCAGAGCCTGATGCCTCTGACCCTGTCTTGCAGACAGCGTGAATGCAGCAGGTAAGACATGAAAAAATATCTCAGAGTATTGGGAGAGACTGCTGTGTTATTTTTCACAGTGAAAACCAGTAGCCAGCTCTGGTGTAAAGCAAAAGTGGCTACTTTCTGCTTGTTAGCTCTCTCCCAGATGTCCTCACCCTTTTTTCCATGTCTGTGGTCTTTTTCCCCCATGGGTAAAAAGGACATTATTTCTTTGCACTAAACATTAATGATTCATGTCTGTAAGGGCTGAACTGGAAAATTTCCTAGATTATACACCTGCCTCCTCTAGAAGGACTAAATGTACCAGCAGTGGGTGGACTTACTCAGGCTTCTATTAAGCAACATCTGTGGGTGGATTTTTAGTCCAGCTGTTAACATGTGACTTATTCTGCAGTTAGATCAACTATGTCAAAGGAAAGAGCAGGCTTCAAACCTGCTACTGAAGGGAAGGATTATAATAATTACTGTCACCATCAAATATCTTGGAAATGGCAGTGGATAGGCTCAGAAGCCCACATGCCAGCTGAATAAATACGAGCTTGCTACTCACAGGATGACAGGTGAAAAGCTGCAAAGTGTTTTAGGGCAGTCATTCATGAACAGGAAATGCCTACTGAGATATCAGCCACAATCACAACAACCACCTCCTGGTTCTTTCATGGATTTCCACCTCTCTAAAGGAGACCTGGAGCTGCAACTTGTACATGTCACACAAGGAACTAGGAAAGTCAAGTTGAAGAGCTGGAGGTGGACTCTCCCATTACAGGATACAAAACATCTTTCCATTTTATCATACAAATAGAATGCAAAAATTAAAAGGGTACAGGGTTAATCTGTGAGTGAAAAAAACACCTTGAGGGGCTATAAGGCAGTATTCAGTGCCCTGACAAAAGATAACACATTGGCAGCCCAGCCTCCTCAGTGCTGAGCTGCTGATTTCACTGATTCCAGAACCCTGGGAGAGAAGGGACAGGCAGATGGGCATGGTAACCTCTTACACCTTTGCACTTGGGGTGCACAGGGTACAGCTGACAGAGCCATCATACCAAGTCAAACACAACACACACTCATCTCTAAAGGGAAATGAGAACAAATGGGCTAAGTGTGGTCAGTAACTGCTTTAGGCTGAACTTTAGGGAGATTTGCAGTTACCAGGCAAAAAAAAAATCAGTGACAGCAAACTCACTATACAAAATTAAAATTTTACTGCATTCTAATAAATAGATGTTACTTTTAATTAATCAATGAATCTAATTATAGCAGTATAGAATATGTATATGTAATTAATTATCAATCAGTTGATCTTCTATGAACTTGCTTTTAGTGACTTCCTCTTTAATTAATCGACTTTTAGTTTGTTTGCCTATGTCAGTGGTGTACTTCATGACCCAGGAGATCACTTCTTATCTCCATCCTCCAATGTCATTTTTCCTGCCTTGCTTTCCACAGACTTGACATTAAACTTGATTTCATTCCCTCCTGTTCACCAACTCCTACCATACACAGTAGCCAAGGGTTTCATACCACAAGCAGTGGGAAAGTCCTGCTGAGACTACAGGAACATGAGGAGTGGAACAGTGCAAGAAGTAAATGCATCAGCTCAAGCAGAAGGGTGAGGGGCTTTCCGTGTTATCCAGGAGCACAGAGCAGGGACAAGGTGGCTGCCAGTAGCTGGAAGTGTCTCTGGGGATGGGATTTCTGTCCTCTCCTCTCTTGTCCCCTGCCAACTCCAGCTGCGTGGGAGGATGATCACCTTCCCTGCTGGAGCATCAAAAAGCTCCCTTGGGGAGGCCCAGAACAGACCACAGACAAAAGGCTCACACCAGGAACTGCCAAACAGCAGCACTGGGGCCTTTTGGGGGTGTGATGGAGAAGAAGGGGAGGGAAACAGGGAGGCAGTGCTGTAAGAATCTCATTTTCCCTGCAAGCTAGGGAGAAGCTGGCTGGTGATGATACACCAGCCTGGATTAGTGTGCGGCTATTCAGGGTCAACTCAGAGCAGAAGTGGAAATGCTCTTCAGAAGTGTACTCAGAAATGCTAATTCTCCCTCTCAGAGCTCTTACACATGGAGCATATGAAGCCCAGAGTCACACAGCCCAGGCAGCCACAAAAAAAAAGGCTCTTTTTACCTCTTTGCTCTCTTTTATCTCTGCTAGCTAAAGGTCCACTGGTTCCCACGTTGCCCAGGGTTGATGACATGTGAACTGATTTCCTTCTACTCTTCTCATCAGCCAAACTGCTCACCTGCTGCTCAGGAGGCAAATTCAGGTTTGGGAACAGTTCTTCGTTATGCTCACTTCTTTTTTACCTTTTCAAAACAAAGCACTGCATTTGTCCATGAAACCTTTGTTCTGACCAGATGTTTCCTTCACTTCCCAGAGCTCTGTGGGCTCTCAGAGGGCAACAGACACTAGAAATTTGGTAACACACTGCTCACAGTTTCTGTATTTCTGATGCTGTGTTAAGAGTCATCTCAGCAAACAATGATACCAACACTGTGAACAAAAAAGTGCCCTCTCAAGAGCCTTGTATTAATCATTTCTGTTGTCAGGAATACTATTTTAATCCTTTCTACCCCTACAGAGATGCCAGACTTGCAAGTACCTAAAAAAAAAGAGATAATATCACAGTTTAAACATCTTATTAAAGTTAAATGAAGGGTGATATACATAAACGACTTATTTAGTGAAAAGACCAGCATAAAAAGCTGACAGCCTGGAAAAGAATTTAAAAGATTAATTTGTCAGGATGCAAGTCTAGTGATAAGTCCTTGAGATGCAGCATCTTGTATTCAAGGATGCCTCAAAAAGTGATATGGCTCTAGGAATATTAAATATTACTCAAATTGTACAGGAAAGACCCTATACTGTTTAAGTTAACACCATAAGACAAGAGTCTCTATCTACCTGTTATTTTTTTCTATTAATGATCATACTTCTGCATTCAATTGAGGACATTGTAATGGAGGGACAGTCAGGAGAATCAACTTCAATAAATATTTTAAGTGAAGTGTTTGATTTGTGATAAAACCCTGAGTGGATACTCTTACTTGCAAGCAAAATGTCTGAATTTCATTTCAGCTTAGTTTTTGTAAAAAGTTGGGTTGTTTTGAGGGGTTTTTTTTGGGGAGTTGGGATATTTGGTTTAGGATTGGTCAGAAAACATCCAAAGGAAATTTTCCAGAGGAAATCCCTATTTCTCATTACTAATTTTTTTTTTTTTTTTTAACAAACTCTATGATTTGGTCTTAAGCTGTCTGTCAGAGTTCTGGGTTTTGTTCAGAACAAGTTCACAAACAGAGTTCATTATTAGTAATATACTTTTGCATAATTCATACAATTTCTGAAGCTCACCAGTTTCCAGATGGATGGTCAGCACTACCCTGCTCTGAACAAATTGTGCAGTTCCACCACAAGACCTCCTCTGCTGCATTGATTCTAGTTCGATTCAGACTGAGAATTTCCTAATGGAAACTAAACATGTAATAACACAGTCTTGTTATAGTCATTTTTTCTGATAAAAATCACTCCTTCCAGAAGCAGTAAAGAAAGCTAAGTACTGCAGCAAATGAACCATGCAAAATTATTTCTCCACCACCAGTGATGACAGGAAGCATTTAAAACAGCTTTAAATGGTTTATTGCATGGGCATAATCACACATGGGGCAATTACTCCAGTCTGAGGTCTCCATTGAGGCTGTATTATTTATTATTATTTAAAGATTTGGGGAGCATCTTTTCCACAGTGGTTAGGTGCTTATTTGCTCATTAAAGTTAATAAATTACATGCACTTAGAAATAACTGCCCGCAATGTTTGCAATTACAGACACTGTCACTTCATCAGATTGAATAGAAAAACACATCAAGCCAATAATCAGACAAAACCTAAACCTCAGCATGCTATCCACAGCTTAAAGTCTTGATAGACTCAAATGGTGTCAGAGAACTTCAGAACACAGAACTGCAGTTCCCTGGCAGCTGCACTCAGCATTACCTGCCAGCTGGGATAGTGACCTTGGAGCTGAACTAACAGGGACAGTGTTATGTCTGAAATAACAAGCCTAGGCTCAGTCTAAGAGGCTTTTTTCTTACATTACCATTTGGCAGGGACCTCCACTGGGTCTAACATGGCTTTGCACAGGAAACCAGGTATCCTCCCATCTGAAGCTCTTGGCAGGATACAGACTTTGCTTTATATCAATGGATCAAACCATAGAAGACCCTTAACTTCTGCTGTCTGCAATGCTGAAGGCCTTGGCAGGGATGTTGGGGCCCTTCTGAGAATCTGAGCCAGGGTACTCACCCACCGAAAATGTGGATTTAACAGAAAAGGGATTCTAGATCAAGCACAGAAGCCCTGAGGCAGTTCTGAGAGGCAGGTAAAGGGTCCTTTGAGAACACTGTAAAGAATAAGCTAAATTCAAAGTCTTCCTCCATGGAAATCCAATTGAGCAGCTCCAGAACCAACCTAGAAGGCCATACAGCAGACAAGTGATGGATTTGGCCTCAGGCCACACAACCACTCTTGCATGACAGGCTGTGCAGAGATGTTATCTCCTCCTCTCGTTTTTAACCAGGTCCACTGAGAAGGAAAGCTCTTAAAAATTCATTAAGGTATAAAGTCAGCAAAAGAGACAGGCTAGTGATCAGGAAACTCTCCTGGGAGTGAAAAATCCTGGGTAGCACACCATGCTTTATGGTCCTTGGAAGTGTTTAAGGGAAGTCCTTAGACAACTACATCCAAGGCTACCCTTGGATAGGGTCTTCAGATCTATGAAAGATTTATTAGTGCAAAAGCTGTCAAAACACGATGATGAAAATGAACACTAACTAAATAATTCAACACATATATTTTCCTGCTAATTAAAGATTATAATCAAAAGTGGTAATGATTTTTGCAATCATGAGTTAAGTGTGTGGAAGGAAAAAGAACTCTCAAAGGGTTTTTATTAGAATCTCTTCTAGGGTGTTGAAATAAGGTTGAAAGAAACAGAACATAAACAAGTGTTAATTAATCAGGCACACTGATAACTCAGTATCTGCATTTTCGTAAAATTCCAGGCAGCTCTGTCATTCCCTGTGCAAAACCTCCTTCAGACACAACATCACTCCAGTAAGTTTTGTCTCACTTTATGAGTTTCCAAAACTGGGAAAGGATCTAATCATAAATCAAGACATTCAAGGCAAGTAAAATTTTTTACAGCAATGTAGTTTAAAATGAAGATAAATAAAAGATTTCTTTGATTATCTGAAGTGGTGTCTAGCTACAAAAGCAAAGAACTCCCCTTTTGATTTAATTAGACATACCATCAACCTACAAAATAGCCTTGTAAGAGAAGGGCAAGGTCAGAGGAAGCCTGAAAAGAAAAGGTCTCTCCTTATCTTTGGCACAGTCTGTGCGGGGTAATTGTGTACAGTGGCAATGAAAAAAAAACACAATAGGTTTGTTAATAATTGTGTGATTCAGCCCTTGAATTCCTCCTAAGATATAACCTGGCAACAGCCCAAAGAAGTATCTGTGGGTACCAGGTGTAACCCATGATGAAATCCAGCATGCTTCACAGAAGGAGGTAGAACACACTCTGTCCTGTGGATCTATAAGCAAGTCTATTGTGAAAGGCAGCACTGCAATTCACTTCACTTAAGAATGTGTCAAATGGACCTTGATGCACTTTATGTGTTATGATACTCAATGATTTCAGGCTTTAAAAATGAGTGAAATATATTTTATCTATCTATATCTCTATGCCTCATGCAAGGTAAAGATTTCCACATAGGAGACAGAGATAACATCAGTTCACATTTACAGGGGCAAATCAGAAGTCCCTTGAGGGATCCAAACTCTTCTCCCCTTGTGGTTCCTCAATCCACCCCCATCCCCACTTGTCCTGGAGCTCTGCCTGGCAATGCACGCAACTCCTTATACGTGGAGATACTGACTCTGTAGGACAACTACACTCTGCAAATGACAGAGTTCTCCAAAACTCTTGTACCTACAGGAGAGAGGGAATTACGTGTGTCCAGAGCAGTTACCTAAGTTATCCTAGGAGCATAACCCCAAACAGTGGTTCCAGCCACCTGTGCTTGCTAACATCTTTTTGCATCTCCGGAGCTGAGGGCATAAGTCCCTATACGGTTTCCCCAGTCTTCAAACTCAACAGCAGGGTTCCATGAGCACATCCAAATCCCTCAATTATGCTCTTATTAGGAAACCCATTCCTGTTATCCAATTACCTTCTGAAAATCTAAGTTTGTCTTCATGTCGTTGATTCCATCCGCAAAACCATTTTCTAATGAATTTTAAAATCACTTCCTATTCCATGTGAGTGTTTTGATCAGCTCTGGGGTAATGCCCCTTACTCAGACTTGGCAGAATGATGACTTTTTTCTAAATGAAGGTCCAAGATGGCACTACCAAGACCCTGAAAACACAGAAGGGAAGTGTCACACAGAGAAAAACAAAAACTGAACTGGATGGCTTGTTTTGTGGTACTCTTCTCTATGCTAATTTTTTCCTACTGTTCACAAATAGAGATTTTTTGAAAAGTACTTAAGGTCAGTTTGTATGTGATTAAAAGATTACGAAGAATGTGTATACAACTAGATAGATATTTTTTCTGTTTACGTTAATGAAAGTAAATTCAAAAATTCATCTTGTCAGAGAAAATATGAGAAGAAAATAACAAATATCTTCTCTGGGTTTTTGCTAGGTTTGTGTTTGATTAACAAAAGAAAAATTGTTTTACATAAAGGAAATGATGATTTAGTCTTCCGCAAAAGTATTTCCTTCTAAGTAATTCAAGATGAAATGCAATTGCAGTGCTAAATAAATTGGAAGAAGAAAGAATTAAAATGGGCAGAATGAAAATAATGTTGAGCTACAGGAAGAATATTTTAGTGTATGTTTTAAGCTTAGTCATCAATTAGTATTTTAGAACCGGAATATATCAAGTAGGAGGTTTTTCTCATTAAAAATCAGCAAAGTAGCATGCATTATGTCAAAGTAAGATATTTTTCAGGTGTTTGACTACCTCAACCCCTAAAAGTTAAAAATTGATCCGATCTGAATGCATTAGAGGCTGACTTTCCTATTTGAAGGAGCTGGTGTACTCATCTCTACCCATGCAAAATGAATACAAATCACTGCTCAGAAAACAGATTTTCAAAATGCTTTAGAAAAAAAACTGGTCTGGAAGGGATCTCAAGATTCCGTTTGGTTGTTCTTTCTACCTTAAGACAAGATCAACTCTACTGAATTATGCCTTGCTGATGTTTGTCCTACTTAAAAATGTTCTCAGTAGAGTTTCAGTGATGGAGTCAGTCAATAATAATGGCAAAAGGATTGGGAAAGTTTACTGATTTTCATTATGGCTTAATTGTTTTGAAACATTAATAATTTTATTGCCTATAATCTTGACGGAAAGATGCACCCAGGGAATTTCTAGAGGATATTAATTGTGTTTTCATCGCACCGTTGCCCTGATTTGCGGATCTGAAACAGTCTCGCAGTTACAATGATGAAAACCTGATTTATTTCCTGATTAGTCCTGATTCCTCTACATGATACTAAAGGCACCGTGGTGGTTGGCAGGCCAGTCCTTCCCCAAGGCACAATCCCTCTTGCATCAGCCTCTAGTCAAGCGAGCGAGAAAGGACCCTGCTCACCCCCAAAGGTCTGACTCAGAGAACATGCAACAAGAACATCCCACAAATGCTATAAAAGAAGGTAATACCAATTTCTCACTGTATCCCTTGTACACATTGGCAGTCCCATTCACATTGACTGGGGTGCAGAATCAATGCCACAACAAAAAAAGCTTTTTAAGGCATTTTGTGAACAAGGAAGCAATGTTTGACCCTTCACTCATTTCACAGGATAAGGCAGCAAGTATTTTTCTTGACGTGACTCGTTTGGGGCATCCAAGGTGTGACATTTCCAGGGTCAGATTATTTTATCTTAACTAAGGATCAATATTTGCAAGTTAAAAGGGATTTACTGTCACCAAGTGAAAATAGAGGATTGAAGAAAAAAATTTCAGCCTGTAGGCTGATTGCACTGCTGTAGTTGGTAGGTAGATTTGTTGACAAAGTCTAGGGTGACACTTCTTGTGAAGTTTCCTGGGTCCCTTAGGCTTTCATGTGCAAGTAAGAAGAAGGCACATGGTAAGGACAGAAATAATTGTGGTAGAACAAAACATGCGGTAAGATATCCTGTTTAACTGTTCTAATCAGCACCTGCTATAGGATGTTCAAACAGGAAGATGGTAGCACTGGTTTCACTGCATTGTAAAATTGGCCATAAGGGTCAAAACTGAAAGGAGTTGGTACCACACACCTAAACTCAGACTAGAAATGGTTTGTTCAGGGACAAGTGCTCGGTAAGAAAGGATGTGCTCAAACCCACTACAGAGACATAGTTACACAATCCCCTTTAAAAGTCTTTAATAATACTACAGTGGTGTGTGGTGGGAGCACTGATGTGTGCACAGATGTTGTTCTGCTGCTATTCACCGTCACAGAGGTAAATTTATTTAAAGAGGGGGGAGTTATACTTTTAATTATTGGGTTAGGTTTTGTTTCCCGGGAAATTGCTTTTAGGAAGTTACAAATTGCCCAGTTCCTTGACAGAATAGTAAATGTTTTCCCACTTCAATTCAGAGAAGAAATTTGCTGCCTGCTCTGCAGCTACCATTGGAGCACTGTCCATTACATGGCTGGGATTTACTCTCTTCCTGATATCAGTAATATTTTTTGCTTTCTCAAAAGGAAGGTGCTGATCAAATTCCACTGTAGAAGACTTTCCCTTGATGTCCCATTTTCACACTCACTGTACCTTCCCAAAATCCCACAGCTCTTTAACTCAGAGGAATCCATCTCCTTGAGGGAAGAGGGATTCTTTTTTGCCACTGTTCTACTGGATGAAAGTTTAGGGCAGGTCTTTGAGGACGACATAGGAGGCTAGGTGAGAGAGTCTGGGAAGCCTGCAGCTTTCAGTCAGGGAGTAATGTTGGAGAGGAGTGAGTGAAGGAAAATCCTAATCTGCGTGGATTTTTCCACATGTTCTAATGTAAGTCTCTCTCCTCCTTCTCAAGCAGAAACAGGCTGTGTTGGGACCTTCAGAGAGGTCTCATTCCCCCATCTGGAACTGGGCAGCCATAGTGATGCACAGAAAGACAGAGCTGGCTTTCATGGCCTGGAAACAGTTTATCTGAAATGCTTTTACTCTAATGAATAATGTTTTACTTAAAGCAGTTGTCCAGTCTTTTAATTACCTCTTTCATTACTTCCTAGGGAACTAACTGCAAGCCAAATCACATTCATTGAATTTAAATTGCTTGGATCTGAGAGGCTTTTTCTTCTGGGCTTTTCGGAGGTCTGGTACTTGCTGTGGAAGTTATCCTGTAAGAACAATTTGGGTGTGCTTCCCAGGAACCATACCTTCTGATTTAATGTGGCTTTTTCCACTTAATCATTAGATGCAGGCAGCAGGATCAAATGTAGAATTCTGTTTGACACTTGCTGTAAGAAAGGTCTTCAATACTGAGTCTGACCCTCACTTGTAAATGGACATTGTCTTTTGTTGTATCTTCATTCTCTCCTCAGCTACAGTCTCCATGCCAAATTGCTGTTGATCCGAAGTCACATCAGTATTGATAGTTCCTCCTCATGAATGGCAAGTGATTAAACAGTTTATGGATGTTGGGTTTGAATTCAGAGACCGCGAAAAGTAGAGAGAGATCAGGGTCTTACTCCTGTCTGAAGACAGAAGTTTGGAGGGCACTTCAGTCTTGTGTTGTTGAAGTGATGAAACCTGGGGTGCCTAGACGTGCATCAGCCTTTCAATCCTTCTACCACTCCAGGTGTCTACATGTCACACTTGTGTTAAACAGAACAACTGTGGGATTCCCTGTCTCAGAAAGGAGGAACAGCTTCTAATTTCCGTCACTCTCCTTGTTTTGCACTGGTTTCCTTCTTGGCTTCACGCAAGGGAGCAGCCAGCAGAGTTTATATTCTGATTGAAGTATGACCAGCTTCTCTCGCTTGGCTGAACAGAACAGCTCAGTCTGACCCCAGAGCTGAAGTGAGCTAAACAGCAAACCCAACACACAGAGCATTATTGGTAGAAATGCATGTTTCTCATGAAGGCAGCTATTACTACCCACTGCTACTACTACAGGCAATGCTTAACCCAAAAATCCCAGTGAGGAGATGGTTTAGAAGAGCCAATTCCTTTGTACAGGCATAAATCTCCAGTAATCAGTAGAGACATTTATATTGGCCATAAACACACACACACACACACACACACAGAGAGATAAAGACACACAAGTTTAAAAAAAAATAAAATTAAAAAAGGAGAAGATATTTCACTGTTTGCCTGCACAAACAGTGAAAAACATGCCTAAAGGGAAGGGCTTGTACTCCCGTGATGTGACCACAATATGGGGCAGAGGAGGCAGCAGGAGGTATCAACTTCTCCTCCTCACAAAAGACGACAAAGCTAAAGCTCTCAGAAACCAGGGAAAAGATTCTTGATGATCTTACAAGAAAAACAGAAGAATAAATAAGTAAAAGTGCTGGTGTCTTGAAAGGTTCTCAGGCAGCAGCCCCTGCTGCTTAGCCTCACGCTATGCCATTAATATGGAAAGCTTGCAACACATCCTGTGGCACTCCACTGGCAGAAGGCAGCCTCCCAGCAGCCGGCCTCGTGCAGCCGAGGATCAGCTCTGTGATTTTGGGGAGCTGACAAACATCCCCAGCCCAGCAGGAGCCCTTTTCTGAAGGAAGGGAAAGCAGCAGGGACTCCAGGCAGCAGCAAGGCTGGCATCAGGAAGCACATGCCATCAGCTGCTGCCATGTGATGTCTGTCAGTGAGCTGGGATACCAACAGCTGGGGTTTCTGTATCGCACAGCCAGCAACATCAGTGGGTTTTGGAGTAGCTCTGAAACTCCTTCCATGTGGCACACATTTATTGAGGCAGTTTTATTAAATTTTTTGAGGTATCCTGCTCATAAGCAAAATTTGTGCCTTAAATCCAGTTTGTCTCTAAACCACATACAGTTCTTGCAGCTTTCAGAACTGCATTTCTGAGTGCTGGTGAAAAAAAAATGCTTGGCTTACGGTACAATAACACTGTCACCATTCAGTGGTAAATCATTACCAGAGGCTGACATGACCCTGGTTCACTGGGTCTGAAATAAGGCATTAAACATTTCCCACTGCTCACTTGAATTAACAAAAGAAAGGGAGAATGTAGAGGCCGAAGTTAACAATAGCTGAAATCATTCTTAGGTATATAGACCCAGATCCACAACTATTTAGGCACTTAGCTCCGACGAAATCTCTGTGAAGGGCCTATCTGCAGAGTCATGTTATCATGTCTGACATGAATTCTTACACCTTTCCATGAGCAAACTGAAAGCCATGCTAGGGAAACAAAAGGTGCCACTGTGGAGTAAAATGATAGCAAAAAAAGAGACTGGCCCTGAGACACTTGCCCTTCCAAATGATTGCTCATTTGAAGCACTATATTGACAGAGTTTCCTCATTCCCCACATAGAAACCTCAGGTCAGACCTTATTTTAGAAGGTGAATTAGAGGTTGTTTTAAAAGGTGAGCTCTGACATGTCTTTATTTTCTGAAGCCTGTGAAAACTCAGGTTTGCAAACACTGCCATAGTGCTTTCTTAAGCAGAGACAGCTCTTTTGTTTTCCAAAAGCATGATGCGGTTGGTCTCCCTGAATGCAAGTTAAAATAGAAACCTACAGCAGCTCTGAGGGAAGAAATTGCATTAGTGGAATTAGAAGTGTTCAGAGATCACTTTCTGGTTCTCCAGATACATGAGAGAACAGAGTAGAAAACAGAAAGCATAAAAATTCCTGCATGGACTATGTCACTGACAGGAGGGTGATCAGCTTCTGAGTAATACGCTACATTTTTCCATGAATAAGACAAAGGTGGAAGATGCTGTTCCTTCACAAGGCAGCAGAGGAAAGTAGTGGCATGAATTTCCCTCTCCCAGATACTTAACTGCACATCAGCAAGAACCAATTCAGTAGAACAGTTCCCAAAACAGTGCAACTCCAAAGACTTATCTACAGAGGGCTTCTATCTCCTTAATATCACACCCTTGGAGATGGAAATGACTTGATTCTTTTTTCATTTAAATTCCTTTCAAAGGGAATGTTGCCAACTCCCATAGGCCTAGTGTTTACTGAGAAATTAAAGTTGTCATTTTTAGCCTTTCAAATGTCAGTGAGAGTTAAGGAAAAGGCTGGTTTGTTTACAGACCTTTTTAGCATGATGGTGGAGAATAGCCAGCATACAAAAAAGTTCAACTTTCCTACCCATTCTCATGTCCCATGATGAAAACTGAAATAAAATAGATTTACCTCCAGGAGGATATGTAAGGTTTTGTCAAATGAGCACAGTATCTGGGTCATTAAGATGCCTTCAATAACTACTGGTGACAGCAAAAATTCAGGAGGAATGCATGTGCTTCAAGCATATCCAGACAGAGATGAGTCCATCATTTGAGTAATTGTGCTCAGCAGCCTGCTGGAGCATGAACTGCCCTTCACAGGGTCACAGTGACAAACCCACTGCACAACCTCCACTGGGTCAAGGGCAATCACACCAAGGCAGAGAGGAGCTGTCATCCTTGTGGCCAAGACATCTGAATATTGGAAACCCCAGCACAGATCATCACCTCTCAATGACTGGCACAAGGGAGGGCCTCTCTAAACCTCAGAGACCGGCTGAGTGCAGCCCTCCAACCCAAGGAAGCACCTGCCCATCCTTTCTGCAATCATTCCATGCCCACATGTACACACATACCTATGAATGCAAACATACTTTGCTTTCTAGATCTTCATCATCTGCATGCGGGGCTCCAGCTTAGATAATTTAACCGAATAAATATTTCATCACCCATTTGTCTTAGAGGAGGGATGACCTGTCCCAGCTCCCAGGGAGGGCAGTGAAAGATGACACTAATCTGAGCACTGCAATTCTGCAGAAGTTGGGGTGGGAGAGGGCACTAGCAGATGGATTAAGAACCTCGTTAAGTAGTCCTTCTTCAAAAATTTACTCCCTCTGAAAAACCACCCTCAGAAGCTGCTTTTTAAGTCACTTAAAGGAAGAAACTGCAAGAGAAAAGCAAGGCTGAAAGTGCTGTATTATTCTGAAGGAATACTGGTTAGTTTTGGTTCATTATTGCCTTTTATTTTGAAGGACTGCTAATCTCTTTGAAAGTTGAAATACAGTCTGTGCACCAGGACCCTTTCACCTGCCAGCCAAATGCAGCAGTTTAATGGCATCCATCTACTACAGATGAGGCTTTAGGCCTAAAGGCAAGGAAAAGTATTAGCCATAAAGAAAATTCCAAGCTGGAGCGCATGGACACAATTCCCTGTGTTGATGGCTCTTAGAGAAATTCAAAGACACCCAGGTGTGAGACATTACTGTTCTATGTCCAGAAATTCAGAAACTATAGGATCTACCAGACAAAGGAGATGTTGCTTGCTGAACTGTAACAATTCAGGCTGTTTAACTTCCATCCTAAATCCTTGGAGACCTGCCAGCATCTCTTGATACCACAGTTACTCAGAATGTTTGTATAGAGGAAAAGATACTGGAGTATGATACACATAGTCCTTGCTTACAATACAAACAATATATGTTTTGTAAGCAAGAAGAGTTTCCTCAGGATGATTGAACGATTAAACTAAGAGAAGAAGCAGACACAACAGATATAAACATTATATATTTTAGAGGCTGAGACATCCTGCATTCATCCTAGCTCATGCACTGAAGTCGCTGTGATGAGATTAAAAGGTTGGAGTTTTTTTTGCAAAATCCTGATCCAAGCAATGAGGAAGCTGAAGGCTGATACAGCAATTACCTTCGGGGCAGCAGGCTGCTGGTTGCGTGGCAGATTGCAGCATCCATCAAAGTGCATCCACACGCACACATTTTCATGCAGTGCTTTCACATTCTACCTGCATTGTCTCTGTCAGGCTTTACCAGTAGCTCCTGAATTAGCTACTTTTAGGGAACACAGAGCAATTCCACCTAAAACAGGAGGCTGGTGTTATCCTTACTCCACCCTCCTGCTGTGCTTCTGGATTCTGGGATGATTTGGTTGTACTGATACTGATAGTCAGTTTTGGACACAACATACTTCTCATTTTTGTAAATAAGGATTATTTTACAAATCTGAAATTAGTTAGTTAATCAAAATCCTTATCAGGCATACTTGCTTGCTTGAACTGTATCTTGGGTACTCAGATATATACCTTGCACAATAGACATTGATAACTTTGTAGACTTGCTCCGACGACGATCCTCCCCCGTTCTGCTGGTTGAGCCCGTTGTGAAATAGGGCGAAAACTTGGCAGAAGAAACTCTCTTTTCTGGGGGAAGGGAAGGGTACTGAAAAATAGAAAAGGTTACAGCTGCATCAACAAAACTGATGCTTAGACTTGCAGAACTTTTCTCTATTAGCCATTTACACAGGACTGACTCCTGAGAGTTCTTGCATAGAACGTGAAGCAAACTTTGCAACAGACTTTGACATAACACGGATATAGACAAAACAAACTTATCTCCTTGATCACTAGCAGAGTCTAGTTTCAGGACAAAGAGTGAAAGAATGCGGATCTCTTCACAGGAACAAGGGAAAATTTCTTTGATCAGTGGGTTGTTTTTTTAAATAATAGTAATTATTATTATTATTGTTGTAGTTATTATGTATTATAAGCAACATAGTATACAATATATTATATAATTATAACATTATTATATGTTATATTATAAGCAACATATATTTTATATATTATATATTATGTTATGTTTATTATTATTATTATTATTATTACTATTACTATTATTACTACTATTATTATTAGGTTTGGTGGTGGTGGTTGGTTTCTTTCTTCCTTTATAAATGAAAGCATATCAGGAAAAACAAAGCTATGGAAAGACACAAAATAAGGGCTTGGTAGATGTTCTGCTTTCTTCCATCCATGGTAAACAGACAAGTTTACTGGGTAGTGCTTTGCTGAGTGAGAACCAACTAAAAAACTTCAGACTGTTGGGTTGGATGTGCAGTTAAGTGGTTCATCAAGTTTTCATGGTGATCTGTACAGGCTTGTGTTGCCTTGTTGAGTTTGGGATTTGTGCTTTAGACCAGTGTTACACCAAGACTCATTGGCAACTCTGTCTATACAAGGAATGCAGAGCAACAGTCCCTGTCCCTGGTTCTAGATCCTCTGGGAGGACTTTGGGAACATAGTTGTTGATGTCAGTGGGAGGAGGATCATGTCCTGTGACCTTACCAAGTTTCCTATGCTCCTCATTCTCGCCTCATTTAAAAGCCACTTACAAGACTTTACTCAAACTTTCCAAATAATTTCACTTTTAAATATAACCAAGCCTGGGAAAATTTCTTTTCACAATGGGAAATTTGGGAAAGTTGTATCTCTGTGGAAAAAAAAAACCAAACAACAAAACAAGATGGTATAATGCAAGCTGTTATAAACCTTCACTCTGGTGTTTCTGTTAGCAACTGTTGTAATGACAAAAACAAAGCCAAGGAACTATTGGAAAGGGATACTTGCAGATATGAAGGAGGACATCACAAGGAAGTAATTGACATTTTTTGTGGGTTGGGATTTGTGAAGCATGGAACATACATTTGTTAGGCTGAGTGGGGAAACATTTTGACTGGCTGTGATAAGATGTGTGCACAGCATGAGGCTACCTAGGAACAGGAGAACTGGAGTCAGTGGCTTGAGAGATTGTTTCCATTTCTATGCATCTTGCTTGAACAGGCAGCTGCCAGCATGCTGGGTAACTTCTAAGGCCCTTTTGGTTAGGCGCAAGGTAAAATTAAAGCCCCATATTTGATCTCCAAAGATGCTCAGGTTCTTAAGGCTCAAAACTTTGACTAATATAAATAGCCTTGGAGATAACAGTCAGTGTTTCATCTCTACCTGGGGAAATTCGATGGTTATTTGAAGAGCTTTTTTTCATTTTATTTTGTTCTACTTTTGGGTGAAGGACCTAATCCTGCTGTAGCATTTATTTAATATAACTCTTTTAAAGTGACTTCTTGCAGTTTTCAGGTTCACTTGAGATTTTAAAATGTTAAAGAAAACAGTGTAGAGCCTTTTATTCTCTTTGTCAGCATGAGAAAAAAAAATCATTAGATTTAGAATTCTAAATGAGAAGATATATCGAGGAGAAAACAGGCCACCTGCATAAAGAAAAAGGATATGATGCTTACATTCTTGGAAGGACTGTGGAAAAAAAATAAAAACATTCCTCATACACAAATGCTTTAAGGCATTATGAATGGGTCTTTAAAAATTCATCTGAGTTGAATCCAGACTTTCAAATTCCAACCTGAGGTGACTTGGATTTCTTTGTTAAGTACAATTAAACAAAAATCTTTTTATGTTCTCCTAAACTAATAAGAATGGGAGAAAAAAGATTAGAAATGTGCAATTGCAAATACTTTTGACCCTGAAGGTTTTCGACTCTCCAAAAGTGAATATTAAGAGAATGACAGGAACTCCAACAACAGTGGTTTTGTACAAATGGATGACTTTCATCATTATTTTTTCTTGCTAACTTGGACTTTCTTTTCCTCCAGGACCAAATAGAGTGAAAGCAACCGAAGCTGTTATTCTGGCCCCACAAACTCTCTCCCTAGGTTCCCACAGTGCCTAGAGGGAATCTTGCACACTGGCTGCAGACCACTGCAAAGTCCTGGGACCACCCCAGGCACTCAGGGTACCCCCTCCTGACCCACACAGCTGTGATGGGATGGGGAGTGGGGTGCCAAGCACAAACTGCATTTCCAAGTTAGTGATGTAGGCACTGAGTTCTGCTCCATCTGTCCCATCAAAGCTGCCAGCCTTCACCTCTCCAAATGACTAGCACAATGCTTTGACATGTTGCAGCACTGTGTAAAAAGCCAATCCTCCAAGGGTTACAAGGGGCCAGTTCATCATCTCAATGCTTCTGTGATTGCTGCAGTCTGATCTCAGCCTGCATTCTTCTCTCCAGGAGGAAAGCTTTATGATGGGGTTTCCTGACCAGAGATGCTATGTCACTTCATTTTGAATGCCAAAGAGTGTTTCTTTTTCCAGTCCTGTACTTTATCATAATGTCATAGCCAAAACCAACTGCTCAGAGATGAAGAAAGACGACACAGTGTCTGAAGAAGGTGATTTTTCTCAAACCTTACTCTGCCTGCAGCTCCCCATTAGCTACTGGATCATATCCACCTGAGGGACGGACCCGAAATGGACCTGATCTAATTCAGAATTAGACTTTAACCAGTTAGTGGTCTGGCCCAAGACTTGTACTAAACCTGCAGGAAATGGCTTGAACAAGGCAGGGCTTTGGCTGCTGGCCAGAAACAGAAAACATGAAAGTAAAATAATATTGCTTTGCTTCCATTTTCCTGCAGCAGTCAGAGCTGTGACTTGAATAGAGGATTTTTCCTGTGGAAGAAGCCAACTAAAGCAATGATTCAAGATGCACATTCCCAGAGGGACCTTGAAATCTAGCAGCAAGTGGCCTTGTGGTTCAAATTGAGAAAGAATGGTGACTTTGATGGGGTTATAGCTGGATTCAATTAAAATGTTTTCTCCGTTACCTGAATCTGATATTGTCCCTGCTTTTGCCACATACCAAAAGGTCCACTGAATCCCACTAGCCATGAATCCTTTTGGGACAGTTTGCTCAGTTGGAGGCAAGGTCTGGAAGTAGAAACACAAGAGAATTCATTTCATTACCTTTGCCAGTATATTGCAACACATAAACCCAACTGACCAAAATTTTTAAAAAGTTATTATAATTTAAAGTTATATCTCCCAACATTTTTCCTTTGATTTCAATGGATATCATTAGTTGAATTCTAGTTGTTGTTATTGTAGGACTTTGTGTTATTTGCTGAAAGGATTTGACTTGAAATCCTAGAATATTGCTTAGAGGCTTCTTATAGGTCCTTTTGTATCCTAGTTCTTAAAACCTTTCAAAGAACTTTGCTTTTCAGATGGCTCAAAAAAAATTCACGTTCTCCTACCACAGGTATGAAAAAAGCTTTTGGAATTTACTTCATGTAATCCTTCTTCTGTGTTTAACTCTACTTTTTTATTGATTTTCTTAAGTTTAAAATAAAGAGCGTTTTTAAAAATATATATTAATATAGGTGTCTTTAGCTGCATGGAGGTAGAACCTAAAACCAAACAAGCTTTAGCAACCCAAAACTTCTTTTACCTGCTACTTTGCATGTAGCAGTTGCAAATCCTTGGTGAAAGAGCATAAGAAACCAGACACACATACAGTGAGTTTCTCTCTGGCATCTCATCCCCAGAGTTTGTGCTGCAGCTTTCTGTGGGAATACATACCAGAGAGACACACAAATCTGTGCTTTATTTTTTCACCGCCCATTGGGAAAGCTCTTCATTAATTTAAGAGTCTCAGAGAGGTTCAGAAGACTGGAAGGAAGGCAAAATCTTTGGAGGGATTTTCTCAGATGCACAGCATTGGTACTTTATTATACCAAGAACTGCACACTACCTTATATTTGATGTCTTCAATACCAAATAAAAGATACACATATTACAGGGAGCTAGTTCATAGTGTGACAGTGTGACCACACACACACAAATTTTTCCTGCTTAAGCAATAGCCAATAGTGGTGGTTGTGGTGGCTGCATCTGCCTTACAGATAAGAGATAACAGACTAATGACATCAGGTAATGGCCAGAAGGCTTGTTCAACAACTAAGGGCTAGTTGAGCATGTGCCAACCCAAAATATTCAAATAGGATTGTAAGTCAATATCTTACTCCACAAACAACAGACAGCCCAGGGCCTGTTGAACTCTCCTGCACAACAAGCTGAACACCAGGAGTCCACCTGGGCACAGACAGCTCTCAAGGTTGCTCCTCAAGGCTGAGATATTCCTTGCCATAACAGATCCTGGGGAAGTGATTAATAGTGGGTTAACTTCGAAATTTTAGCTAAGTGATATAAAGGATTGATTGTGCACATATAATCCTTTAGACATAAAGCACCAACCAAGTCTGGAAATAAGTCTGGATTCAGTCACACCTAAACTGCTCTCAATAAAGGATTTCAGAAGGCAAGGTGTCCTTTCTGAACCTCACGATTTAACAGGATGGTCTTTCTGACACTTTTGTCTGACCCTGTCCTCTATGCAGCAAACAATTAAACATACCTTGCCACCAGTGTTAAACCACTGTTGCATTTACTATGAAATTTTGTTAAATCACCATTTTACATCAATAAATATATTGTTACTTCTCTGTTACAAGTGAAGTGCATCACTCCATCCATGACACACAGGCACTCATCTCCCACCTCCCATCCTGCATGTTCCCTCCCTCTTGAGCATCTCACCTTAGGGAATATCCTAAGTCATATATTCAGAAGGTAGGAGTGGTTGTGTGTACAGTGATAGTTATGCACATGTACAATGATTCTGCCTAATGAAGAGACCTGGAGACACCAGTGATATATTTCAAGTTTTCTCAGTGATGTATTCTGGGTTTTGCATCTTCTATGAGTCTACCTTCAACTTTTTTCTTGTTAAGCCATTTCTTCATCTGCCAAATACGGGGATTTTGACCCAATCTCATGAAGATTATGTCATTGATTCTTTTAAAACAAGACTTTTTTTTATATATTGAAGGTGTGCTTGGATTACAAGGAAAATTGATTTTCTCTTAAGCGTAAAGTACAAATTGAAGTAGAAATGTTTGAAAAGTACTAATGAAGAAACAGGGCCATGAAAAGAAAAGTAGCCATTTTTTTAAACCATATATTACACAAAAGCTCTAAGCTAAACTTTAATAAATAAAGAACTGATTCAACGTAGAGAAATGGCTGGTCTTAAGGCGAAAGTTAATATAGTAAGGATTACTGTGATATTACTTCAATATATAATAACCAATCCATATTTATGGATGGACTAATTAGGACATTGAAGGAAAATGTCTGATGTTAAATAGAAAGTAGAAAAATAGATCAAAGAAAGCATCTGAGAAAGGGTTTCTGAATAATTAACTGGCTTGAGATTGACCCAAAATCCCTCTTATTTTGTCAGCATTATTATTATCATCATTTCTAGTGCTTTCCATTCAAACTGTGCTAAACCCATACATGAAGTCTTCCGACAGGAAGTGCTACTGGTCCATTTTAGAATGGGATGAGTAAATCCATGGAGCTGCCATTATGGCTAGAAGACTAGCATTTACTTCTCCGTAAATACTGGTGGGACTTTAGGTCTCCACTCCTTTGAGAGCCACCTCTGGAGGAATAGCATTCCCATCACACACACAGACCCTGGACATGCAGGTAACTGAGAGCAAACCAGCATCTGCCAGCTCTGAATGGTTTGCAAGTGCGAGGATGTTATTTGTCTGGGTAAGTACAACTGAGGGAGTGCAGGTGCACTTTATGCTTATTTATGTCCATGCAGTATATTTACTCAACACCAGGGACCCTGTCTCATTACATTAGTGGAGTTATTTCATTTGAGAACAGTTGTTGAACAAAGTGTGTGACCTAAGGCCAGATGTACAATGAAATTTAAGTACCCAGCTCCTCCAACACATCTCCGAGACACTGCCTAACACAGATTGCTCATTCCTGTTTGTTCAAAAGTCTTCAGAAATGAAGCTCTGCAGCTTCTCTGAATGCTGGTGCAGGGCATGTGAGTTGCTGAACACATCAACAGAACCAGCACATTCCTGCCCAGCCTAGGGGACTATCTCAGAGCAAGACTCCCATTTCGGGCACTTTAACCAAGCTTTCCCATTTCTTATTGTTCTCATCAAGAGCCAGGCTCAAACCCTGGCTATATTTAGAGCAAGGCAGGGTGAGATGCTGGATCTGGGCCTGGGTGACTTTGTATTCCTGAACAGGGTACAAGATGAGAAGAGTTCTCCTCTATTCTCTGCATTTCACCTATGAGAAGAGATTGCATTCAGACAATTCCCCTCAATGAGCTACACATGCTAAATAGGATGTGGGCTCCTTCTTAGCCACACATCCGACACCTGAGCTGCTGGCAGATAACATTAAATCCACCCTTACTTAGTGTTTCTACCAGCCTATGGCAGTTGCCCAACAGGGTTTTGGTCTATAACTCTCATTTTTTCCTGACACATTTTACAGACAATTGGGTACCTAATTCAGGAACCTAGTAGCACAAGAATAAAGCTAAACAAATTCATTTATGGGGCTCTACCTACAGATCATTCACTGATTTCCTGACGTTCTAGAAGCACCATTGGTCTGTCTGCACCGATTTTTGGGTGGGAGCTCTGGAGTTCAGCCACAAAACCTGCCTGTAATCACAGCACTTCTCAGTGCTCATTGTGCAGTCGTTACTAGAGCCAAAAAATCTACGCTTCACGAGGTCCATCAGCTGACTCTGTTAAGCCAAGATCCCTGCAGAAGACCTGTTCAGAAAGAGGTCAAGTAGTGGCCTCAAACAGAATCACAGTATTCTGAGTTCTTTAATTCCTACTCCATAAAACTGCATTGTGCAAGAGAACTGCATGTCCAAGATAGTTCTCTGTGTTGATTTGCCTTTCGAAAAAAGGTCTTAATGAGAAAACCAAGAGTCCCTTCAGTGGAATTACACTTGAAAATGAAAGCACAGCAAGGCAATTTGCCTTAGTAACTAATTTCTGATGTCTGTAACTAGAAGCATCAATACTTTAGCAGCCACTGCTTTGGATAATTGGAATTAGGGTGATTCTTTCACAGAAACTGGTGTAAAGGCTGACTCAGCCTGGATTTCCATGCTGTGGGTTCATTTTCAGTGTCAAATTGAAAAGACTTGAGGAAGGATTCTCTACTCATGAATCAGAGGAAATTATTCATTATTGAGTTCAACCCAGAAAAAAATCTATTGCGAAAGCAAGAAGAAGTAAGGGACTGTGTTTAATCTGAGCAAAGGTTGCTCAAAGTTTGTTTAAAAAAGAAAAGCTTAAGCTGTTCAAGCCCTTTCAACCATTAAAAGTTCATTAGCGTTGCCAAGGTACCTTGAAAACTTCAGGGTGCACAGTGTCTTAATTTGGTTGTGTCTGCACACTTTTGGCAAGCTATGTTATCTCTTAGCAACTTGCTCCGTTATCATTTATTACACAGAGTGGAAAACATTGCACACACTGGCGATGTGTGAAGCAGTGTGAGTCCCAGAGTGATATTTTTCACAGCATATATGAACTTTTCCATCAGATTTTAGTACGTGGGAACTCAAATCCTTATGCTTCCACGGGACTTTGATAGAGTGAGACTGAGAAAGCTCACAAACCGCAGCCTATTTCTTTCTTAAAGCACAGAGAATTCCCTTAACAGAATAAGACATTATTATTAAAATGCAGGTAATCAGCAACACAGCCACTAAGAAAACCACATTGTCAGACAATACATTCAAAGCACTATAAAACTGACACACTTACTGCTCTTACAATCCTGCCTTTTTGAAGCAGCAGAGCAGAAGTGCACACACTAGGCTAGGTAGCACTCACTCTATTGCAGCCCTGAATGCTTCTAGGAAGAGAAATTTTTTCTTCCTCATGCAGCTTTCATCCTGCAGTCTGTGATTGTGACAATGCCAGCACATCTGCACAGAGTGGGGCCTGGAGAAACTGGGTCCAGAATGTTCCCACTCACCCAAAAACGAAGGCTGTGTTCCTGGATGTTTCAGTGGGCTGCTTGGAGCAGCCTCAGCAAAGAGTAATGGGAACCCTCAGTACTGTTCTCTCTGTTCTCTTTTTCTGCTATTTTATTATTCACCTCTACATTACACCATGATTTGCAGATTTGCAGTTTGGCCTGGGGGACTCTGTCTTGCTGCCTTGCAAGTTAATGAAATTTTGCACATTGACAGTTTTCCTCTTTGGGCCGCTGGGGTCAGTAATACACAAACGCGGATTTACCCGGAGGGAGGAGGCAGCCAGAGGTCAGTGTCCTCCACACTGGCTCTTCTTGCCGCACCATCTGCTTAAAGTCACATCACAAGGAAGGGGCTGCACTGATTAATAGTGGCTTTTGTCACTATTGAAGTGACCCCCCACTCTAGCACAGATGTCCCCGTACATATGATGTGCTAGAGCAAAACATACCCTTACAACACCACCATGCACGTCCAGCCTCAGTTTAGGATCAGGGGTCTTTTCTTATCATCCCAATAGCTCCCTGGATTTTGGTTTGCTGACATTTCACAGAAGACACCTTGATCACCATTGACATTTCAAATATAAAACAAATGATGTTGCAAAAGACTCAAGAATAAATCACCCTACACATACAAGTGACATAAAATTGAACAAGTCATAGCTGAAAAACAATTTGCACTAAAAAGAATCCTCTACTTTTTTTTTAATGAGCATTATCTGCATGATTTTCTGTAGATACATACTTAATGTAAATATTATTAAATTATTTCTTATCTATTTATACAGCATTATTTTTTCTATCTGCAATGAAGACACTGTGTTTTCCCCTTAGCTATATCATGTTCAAGAAAGATCTGAGAGCCTCTAAGAGAATTTGCTTAATAGTTGTACATTTAACTTCAGCTATTTTTCAGTCTGTCTGCCTCCATCCTAGTATTTATAAAACATTAGCCATGGTAGGCTGTAGATTCAGTTCATGCATTTTTGGACCCCGCATTTTTAAAATTAAGGAATACAATCAACTAAAGTACTATTCCTTTAACACTTTCTTACTCCTATAACCCCTACGATTTTGCTAGCTGTCACATAAGCAATACTTCTACAAAAGCTGAGGTAGGAGAAACAGGACAAAATGTTCAACCAAGAATAATGCAAGGGTAGTGAATGTTACCATCACCAAAAAGAGCAGATACTCTTTGCAGAGAAATGTAGCATCATAGTTGGCTGCAGGGCTCTGACTTTGTGGTGATGAGAGCAGAGCTTGCTGTAGTAATGCTGATAAAATGTACTGAGAACACCAGGAAAAATATTTTTTCATACTGGGTGATCTCCAGCACATCAGGGTAGGGTTTTAAAGCTCTTGAAATCAATGACCACTGCATCAAACCAAGACCTGCTCATTCCCAAGGCTACTGCAGAGAAAGTTCAGTCCAGCCAGGCTGATGGCTCCCAGGTGGCTTTGAGTCTGAGTCCACTGTCTCCAGTGGGTCCTGGCTGGTTTTGCCAACCCTTCTCTCAGGTTGTAAAACACTGGCACAGGTTGCCCAGAGATGTGGTAGATGCCCCATCCATGGAAACATTCAGGGTCAGGTTGGATGGAGCTCTGAGCAACCTCATCTAGCTGAAGATTCAGGGGGGTCGGACTACATGACTTTTAAAGGTCCCTTCCAACCCAAAGAACTCTATGATCCTCTGGCATGTTCCTTCGAGTGTCCCAAAGGCTACATCCTCTCTTCTAAATGAGCATACATTCCGTGTGCACTGCAGCATTACATTAACCCAACAGGGATGGAAGATGGGCCAAGTTCCATGTGGGAGTTACAAAGTTATACTCAAGGGAAAATGGCAATATCCAGATTCACATCAATGTACTCAGTGTTATTCAAGCTTTTCAAAAGCAGAATTCACTTTTTTATTTTGCAGGGAGATGCCTAACAAAATCACACTTTTAGCTGAAATTTTTATTGAAGCATCATTATTGCATCTCTAAAGAACAGTTCTCATTAAGCAAAAGAGTGAACGGACAGATGCCCTAATAATAGCTTGATTTGAAGTGCAAAGTGGGTTGAAGTACTCAGCATGCCATCTCCTAATCAGGAATGAAGGTTTTAATGCAAGGCTTCCTGACAATCACAATTTTGTAATGCTTACATAAATGACTCTGTAGATGTGTGTATGTTTTTTTAATTTACTGCGTGGGTAAAGGACTGTATTTCCTGGTGATGCAAAATAGGATCTGACTAAAAATGCATCAAGGGCTATGTGCACCTGTGAAAAAATTTAGGTGATCACATCAGAAAGCCCCCTCATTTACAGAGACACCTTGTAGTTTGGAGGTTATTTGCTTCGCCAAAAATACAGTTAAGGATCTGCTGCTTTGCATGTCATGTATAATAATCTCTGCATATACTAAGGCAGCACTCCAACTGCTTGCACCCTAAAGTAACCTCCTTGCACCTTGAACTCTTAGGGACAGCTCATGTAAAAGATCCTGTGAGTTCAAGTTCCCTGCGAGTTTGTGTCCTCAGGAGCCAGTCAGAGGCACCAAAAGTACTCACAGACTAGGGAGATGTTCTTCATCTCACTCACCTTTCAACACACCCTTGTCTTCCTCCCCCTCTCAATACTGAGAGGTACCTAGAAAGTTGTTGCAAAGACCACAGCCAAAACAAGAAATTATTTGTGGTTCTTCCCTCAGCCACACTTAGCTGCACTCTCAGGTCTCTCAAACTTCTGGAAAATTATAAAAAAAAGAAAAAAAATTGCTCTTCATTACATCGTACCAATGGAACAACCAATAACGATGGGGAAAATAGGACAGATGTTGCATCCCAAAGTATTTTCAAGCTCCATTCCTGCTAGGTGGATCCAAGACCCTTCCAGAAGTCCTGTCTAGGCTAACTCCCTAATATTCTAGAAGTCCTCCAATGAAAGAAGCAAGATACATGCCAGCTGGTCTTACCACTAAAGTAACTCAAGAAAAATCAGTGGCAGCCCCACAATGCTTCTTCTGGTTAATGATTAGTCAGGAGGAGAAGTCTGGCTGGCTGCAGGATCTTTGATCCATCTCACTATTTGTAGTAACTGGGGTCATGGCAATTCCTGTAGCTAATGCATTTTAAAAGGCCAAAGTCAGTAACCCCTGAGTAATTGGGGCTGTTACTGGGCAAACGACGTGCTTTGAAGCAAAGACATTACATCAATTATGCAGGGTGAAATCCAGAGGTGAATGTTTGTAGGAACAAATAAGAGCTCAATTAAAACTTGGGATAAACCATTACAAGTTTAGTCCAAAATCCCAGATCTGGTCAGTTCATTGTAACTTGAGCTCAGGATGGAACCCCCGGAGAAGTCACTTCTGACACTCCAAGCCATGAAGTGAAGCCACATGGCAGCAGTGACATCTTTTTTGCCAACAGGAGAGGGAAAGGAAACTGCTGCTGACCCAAACCTCTCCTCAAGGGGTAAAAGGCTGGTTTTAGTGAAGTCTGTGCTCATGGGGACATCCTGGACTGGTGCATTAGTTTGGGACCAAAAGTGGTGCTTTCTCCTTCCCTTGTCCTCCCAGTGTTGCACTTCAACCCCTCCAAAAGAACAATTGCAAGAGCAACAGGACAAGGTGTACAGCACCAATGGTTTACCTTCAGCTCTCTGCCAGGGGACATGCTGCATAAGAGAGCAGGGAAATAATCCAAAATAATCCTGAAAAAAAACAATTGTGTACCCAAAAACATAGTACTACAAAGAAAATAATCATGCACTTCCATTTAAGAGATGTAATCAATCCAGTCCAGCAATGCACTATCACTATGAAACAGCATATATTCCCATCATTCCCATGCCCAGATCCCATTTTCCTAAATATTGGCAGAGAGATGAAATGGTGCCTGAGCCGCTTTCATAGATGACAAAAAAAAGAGTCACCTTTTTTCAAGGATTAATTATTAACTTTAGTAAGGAGAAATTGCAGCAGCTGACAATTGTCTTATTCTCCCCAGTCCTATTCATACTAAAGATGATATTGTATGGAAATTTAACTTGCATAATTATAGCCATATGCTGTCTCAAAGGGTTCCAATGCACTTTAGAAATAGTACAATATTGGCTCGGATATGGGCCAAACCATGCCCCTTCTGCATCTGCACAGTAATCACCATGGCTTTACACCACTGTTCAGATACAGCTCTGGCTCAAAGTGGTCTGGAGCACTGGCAAAGAGACAGGGCTATGTTTCCTGCAGAGGACCATTGCTCCAGGCCCCTGATGCTCTTGGACCCTGCAGCACTTTCTGCTGTGCCACAGCAGGTGAGCACACACTTCAACAAGCCATTCCCATCTCTCACCACATGACAACTAACTATTGCTCTGTGGGTAGCTACTCCACTAACTAGGATTTAAGACATGTGATTTAAGCTGCACAACATTTATTTTTTTCAGGGTCTGCAGCAGAGCTCTATGTCATCTCACGTATTTCTCACTATACTGGAAATTTTCAAGCAGAAGGCAGATGCTGAAGGAAAAATCACTGCATAATATGCAGTGAAGTGAAGATGGAATACTGTATACATAAATATTTAGAAACATAAACACATGATGTAGGAGATGCTTCAGATTGATTTCTCCACACAGCATTCATTGTGTATAGGTCATTGGCTGACAATAGGTTATTGATTTGTTATACTTTGAAAGCATCTTTTTACTTACATAAATTGTCTTCTTCTGACTGGGACTGAACACAACATCCATTCTCCCCAGTGAATACAGGCTGTGGTTAAAGCAGGGGGGATCATCCTGGGTCCATCCCTGCCCTGGCCCTTCCCAGTGGTTGTGCTGTGCTGTGGTCTTTGCCTCAGTGAACACGAGCCCTAATGGGGTTGGTTCAGAGCAGCCCAGGCATATTCTTCTTCTTTCCCCTCCTCTTTGCTGGTAGAGTGACCTACTGACAGTCACCTATGAAGGAGTGAGCTAAACACCCCTCAAGTTAGAAACGACCCCCACACTTCCCATTGCCATCTCACTGGATTTTGGCATCAGAGCTGAAAGAACAATGATGAGATTTGACTTTATGCACAGAAGGACTGATGAAAGTAAGGTCATTGTTTTCTCATTTTCCTTAATAGAACTGGTTTGAAAGTGGTAAAAAAACCCACATCTGAATACTTAATATTCAAAAGAGGTTTAGCCTTATTTCAACAACCTTGAATAAATGATAGGGAATGTGATAGCACCGTGGTCACAGCTTATTTTAATGATCAAAGCACTTCATCATTGGGGAATAAATGTTCTACCTAAGTCAAAAAAAAAAAGTTAATCCCCAAACAAATTTATTACTTAGAAGGAAAATTCACTTTAAATGTCCCATTAACTCTGAAAAAAGAAAGTAGGTGGATTATATTGTATCATAGATTTTCTAACTATCCTGCAGTATATTTAGCTGAAACAGCTTGAGTGAAAACTGGGAATAAACATTAGTTTCTGCAGTTTGAATATCATTGTGGAATTTTCCCAGCTGTACAGTGCAGTACACAGTACACCCTGTTCACAGTAGTTTGCAAGCTTCCTCCCTCTGAAATGACACATAAGCTGGGAAAAGAACTGACCTTCGGTTTAATTTACAACTCAGACTGATCTGTCTTCTCCACATCAAAACCTTTGTTTTTTGACCTGCCAACCCAAACAAACCCTTTTTACATTAGTCAACCCTTTTATCTCCAGCTCCCGAGTGAAGTCACTACTCCTCTACCTGAGGGCAGCATGGTTGGCAGATTTTTCTCATCCTGGCAGGTCCTTTAAGCTCCATTCCCACCTTAACGAGCATTTTATGGCTCTTTGTTCCAGAGAATCCCCTTGCCAGTGAATCCCGAGTGATGTTCAGAAAGAATGCACTATCTTCAGCCTTCCAAGATACACCTTCAAATTTCCTCCTAGAAGCAAGCGTTTTATAGTGTTCAAGCCACAGAGCCTTGGAGATTATATTTTCGTTCCTACTTCTGTTTATACAGGGGTAGCATCTCCTTTGCAGATGCCCCATTCCTCCCTTCATGAACGTGCCTGCAGCACCTGGCACTGGAGTGATTTCTCCTTGTATCTCACCTAGATTTCTATTTTCTATAGTGAGGCAGTACACTGGATTTTTATTTTCTCTTTAATAGACCATATTTTGTGGAGGAGAAAGCTTTGCTACTGGAAAGGAATGGCAGGAGAATAATGTCTGAGATGACTAGCACAGATTCCTAATCACTTGAAAAATCAAAAAATAAAGGTACAGTTCTGAATTTTAATCCCCCTTATGTATTGGGACTGAACTGATCCCATTTTTTATATAAACTGGAAAAAAAAAAAAGCTACAGATATTACTTACAACTCTATGAATATAGTTCTAGCCAGGATTTTTTTTAATTAGCAAGTGCATGCATGGATGGATGCATGGATGGATGGATGGATGACATCATGCAAAAAGCTATGAGCTTCTGAAAATCTACGTAAACAAAAAAGGCAGTTCTTTCTCTGCCCTAATAGTTTTCTAATCCATGTTTCCTGCAGCAAAAATCTCAAGTAAAATCCATGCATCCATTACTTTTTCATTGTATGTATGCAGAGCACATATAACATGACCTCTTCCTCCCCACAGCAATATAA
Organism: Ptilonorhynchus violaceus; assembly: GCA_013397565.1. Taxonomy (NCBI): domain Eukaryota; kingdom Metazoa; phylum Chordata; class Aves; order Passeriformes; family Ptilonorhynchidae; genus Ptilonorhynchus; species Ptilonorhynchus violaceus. Next base: position 756,407 of record VZRJ01000820.1, read on the forward strand.
TATGCTGGTGACGCATTGTGAAATTAAGGACAAAATGAAATTATTCATTGTTGAGATTTACAGAATTTCCGTAATCTAGAAGAAACAACACATGGTTCTTTACCACTCTTTTTCTAATCTAACCAAGCAGCTGCCATGCCATTAATTGGAACTTACATCATATCTTCCAGTTGATTTTATTGTGCCTGTTGTTACTGGTGATGATCTAACATCCACCATGTTTCTCTAGGATGAAAATACGGAAAGAGAGGAGCTGATACCCATGAGAACAAAGATAAATTAGTGGAAATAAATTATCCAGTTTCATGTATCAAAGTTTATTGGAAATAAAAGGAAGAACATTTATCAAAAGGTCTGGAGAACACGTGATCCTTGACTGTCAGCCTGTATTCATTTACAAAAGATTTATCATTCTCAGGGGCTTAATACATTTTTACAGTCACTTGACTAGCTAGTCATTAATCATTTTATATTTTCAAGATCCTAACTAAACTACAAATTCAAAAAGCAATAATTAAAATCTTTTAAATTATACCCTTATGAGTCTTGATTCATAGGGGCACTTGGGGACATGCCATAGTGGTTGATTTAACAGGTTTGCTTATCTACCTGATTGGAGTTAATCATCTTTCTGAAAATCATCTGTACCTTTCAATTTCATTACATAAAAGCAAGCTGGATCAAAAGACTGAATGAATTCACTACTTCCTTTTCACAGATTTTAATTGACTCTCTGGTGCTTTCAATAAGAGCAAATGGTGTGACCACCCAACTCACAGATTGAACAGCAGTCCTAGAAAATTAACAGTAAAATTGGATGATTTCTGTACACAGAGAAGATGGACAACCCAGAGTCTCTCTAACCTGGAAAAGAAATAAGAATATATCGAGCTGCACCAGTCCTGATTGGCACTATTGTCAAAATGCTTCCCAAGCTTCCTTCCTGGCTGTGATCAGAGACAGGACACAGAGCTCAGGGGACCTCACTGACCCTTGTTTGTATGTCTGTAGCCATCACTCCTGCAGAAATTCACAGTTCTGTTTCTGTGCTGACCCAGAAATTAATCAAGAAACTTTCTTCTTGACAACAAGCTTCTTGACTGACTTGCAATAAATTTTGAAGAACAGTGGGAAAAGATGCTATGCTGGTATATTTAACTTTTTTTAAAGCATTTTATGTGTTGTTTCTCTATCTTCACATGTTTTCAAAACATGCAACCAACCTACCAATGCTTGACTTCATTCAGCATTCTCTTCCTTGATTTGCACTCCAAGCGAGAAGGAAAAAAATATCAGACATTATTATAAACATGATATAAATTATAATCATTGCTGAAATTAAAAAAAGGAAGCTGTTCTGTCCTACACATGAATAAAAGGTCTTTACTATAATTAGTTTGCAGTGTAGAGAAGAAACAGAAAAATAGCAAAAAAAAAAAAACAACACAGGAGCTCAGAAATTAACAAGAAGATCCAGCATGTAATGAGGCTTAGAGGCCAAAATGTTTGCAGAAGGGATTTTTTTTCTGGGCAGAAAGAATTGGTGCATTCCTGCATTTTGTGTTACAATGCCAGCTAAAAGCCAGTCCATCTGTTCTTTTTCACTCTTACTGGTACCTGAAGAGACCAGCACAGACTCCATTGGAGTCCTCCCTGTTGGAAGGCACAGCTAAGAAGCTGTGCACCCAACAAGCATTAAACCTGAAACAAACTTTAGGCTTTCTAGAAGCAGTTATTTAAAGTTAAAGACAATTCTGGATCAATCAGCTTATAGTTCTCACAGGTTCATTGGAAATTCATGCCTGTGCTTGTCAGGCCAAGGCAAATGAGAAGCACTCCATGCAAATTGGAAAAGCCACTTCCCACAAAACTTCTGATTACCCTATTTGCCACACCACACCTGGCAGAGACACGCTCCTGAGTCAAAGGGCAACAATATGAAAGGAATTCCTTTCCTTCTGAGAGTTTTTAAATTATTTAAGGCCCATGGACTGGATTCTCTGAACCCAAAGTGTTCTGGATCCTGTAAGAAGGAACATACAGTGCAAAATCAATGGATTTCAACTTTGTATACGTAATTGCCCTAATTATTTTCCAGTTTCATTGCTCTGCTTGATTGCAATTACAGCACACACACCACTTAGTAGCTTTGCTGGCATTACAGAAAGCCTACTTTTGGACTGAATTTTTGATTAATCACATTTGTTTGCTGAAGTCTAAAGTTAGTTATAGATTTTCAAAGGCAACACATCTTTCTGTCAGAAAATGTGCCAGATTAAATTTCTTTCATGGGAACACATTGATTTCAGTAAAACTGAGTATCAAAAATGGAAACAGAGCATGAGACTCCTTGTACAATAATAAACCAAATTATGGAAATATAAAATTAGAGACAATATTGGAAAAGCTAAGATCCAAAGTAATAGATTTTTAAAAATGCTATTCTTGATGATCCAAGAAAAAAAATTCTTTTTTTTTCAGATTTTCCCATGAAGTTGACATCTAGTCCCTTTCAGCTCTCTTGAATGTAGAGTTTATCAAGACTCAATGATATTAAAGTTCCTACCATCCTCACACTACTTGGGATTGTTTGAAGAGCAAAGCCACTGCAAATAACACCCTGGTACCCTTGAGTGAGACACAAATGCACCAGACTCTGAGAAATCATTTAGCCTCAAGTCAGAAAATAAAAGGGATTAGCTCAAATACCTTAAAAGATCTCACCAATATCTCTCCAGTTATCTCTCCTTTGGTCCATTTTGAGATGTATATCCATGTTTAGTAAGTATTCAAGTATGGACTTTGCTTTATGCACAAGTAATAGTGTGGAATTCTACTCATGGAGAGTGATGTGTAAAATTATACCTACATATTGAGAAATTTATTCTAGAAGATCTTAACAAAGACAGTGTTTACAAATGTATTTCTAAAATTTCTGGTACATCTAAGTCCCCACCTCAGTGGGGAGGAGAAAGGAACTACAGGTGACAGTCTGCTTAAAAGATGTTGTTTTAAACCTGCAACTCTCATTTATGAGAATGCAGATATTATTTTCTGTGTTTAGGGTTTGTACTTTCCTTTTAGATTCTGTCACTGACCTTGGGTTCAACAAGAATAATTTCTGCCTATCCAAAGTCTGCGCTGTGACAGCTTTACTGCCTAAGTTCTGTTCCTGCAGAATCTCTCTAAGCTAAGCTGCTGACAGATACAAGGAAGGAAAAAGCTCAGATTTCAATTATTTGAAATTCTTTATGTTCTCTTTTGCATAACCCTATTGCACTGCTGTCAATTTCTCACCAGCCTTTACTATATTTTCTTTCCAAGCAAATGTAATTTTCAAGGGACATCCAACTGGCAAATGTGAAAAGTGAAACACGCTGTCCAAAGAACAAGGTTAGCAGAGTTACGAGCTTCATATGTTTTGCATCAAATAGCAGTGCACCACCAGCCACCATGACTGAACCACCTGGGCTCTGGGTGAACCTCAGGAGCTTTTCCATTCCTGACACATTTTTCACTTGTGTTGGGTCCTTTTGTCATCTGGGCAGACTTTTCTCCACAAGTAACCAGAGCAAAAATGCTCACAAAACACTCATCAGACAGGTAGTGATGTCTGGTGCTTTAATGCTTCTAGACTGAGCTGAGAAGGATTTTTGCTGCTAAAGGCAGCCTCTGGAGAGACCCCTCAGTATCCTTCATAATCCATTCACACCACTGCACGACTGCACTGGAACTGAATTCACATGATACAGCACTAGGACCACTCGAAATATTTGGCACTTCTACCCAGCAGGATGCTTAAAAACCAGGCTGCAGTGGCTCTTTATCACCCTGCTGTGAATCTGGTTTGGCCACAAAGCAGATCTGCTTCCAGCTCAGAAAGGAAATCTAAAAACTAATTAAAAAAAAACGTATCTGTACTTAAGTAACTGTAACTGTGCTGCTCCCTTTCCTGTTCACTTCATCATGAGAGGTATGGAGTTTAAACAGAAGGAAATTTGAGAACTCAAATCATTTGCGAAGATCTCTCTGTGAACACATTCTTCCTTACAGCAATGACAATACAGCACATGAACACCTTGAGGAAATGCAGGAGCATCAGCTGTCACAATATATAGAATCACAGAATTTTTTAGGTTGGAAAAGACTTTTAAGACCATCAAGTCCAATTGTTTATCCAGCTCTATCAAGTCCACCACTAAGCTGGGTCGTTAAGTACACATCTTTTAGGTACCTCCAGGGATGGCCACTCTGCCACTTCCCTGGGCAGTGTGTTCCAGGGCTTGACAACCCTTTCAGAGAAGGAATTTTTCTTAACAGCCAATCTAAAGCTTCCCTGGTGCATCTTTTGGCCATTTCTCTTATCCTACCACTTCTTATTTGGGAGAAGTGACCAACTCCCACCTCACCGCAACCTTCTTTTAGGGCAATCCACCACAACAGGAAAATTATTTATCAAAAAAATAATTCAAGAAAAGAAAATATTCCCACCAAAATAGCAGAGAAACAGTTCAGGCGCAGACAAGATTTCCTTTGCAGATGAAGCCCTGGTCTCTAGGACACAAATTGAGATCTACATTAAGTCCCTTGGCCTTGCCAGTATCCTCCCTGTGTTATCAGAATCTTTGCAGATCAGCTTATTCTGTGAAGCAAAATTTGGACATTACATCAAATATTCCCAGGGAAAATGTCATTCTGTGCCCTCTCTACTGAACCTGCTCAATCATTTACACACAACAGCCCCGCTTTCAAAGCAGGATCTGAGACATGGCTCAGCCACCAGAGACAGGTTTTTATATTTTCAGTTTATTTTGGCCACAGTTCATGTGTGCTTTTGTGTATTGAACGTTACAATCCTTGGCCAAGCCATTTCACCAAATATATTAAGGATCTGACCCACCCCTTGTTGAATGGTGGCAGAACTCCCACTGACACCATGAAAACAGGATTAAGCACTAATCTTTTATGCAAAGCATGAATGCACTTTTTTCCAGCTCCTAAACCGCCAACACCACCGAGGTCACTGTGTTTTTCAGCTTTATGTTGTTTAATATTTGCCTAGTGTTGGGTTTACTATAGCTTTTATTAGGAGAGGAGATGGAAATGCAGCATTCATGGCTTTTAGAATTATGAGAAAAATCAGGAGTTCATCCTGACACTAATAGTAATTACTGCAGAAATTATGACCAAAGAGGTTGCAGACAAAACCCCTTTTTTTTGCAAGGAAATTTAGAGGCCAGCATAAGAAGTGTTATGGAAAATAAAGCAGGATAATATAGTACTAAAGGGGAAAATGTTCATTTTGCTTCAGTGAAGTTATGGCACTTTACCTTTGGCCCATCTACTAATTGCTCAACTTATGAGTAGCAATGAGATTTGAACATTTTATGTTTAAATGATGTTGTTTACAAAAAATACTGGCTGGATTTTGAAAGTCTATAAAAATTTGAAATCATACCTGTCTTATCCAAACTGCTGACAATTTAGCATGAATACTAAATTCTGCCTGGAAAAGGAAAAGAGATTAAAATATTTAAATCTTTTTTAAAAGTCTCTTGAAATGATAGATAGCAAATACACCTTAAAAGGAAATAGGACTTCAGGTAGGACTGTGAACATAGCTATAAATCTGGAGTGATTTCTGTAAAATTATTATAGATTTTCAGCTTAAAGTCTTTCTCTGGACTTTTCACTACATTAAAAGCAAAAGTGAGGTTTTTTGTTTTCTGCAATTGTGAAAACTCAGGAAACAGAGACTGATAGCAAATAGATGAAAGAGGCTGATTTTTCATTTTAAAAGTAAATTTTATTACAGCTGATGTTCAAATTACTCATCAAGTAGTGTTTTATTTCATTTGCTGAAATTTATTCTGATTTTTTACTTTAACTAATAGAGCATCAACTGACTTTTCCTGGCAAAAGATAGGAACCTTCACAGCATATAAGCAACCCATCCCAGCTGCCTGGGAGCAATATCTGCTCTACAGCATATGGGCACCTCCTGCAGCAGCCACAGCCTTCTCACATGTAGGACTGTGGAGACAGTGAGAAACGCTCAAGAAAGCAGAATTTGCCAAGTTGTGTGAGGGCACTTGGAAGAGCAGAATAGTCAAAGCTAGGAAAATACCTGCCAGAGGGCTGTGGCTGACAGTCTCCTGAGATTCCCCCACTGTGTCATACACCGGACCTCTGTATCATACTGCACTGGAGTGGGAGCTTGATTCTCTTTGACAGTCAGGTCATGTGGTTTTATTCCTGTCCTCTGGTAGATTTTCCCATCTCCATCCCATCTTGCATCATGGCTCTGATTTTCAGCAGAGATATCTGCCCACAGCTCTTGCCCATGGCACTGGCATTGTCGCACAAGGGGTGATATGAGACTTGCATGTTGCTCTCATGCACATCAACCATAAGGTCTCACCACTATGAGTGTTGCTACCTGGAAAACAGAATTTGTGCAACTCCCATCTGGCTGTCATAGGCTTACTTTATCCACCAGGGGGAAAAGTGACCTCCGGTACTCCAGGCACATCCGTGACTCTCCGAGGAGGGATGAAAGCTCCTGTCAAAAGGCACTGAGCATCTCTGTGCAGTTGTTCCTGGGTTCTATAAAGCCCCAGGAATGGGACACAGGGTCAGTGCTATGGTACTGCCCTCCACCTCACCTTTCCCAATAACCTCATAGAAGCCATCACACCAGTTTTCTTGGACTAAAGGAAAAAGGAAATCACTTGCTCGTCTCCTTTCTTCTCTCTTTCACCGTACTTTGTGGATAGGTCAGGACCCTTCTGCGGCTTTTGAAAAGCCAGTTTCTGGGCCTTTATTAAGGCACCTGGCTCTTTTCAAAAGGAAAATCATAAAAACAGTCCTTGAGCATCCCTTATGTCTCTTCAAATGACATCTTTATGATTATGAATGCTCTTTCATGGCTTTTTGCACCCAGACAGAAGGGAGCTTCCCTGGACAGGCTATAAATGCACAGTGAAACTCAGAGCATGTTTGTGTAAAGTCTGGTCACCAATGCTAGCACTGTGTCAACTCATTTCTGAAAAGAAAGTAAGAGAAAATACCAACCCAGCCCTCAAATTGTCAGCATTAATGTCTGATTCTGGGATGACACGAGGAAATTCCCTAAAGTCACTGTAAGTCCCTTAGTACAAAATTAGCAGGGAGAGTGAAAAAGCCTGCAGTGTGCTTTCAAAAAGGGAAAACGCAGCTTTGTTTTTCTTTGAGCCAGCACAGTAATGAATCCCAGCTCAGAAAACACTCCACACCCTCATTTAGACACAAACAGAGGAGGTCCAACTTGTGTAGGAACTGCACCTGTTCAGCTGCAGAGGCAGCAGACCAGGAGGCACTCGTCCACCTGAGCAAGACCAAGAGCAAGCGTCCTGGCTCTCCTCCTCCTGGTGTGTTCCTGAAATGTCACGGGAACAAGGATCTTCCTGGTGGCCCCTACATTTCCTCCAAGGAGGAAGGCAACAGAAGCACGTGGCATGTGACCTTGGCAGCCTTGTTTGCCTTATGCATCCTGTTTCTAAAGGCTTGGATTCAGTGCTGAGATCCAATGTCCTTAGGGTATTTTCTTACTGGAAGGGAAAGTTTATGCATATTTTAGGAAAATATGTTTTGATTTGGTTTTCTTGTTGTCCCTCCTTCAGGGTCTATTTTTTCCAAGTGTCAGAAAAATAAGATGCTAGGTTTCAAAGAGTCCTACAACTGTACCAAACACGATCCAGATGCCAGAGAGAAGAAAACATTCACTGTATCCTCAGCAGCCTTCCCCATGGCTCACTTTGTTTCCTTCAGCAGGTGAATAAAAAGCCTGTGGGGAATGATTTGCTGATAAGTCAGTAGAATTCCTCCTCCTTCCAAAATGTGCTTGCCAACACAGAAAGACACTCTGACTACTGCATTCACGTCGTTCCTGGCAAAACAAAACAGGAGGGACTGGGAACCTTTAAGGGGCAAGTGGCACGGCAGAGCAGGGCACACCCAAAGCAGAAAGCAGTTGTAACCCTGGAGCAAATGCCATGGACCATTACCCTGGGAGTTGCCTGGCACACTTCTGAGGGCCATGCCCCACTGTTCCTCTGCACAGCCATTGAAGAGAGGCAAGTGGGAATTAACAGCTTTGACCGCCCTTGGACACAGCCACGCGCAGCACGTGACAAACAGAATGCTTGGGAAAGAGGGAAACTAAGCCACATCTGTGTGCCAGGCTGCTCAGCTGCCACTTCTGTGGTCTTCACCTAAAATAGTCCCCCAAGGTTGTGTAATTTCATCCCAAACTCCTGAAAGCCTGGAGTCCTGATATCGTGCACCCTGATCACTTTACAGAGTTGGATGAAAAGCGAAGCTCCCTGTGTACAACTCTCCCTGCCTGGCTCTGTGGCTCTCCATCTCCAGCTGCAAGCTCAGCAACACTAAGTATTCAAGCACAGCAAAGCACTTTGCTGCAGCTGTGCCCAGCAACACAGGAAAGCACTTCCACTAACTTTTCCTGTCAGTCTCAGCATTGTGCTGCTGTTGCTCACCTCCCCAGGAGAGCAGAGCTCCCACTCAACCTACAAGAGCCACCTGCTTTCCCCACAGCAAGCCGCCCATCCTCTGTCATGCATCTTCCTCATAGGCAAGGTTTGGTCCCCCAGCCCCTCTTCACCCAGGTCTGTTTGCATTGTTAGAATAATGAGCTCCATTTCAGGAGGATCTTTGCTCCAGATGGATCCAAAGCATTTCGCAAACTGTTAATTAAGCAAGCCAAACTCAGCAGAGTAGTTAGCACTGCACAACAAATCCCTTCTGGATGTTAGAAAGCAGATGTCTTACCACCAGCCCAGCACGAGTAATGAGGGCTATTGGTAAGGAAGCTCTGCCTGGAGAGGAAACATCTGAGTGTGCCACAGGTACCAGGTCAGATAATTTGTGGTTTCCTCTAAACAAGAGACACCATAAAAGGGAGGCTGGTTCTTTTCCTCAACTGCTCCCAAGGAGGGGCTGCTTCAGACCCTCGCTGAGCTCCTGGAGATGCATGTCCAGGTTCCAGCCTCCATGTTCTGAGGCAGAGTAATCAACGGGGAATAATTTAAAATGAGTTACTAAAAATTTTTTCTTGCTTTTCAATTTTTCATGGTACTAATGGACTGTCTTTTCCCCAGAGGTTAAAGCCTGGTCCCTAAAGGCCCCTAGACTTCACAGTGGTGATGGGGATCAAAAACCCTGAATTCTCCATAAGATTTTTGAGACTGCAGTGCTGGAAGAAGTAAAGTATCGGCAAAAGAAAGGAATCCCTGCAGATGTAAAATGCCCTCACTCTGTTGGCTTTGTCATGGCATGTGAGCTATACAAGTGATGGATGTGTCCTCAGATTCTCTTCTGACTCGTTCTGGGCTTTGCTGATGGTGAATAAGGCCATTCTTACCTCATGTAACCACACAGACAAAGCATGCCTGTGTGGATGTCCACATTCAGGAAAGCCATGGAATCCCCCAGGTGGGAATAATGGACACCATGGGCCAAAATATCCACCTACTTCTCACATGGCCGTGTCTCCCACCACTCACTCTGGAAATTCTGGCCAGGAAGACTGGACTGAGGTCCCTGTTAAACATCCAGTGTCAGGAGGACAGCAAGAATACTGTAAGGCAGAGTAGAGAGATTAGCTACCATTATAACCCTGGCCCAAATTGTCCCTGCCCCAGAAACCCAGTGTGAAGGGAGGTCAGGAAGTATGGGATTTACCTGGCCACCAGAGGCCAGCCATGGAGATAACCAAGGATATTTTACCTGTGAAGTCAAGGACAAGTGGAGGTTGCTGCAATTTGGGAGGAGTTATAAAACTGACAGTGCCAAACCGAGACAAGGCTCCTTTTCTGCCAGGATGGGGCTTTACTAATCATGCTTGTATCTGATTATGTTCCACTTCACGTTTTCATGAAAAAAAAGCTGTGACTAAATAGGTAACTTCAATGTGGAAATTTCCATTTTAAATTAGCATCCTTCCAAAATAGAAAAAAATTTTGGAATACAGACAGCTGACCAAAGGCTATCTTATTTGCATAATGAGTGCTCCCCATCAAACAGAAAAATTAAAGCCCTTTGAGTTCAGATTTAACATTAGCTGCATTCTTGAAAACTGCCCCAGGGTGCAGAAATATGCATAAGTGTTTCTACTCTGGTGCCAGAAGTGATTGTACCTTCAGGAAATGCTTTTTAAGCCAGTTTCTGAGTCCCACTCCAACTACTTAAACACTTTCTTGCAGTTCCCATGCTGAGTTTTGTTACAGATTCCATTACAAATGCTGAATCCCAAACACCTTTCGAACTCCTCCGTTTTGAAAAGCATGGGAAGTCACACAGGGATAAGGGATGCTGATTTCCAATGGGATTTGCCACAAACCATAGACCCCTGCCTATATCTGATGACTTTCTGAAGTCCTCTCATTCATATAATGATGGCATTGATCTGCAAAGCTCATTGATGCCTGGGAGGCTTGAAGAATAGTTAGAAGTCTTGTTTGGGAAGTCTTTTAAAGTTTCTCATTTTTCTACTGTTAAAGGTTTGTATAAATGCAAGGTAAGAAAATTGTCCTTCATGTTTCATTATTGAGAAAGCAGCCACCACTGAGAAGCCACAATGAGACTTTCTCTCTCTTCAGGCAACAGCCCTCTAGACAAATTGAAGTCTGTTATTTCTGCAGAGTTCCCATTCTTACGGAATATTTTGAAATGGTCTCCTAAGCAGCAAATTTTAGAACAAGACATTACAAAATGTGAGAAAAAAAATGTGACTGCAGTCTAATTTCCCCGCAGTATTGAATCTGGTTTTAAAGAAAAAGAAACTGTGAACACAGGGAAAGACATATCTCTGCTTTTACAAGGATGAAAAAGAAAAGCGATTAAAACTTGTCAATTGACTTGCTATTTACCAAGAATTTTCTAAATTCTTTGTATAAATTCAAAGTATATCAAGTATAAAGAAAAATAGACAAAGCTTCCCTACTAAACTTTTTGATGAAAAGCACATAGTATTCTTCTTTTTGCATTGCACCTCCTTCTGAAGTGGCACAGAGAAGCCTCAACACACAGTGATCACTTCCACCTTTTGCATTGTCAGCTACAAGACAATCTAACCAGAAGGAGGGCTTTGATTAGGAATAAGGGTATGCTCCTCATTTTCCTACAAAACATGTGATGATGTAGAGATCAACATCTTTTCCTTGGTAGAAAGGAAGGGGTTGCTTTTTACAAGACACTTGTAAAAAGTGTCTTGATCCAAACATGGATCAAGTATTGTTCAGTTTTCTTGTAGTTCTCCATTGTCTCCTCAGTAAAATGCACACAGTTATGTAACAGTAAGGGTGACCTGTGATAGGGACAATCAGCAAAGGGAGTTGTCAGGCTCTCTCTAGTCTCTTGGTGTCTTCTGATTAAGACAGAAGCAGCACTAGAAGCTCTGATGTGTTCATCTGTTTGATGAACACATGACCTGCTGGACTCCAAACAGGCATGATCAGAAGAAATTCTGTGTTTAATGTTATAAATACCTCAAAGACCCGTTTTGATATTAAAATCTCCCTTCACAGCCTAAGTGTTATCTTGCAACTTGAACTCATGCTCAAGCTCAAGCCTTGGACCTTCAACTCACATGGTGGCTGCAATCTGAAACAGACCAAGTATCTCAGCCAGAGCTCACAGAAGCAGATGAAAGGAATTGGCTGGAACTGATTTTGACCCATAACTGGGGTACACGGACAGTAAAGTGGATTTGGGGATCACAGCTTAAGAAACACAGCAGACAGGAAAATGTTTGCAAAAAATCTTGGTGCCTGCACTTCATGATCAGCTCTAAAAAATAAACAGATCAGCTCTGAATAGACTCCAGTGCTAATTGCTATACCTCATCCCTATATTAAACATTTCTATCACTTGATTGAGAAGCAGACTTAATGTCCTGTGCACATTACCAGTAACAGCTCAGGAGTAACCTGAGAAATGGCACAATATAAGATCTAGCCAGTGTTTCACCTTTATTTCTGCATTATTATATAATTACGTGCAGTGAATAGACATGGAAAACAATCACAGTCTTGGCATGGAGAATTTCTGTACAGACATTGCATTTACAAAGTATATTATTACTGACACCTAATTTAGTTTGTCAGACTGGCACTATGAGGGACTAATTAAAGTCAAAGTAGAACAAATGCTTGTACTCAAGAAAAACACCAGGGAAAACATGGACAGATTTCACCAATCTGCACATAGCTCATTCCTGTCAGCATGAAGTGTTTCGGAGGTGGTGCATTTTACCTACCTTAAAGCAGAGTCTGTTCCACTAAGACAGCTCTCAATTTCAAAAGAGCAGATCACTGGCACTCACTATTTGCCCAGACTTGCTTACTTAACCAAGCTTAAGATTTTGCATTTTGAGCCTCCAATCACACTTTTAAAGTTTCCTCCTGCTTTTCATGGTCCCAGAAATCTATATCCCAAATATGATATAATCTCCCATGCCAAGAAGGAAAAGCAAAAGCAAGCAAACAAACAAAAATGACAGGCAGGAGAAAGAGAAGGAGGGGGGTAAAGAGAGACCATGGTACTCCCAGCACAACTGTTGGACCAACTCACTGTTAGTTGCTTATATGAAGCAAAACTCACAAGTACCAAGATATTTTGCCGAGTTGGGGCAAAGGGAGGAAGGGTGCTGAGGCTGTTATATGCCAAGCACTGATTATTTCAGCAAATGAGGATCTTTCTCACCACAGGCCAGTATTCTGAGGATGCCCTGAAAAGGCCTGTTTTAAAATTCACTGAAGCTACAGGATTTCAAGACAACTAGTTATAGAGCCAGGTACTCCTGAATAGCTGTTTACTGTTTGCAGTGCATATGCAGAGAATGAGAATTTCCAATTGCTCATTCTCAGTGCCTGGAATTACCTCAGTTTTGCTATCAGCATTTGGAACATGGAACCTACAAGGCATCAAAGAAGACCCCATGTTTCTGATTTATGCAAGCCTGGGAGGCAGGACACAAAGCTGTACATCCCAAAATCCACCACTCTGCCATATCAATCAACTATGTGACATTCAGTGGCAGTTCCCAGCATGGGCTTTGGCAACAGAGCAGTGTTGCATTGGTGATAGCTCCAGGTGAGAAGAGCAGCTGGACTAAGCTCCAGCAGGAATGGCTCCATCCTGTCCTGTGGGCTGACCACTTGAATGGCATAAAGTAGGCTGTGTGATAGGGGAGTGATAAAGAGGTTTTGTGTTTGCACAGGAAGGCTTTCAGAACTGAGGTAAGAAAGAGATTTCAACATGTCAGCTAGGAGCACAAAGAAGAAGGTTTCTTAGCTTGGCTGCAGAGTATTTTTCTAAGTCCAACCCTTTCAAATTATTTCTGCAGGCCCACATGTACCCTCCATCAAGGCAAAGCTGGTCCCCCCTGTTGCTTCATTCATAGAGTTGTTCAGAGTACTGTTATTCCCTGCACAGTTACTGGATCCCATTCATCCCCCTTGTTCCATGCTAGAGATGCTCCTCGCAGCCTAAACAATGTTTGCATCCAGGCAGCATCCCTTTGTTTTCTACAGCCCAGCCTGAAGGGACAGTGTCTGGTTTTAGAGCAGCTCCTGTCTTTATTCTTGAGATGGCTCTCAGAAGGACGGGAGCCGAGCTTTCCTAGAAGAATAGTCAGAGGCTGGTGCACAATTACACTGTATTACCTTCAATCAGATAAATCACTTTTGGGGGAAGAGGTTCATAACAGCTCCAGACATGCCTAATAGTTCCACTGTGAGTCTCTGGATAAAGTCCGGGACTGGAAACAAAATGAAATCATTACATGAAATTATTTGTACTACTGTACTGCTTGAGAGCCCCAGCTAAATTGAGACCTTACTTTAGCGGGTGCTGTGCAGAGCCAGCCAGAGGCAGTTTCTGCCTGAAGTATTTGCCATCTCAACACAAAGGAGAAAGGCAGGGGGGCACTTGTTCCCTGTCTTCCCACAGGCGTGGGGCCAGAGGAGGTCCGGGCCAGCCAAGGTTGCTGTGCATGACAGCAGAGAGCAGAGGTTTTGCAACACCACATAACCCAGGTAGCCTTATTTTTATTACTGTGATTATTAAATACATTATCAGAGCCTCCTCAAGCAGTGTAAACCAAGATGATTTCCTTAAGCTACGCTCCAAGAGGCATATTACACCCCCCACCAAACTTATTGAATTAAGTGAAGTATGCGAATTATCTTTGCTTATGGCTTTTCAAGGCTCATGAATGCTACTGTAATTGTTTTCATAACACAGATCAATAAGTAGAGTCCAAATAGGCCCTGCCTGCCTCAGGGGAAAGGCATTAAGAGTTGCTGGGTTTTTCAGAGATCTTTCTGCCCACCAAAGGGAACTCACTGTAAACTCTCACCTTCTCAGAAAAGGATCTTATTTGCAAGTCAGTCTATGAATTGTTTTTTCAACAGAAGATGGCAAGACCTTTCATTTGGAATTAAGGAGTCAAGTTAATTGGCTAGGGTTTTCTTAAAAAGTCCTAAATCTTAAAGCATTTTAAATTAATCCACCTTTTAAAGTGTCTCCCTGCCCCCCACATCAGTGCTGTCAGATTTCATGTGCCACTTGGATGCAATCCGAGATCTGCCAGACATTACACAAAGATCATGCAGGTAAAGTTTGTGTTCACTTGTGGATAACAGGAAACACAAAAGATACCAATAGGCACAAAAGGCCAATAAAATAAATGAAAAAAAATCCTCACTTCTTGCTGTGTTGAAGAACTTTTTGGGTGTGTTTGTCATTTGCTCCAAGACGAAATATGCTTTGCTATTTATGCAGCAAGTTAGCACATTTCTGAAGACATAAATAAAAATATCAAGGTGAAACATGGAGGAGTTTATTAGCTTAGTTATTAAGACCTCTTTACACTTAACAACCTAAAGCATACACAGAGCAATTTGCAATCAGCACTTTTTAAGTTCTGAATAATCCATTCCTTAAGCAAGCTTTCCTGCTTCCTTGAAAACATCTTTCATGTCTTCAAACTTTCAAAGAGGAAAGCCAAATTCATTAAAGCAACTTCTTAGCTATGCTTTCCTCTCTGCCCCTTATTCCACCGTATCTCCTCTTCTCAAGTGAGCTAATTATTTGGTAATTGGAGCCACAGAGCCTCTTGCCAGGGCAGGACTCAGCCCAGGGAGAACAACTCTCGTGGATGGGATCCAGCTGGGCAAGGGACCCGTGCAACCCAGGCATGTGGCACTGGCAGAGCTGTTAGCAGGAGCCTGGGACACTTGGGTCTCCTCTCCTGGTTACATCTTCTCCTTTAAGCAGAGATCTCCTCCTCCAGATCCCCTCCTTCCACTGCCATCTCCTCTCCCATTCAGGCTGCATTCCCCCACCACTCTATTCCTCCCTGATACACAAACTCCCATCTTCTCCCATCTCCTTCAGCTCCCCAATCACTGCAGTACCTGACTACCTTCCCTCCCTTCACTAGTCACTTTTTTCTTTCATCCTCCTTCTCTCTTTTTGCCTTTTCCTTGTTGGTTTTCTCTCTTTTCAACACAATCTACACTGGAAAAAATATTTCTGCTGCTAAATAGAATTTGTGAGATGTGCTGTTCTTATTCAAGCTTCGCACTCACAACGCCCAGGTTAGGTTAATATATTCTCTTCATTATCTTGCTGGCGGTCTGCAATACATCATCTTAAACCAAGCTAGCAATATGTAGTGCACCTAAAGATATCTCATAGAGTGTAAATGAACCTACAGTTTCTTGCAATGATCATGCAAGTGAGACACCTTCTGGCAAGGGTAACATGGAACAGACACAGACAGTTTGCAAATAGCACCCTTTTTTTTTAAGTAATCCGTAAAAACATACCAAATACCAAGAGATGAGTAGGATCAGAGAAGCAAAATTCATGCTTCAGACAGAAATCCTGAAAACCTGCCATTTTTACAGACTTTCTTAGACCTGAGAATCACAGCAGAGGTAGTTCTGCCTCTTTCCCTGACCATCTGTTTAAATGATACTTCTCTCCTCCTCTGGACTGGAAGGCTTTAGGGACCATCTCATAGCAGTTCCTTAAATTTTCCTCGAATTCGAAAGGTAAAGAATACAAGTTTCTGCAACCCCTACCTGGTATCTTTCAGGAGAGCTACAACACCATCTGGCACAAGATGTTCTGTGATCTCTGCTATAGGCTTTGCATTCACTTGCTCCTGGTGTTGTTACCATTAATCTGAAATAAATAACATTAGACAGAGAGCATATAGTGAATCTAAGAACTGAATACAGGCAGTCAATTCAAATACAGTAGAGAAAGGAAGAGGTGGCTTTGCAAGAAGACAATGAGAAAAGGAATCAATAAATAAATAAAATATTAACTTTATTTGCCATTGGCCAGGCTAAGGCTCTGTCTCCCACCAAAAAAAGCATTACTAGAATTATACCAGAGAACACTGTGGGCAGCACCTTTTTTGTCTTGACACCACAATGCAACACCAAAAATTCATGGTGTAATACTCAGCTCTTTTATTTTTCAAATCTATATACTTCCCAGTCTTTTATGAACACATTTTTCTGAGGATGAGAAAGAAAGAGACCCAGGAGCTTTGTTCTGAAATAATGCAGTATTTCCCAAATCTGCAGTGAGTAAAAATATTTTCACGAATTAACTTACTTAAACTTTGAAGGGAAAATCTTTAAAAAAGAAAAAAATCCAAATGTTGTGGTAAGGTGGTAATACAACAGCTCAGGTTAAAAGCAATGTAAACTAATCAATGTAAACTAAAGGGAGCACTAAAACAGATCCTCATTCTTACTTTTCTGTTGCCAACACTGAGATCAAATAGGATCATGCTGGCAGCAATGTAAAGAAAAATACCTTGTTATCCAAAAATTAATCCTAAACAGCCAAAATACAGGATACATTATTGAAACAGAAGCTGACACATACAATACCATCATCATTGGAATAATTTCATTTAATGTGACAACATCTTGAATTATTAGGAAAAGCTAGTTCAGCAGATAGGAAATTCCAAAACACACATCAGCTTCCTAACCTCTCCCAACCTCCTTCTAAGCTCATGAACACATTAGATATATACAAGAAGAGCCTATTCAACTGATGGTAAATAGGAAAAGAACAGATTCTGACACACAGCTCTGTTTGTCATTTGTGGATGTGATTGAAAACAAGACCTCCCTTGCACTGTATTTAGCTGATTGAGTCGTACGGTCCTTGTTTGTATTATCAGAGGTTTGGAGACCATTGGATCTGAATGCAGGAAATAATTTTCTCCCTGTTCAGATTCATTGTAATTTAGTGCAGACAGAGGGAAGGACAACTTTTGCATTTTTCTGCAGCGTGGTACAACGTTTTCACAATCATTTTCCACCCTTTTTTTCCTCCCACAGTAGTTTTAAAGCATTCTTAGCTTTGATGGCATCTTTTTTCCTTGCTGGTCGTACCTGCTGGTGATTGTTGTCTAGTTAATAGAATACATTACACAAAACAATCAGTGAGCAAATTAAAATTATCTAATAGTCCTTTCTGGCTTTATACATTCTGAAACCATTAGAGAGGCAAGCATACCTGTGCCACTGCAAGGGAAAAGATCCTGTAATGTTTAATCTGCTTGTGATTTCTGGGAACCTGTCCAATGATGTATGACTGCCAGGGGAAGACAAGTATTGTCTCCCCGGGGACTCCACTGGAGCAGGGCTTCCCGGTATCTCAGCCTCCACTGCACAAAGTCCTTGTGCCTGAGGTGGCTTCCCTTAAAGGGAGACTGCGGTGAAGGCAGCGAGGTCCAAAGGGAGGTTGCCTGAACTTTAAGTCTTCAGAGACTTGACAGTTCAGCCAAAGGGTGTTTTTTTAGGTTTCAGTCTAAAGAAAAACAAAGCACCTACTTTTCACTTAAAGAAAAAAAAAAAAAAACAGGTTTTTTTTTTGAAAGAAAACCTTTTTTTTAAATAGATTTCCTTTGGCTGAAACAATAAGTTCTTGGGGCTTGCGTTTCTGCAAGATGCCATAATATTGTCTGAAAAATCAATCAATTAATAATAGTTAACACATGGGAACAGCTCCAGAGTAAATTCCTCCTCCTGGTGTATGGCTCTTTAGAAGTTGTACAGAATATATCTCCTTCTCCTACAGACCTGGATAATTTCACTCCTCCCATTCCTGCCGTCTAGAAACACCCACAAGCTGAAAACTCCTAAGCAGGGGAAAATAAACCTTAGACACCCATTTTTTTACCTTGCTTGGTCTTGTGAAAGGAACAGGCTGCTCTTCCGGCCGGTCTGCAACCCAGCAGACAACACAAGAGGGCTCTGTGGCTGCACAGAGCCGGTCCCACCACTTGACGCTCCACTCCGCGATGGATTTTCCCTCACCTGGTCCTTCGGAGCCGGTCACCGCTGGCTGCTGGCACCCCCTTTCCACGGGTCCAGGGTGGGATGAAACCTCCCTTCTCCTGCCTCCAAGTGGCCCTGGCTCAGCTTGGCTGGGGGACTGGGGTGTCTCTCCACAGCCCTGGCTGGGGAGGTGCCCCGGAGCGGAGCGCTGGCTCCGCAGACAGCCCATGCTGGCAGTGCCTGCCCCCTCTGTGGAGTCTCCTTCTGTACAAGCTCAGAGCAGGCAAAGCTCTTGGTTTCATTTTAGCTCTTTCTCTTCTGAGAGTATTAAAGCTTCAGCTGCAGGCAGAGCTGGCCACGTGGATGGTGTCTGCAGTGCGTGACCAGGAACAGTTCCCTCTTGGGCCTGATCCCTATTCCCATCTCATCCCCATCTCCATCCTGGGGCTTCTCCCCCAGCAGTCACTACTCTTGCTGCAGGAGCCATAGTCTGAGCTATGAGGTGGCTTTTTGTTTTCGCCATTTTGCCACCACAGCTCAGACAGTTTTTCTCAGGAGATCTTTCTGGAAAATTTCCCTGCCTATCTCACAAATGTGTGGGATTTGTTGCAGTGATAACAGTCTCCCTTCTCATTGACAAGCTCTGACATTTGCTGAAGGCCCTACTCAGCCTCAGGAACATCAGGTAGCTGCTGGCCCCATCACAGCTTTGGCATTGATGGGTTCCTCCCTGTTCCTGCAAAAGTGTCACAGACACCTGTGATGGCCCTGCTCAGAAAATTCCCCTGTACCACAGAGCCATGGCTCTTGCCTTCCTTACTGACCTTGCTTTCTCCAGCCATCAGAAGTCATATATGGCATTTTTTCCAAACTCAATCCTTTACTCTTTTGAAACAGACACCAAAGAAAATCCCACCCTACTGATGAGGAGAAAAAAACTTAATCAGATAGAAACCAAAAGTCCATGGAACATCTCTTTGGAGAGTGGAGAGTGCTATTACAGTAACTATCACAGTTTGTCAAACGTCCCTCGGCTGCCCCAGCAGGAGCATTCCAGCTGTCCCATGTCAACCCAGGGTAACCCGAGCACAAGCAACACCTCCTCTGTTCAGACCATGCAGGTGCATCCATTCAGGCGGGCAGGAGCAGCAGGATCCTGCATGAGGAGCTCTGCAGCATTAACTGGTGTTTGCTCACAGGACAGACAGGCTGTAACCGCGTGTCAGCGCAGGGCACCGACCCTTACCCAGGGCTCCTCTCGGTGTGTGGCTGTCAAAACTCCTTCATCTCCATCTGGTCCATCCCGTAACATGCACCAACAGTGTCCAGCAGGTCCCAAAGGATTGGGATGAGGGGTAAGCTTGCCCGCTGCCAGCAGGGTGACGGCAGAGATGGCACAGCTGGGGGAGCACGGGTCTGGCCTGCCTGCAGACACACATTCCCTGCCAGCCAAGGCTGCAGGTGGCAGATCAGAGGAGCCAGCTGCTCCGATGGAAATGAACCTGTTTTCTCCCTCTCACACACAAACACAAGCCACAGATAAAAGAAGTCATGCTGGAAGCTGCTATTTATGAGGCTCAGTTTAGCACAGATGACTTACAGAGCAAGTGGAAACTAAGGCTCAGGCTGAGATCCCAGATAAGAGGAGCAAGGGGGAGCAGGTCGTTTCTAGACATATATCACAATGATAAGAAAAGCATTTAGGCCAGCTCAGGGCTCCCAGGAGCAGAGACAGCATTGAAGGTTCTCCCTTCACAGCTGGAAACAGCCTGCTGTAGAAACCATGGGGAGAGATATGGGACTGCAATGGGACACAGGGAGGGACAAGGAGGCAGGGAGGGGCCCTGTGATGAACCCGCCACCAAAAAGACATTATGCCAGTGACCAAATTCCACTCTTCCCAAGGTTCTCACAAATATTTCTAGACTACAGAAACACAAATAGCATCCTTAAACCTGATGGAAAGAGCCTGGGGAGGGGTGGATATTTATTCGAAGCCAGAGAGGCAAAGCAAAGGGAGGTCATCCTCATGACAAGTCACTGTTACGTGACCATGAGCTGATCGGTGCCCAATCCCTGACATCCCCAGACCCAGCAGGGATCCTTCCAGGAAAAAGCCTGGATGAAGCTACTGTTCCTTGAACATGTCTGGAGAAGAGCAATGAAGTTTCCTTTCCAGAGTGACATGACATGGAACATTCTATCTCAGAGCCCCCCACAACCAGCCTTCCACAAAGGCATAACCTCCTCCTCTCCCTCTCCTCTCATTCATGCTGCTCTGTGTCCGTGACTGAGTTCTGCCTGCAAGAGACAATTCCATTTCAGTGCAAAAGATTCGAACTCTAATTGAGTTTTGCCATTTAAATCAAGGCAGGAACAGCTCTGCCAGCCTGCAGTCATGAGAGCTAATTTTGAAGAGAATTTTCAAACTAGCCAGGAAGTCAAACACAACATTTTTAAACCATTTTTAAGTGTGTATGTGCACACGTGAGTGCACTTCCTTCTGCAAGCAAAGGAACAATTGCTCCCTGTGCATGAGAGGAGCCAGGATGCCTTAATTGTGTGGCTGCTGAGATGGCTTCTTTGTGGCAGTTGAAAACAAAAGAAATCTTCAGTTTATGTGTGTATTCCTGCTTTAAGTGACTCACTGCAATGGAAAAAAACATAATGCTTCTTCCCTTCTCTTAGCCCCATCTCATCCCAGACACCATCTATCTTCATGCCACTCCACGGCTGCTTGCACGGGGCTGTCGCCTCCCTCCTGCTCCTTAATTCAAGTGCAGAGTCCTGAGATTATTTGGAATAGCTTATCCCCCTCTCTGTATAGCACAAGGAAGGACTGTTTTATGATGAAGACATCAGATTAGGACTCACATCCAGATTTCACATTCAATACTGATTCAAACTTCTGGTGAAACTCACTTATTCATCTTTTATTATGCAAAAGCGCAATAAAGCTATGTCTTTCATCCTATTCTCTCTCAAGGCAAAGTCCAAGGCAAGATTTAATACTTTGAACACCTATTACCCTTTCATCCCAAATTATATTGTAAATCTGTATTTTCTATCACTTTCTTACATTATCTTCTAAGTACTGTGTGCTTTTTTAAAGAGCTAAGTGAACTCCTTGGTGGATGTTTTGATCTCTATTTTAATAGGCCTTTACGGTTCAATCAGTGTTAGGAATAAAAGTCAATACTTGCATACTGAGACACTTTCAAATTCATTGATCCTTTAGTAAGGATGAGAGTGATTTGCAGGGTTTACGGTCTTACAGATAAATTGATTGGCATGTTTTGAAGGTTCAAATACTTTAACAAAGATGTTTTTCCTTGGATAAAATTGTTTGCAAAAAAGCATACATTTTGCTTTAGAACAATTAACAATTAAATGATGATGAGCCCATCATCATTTTGTGCTATAAACACAAATTCTCAGCTGCAGTGAAGTCTTGCTCTGAATTTCTCTCAAAGCAGAGCCAGTTTCATCCCATGTCATTTCCATTTATTGGTCCCCTAATTTATCAGCTTGTCTCTGAGGACCTGATGAAGAATGGTGTTGAAAGTGGCTCCCTAAAACTGAGATAACCAACATCCACCTCTCTCTTCTCATCCACTAAGCCAGTCAGCTCTCTGTAGAGGTTATCATCATCCCTCTGTGCAGTGAGCAAGAATGTATGAAACCCAAGGTTATGGCACGGAAAGGCCAGTTTTATTTTCCCACTGCTTGGAATTGTTTATTCCTGGGATGAGTCAATTTGGGCATGAGGAAGGTAGATGTGATTTCTTCATTTCTGTTTTACATTACTAGATCTTGTTTAGCCTCAATCTCAGATATTTAAATGCATTGCAATATTCTGGGTTTAAAATTGTGCTGTGACCTTTAGAAAAGGATCCTGAGGCTAAAATATCAGTTGTGCCATTCCAAAGACAGCTCATTTCCCCACACAGAGCTTTTTGTGTTGCTAACAAGGAGCCTGGTTTTTATGTTGTTCTTCACGAAAACAGAAGCTCAGCCTTGGCATCATCTCTCCTTGAAGTAACTGAGAAGTGAAATTGGCCCATGTTTTATGACAAATGCAGTTGATAGCTTAGTTGAAAATTGGATTTTCTTTAGAATAGAAAGCAAGGAGGACAAACGTCAATGAAAATACTCTTTTTGGCATCCCTGTGCCTCAGAGCAGCTCTTTGAAGATGAGTTTTCTTGGGGAGAGAAGCAATGATTAACTAGGCCCTGAAATTACTTCCATAGTCTAAACTCTTAAATATTTTACCATCACATTAAAGAGGAAGACTCTCCCTGCCACACTTAGCCCTTCAAAGCCAGTTCTCCGCAGGGATGTGAAAGAGCAGACAACAGATATTACCAATGCCGGCTTATTCAGAGATCAGGAAATAAAAGTATGTGTGTTTCTGGATTTGGCCAACATCACTCAGAGCTCAGACATACCTGGTGTGTCACTCGAGCTGCAGCAAAAGTCCCCAGTCACGGTGCGTGTGGCATACACAAGAAGTACCACGTCTGCTGACGTCCTGGGAAGGGCCCAGCTGAAGGACATCAGGCTGGGGCTGGAGCACACACTGTGTGAGGAGGGGCTGGAAGCACAGGGGATGCTCAGTCTGGGGGTAAGAAGCTTAAGGAGGAACTTCTTGCTGTCTTCCACTACCTGAAAGGATTTCATGAAAAAGGAACCAGGGTCCTCTTCTAGAAGCACTAGGAGAGGGTGAGGGGCAAAGACCACAAGGACACAAAGAGATAAATCATCTCTGTGGAAGACATTAACCACTGAAACACAGGACCAGCAAGTTTGTGGACTCTCCATGCTCAGCCCAAAGCCCTGAGAAACCTGACCTGCCCTTGGAGTTGTCCTTGTTTTGGGATGGAGATTGGGCTGGACAACCTCCAGAAGTCTGTTCCAGCCTGAACCATTCCTTGAGTGGGAAGGAATTTAACATAACTTAATTACCTCAGGCTAAGACAGGGTATCCAAACCCCTACTTAGATTTAGAGATGAACAGGAACATTCTGAGCTCAGTGGGAGTCCTGTCTATATCAGAAAAGGTACTGAAAACTTTGGTTAAAAACTCTTTCAGCAGGCATTGAAGTTTCAGTAACTCCAGAGCTGTTAGTAACATATCTCAATATTGAGATTATATAAACATTTCAAATAAGCAGAAAATTTCAAAATTATATGTCTGCTCTTCATGTAGTTTCTCTCATAGAAGAGCTGTTCTTCCTAAATATGCAGGCATTCCTTCACAGAAAGTGTAGTCTAGATACACTAGTATATTTTTCTGTTGGAAGATATTTTTATCAGATATTGGTTATGGATATAATTTGAGAGGAAATGCTAATTTTTTTCAGTAGTCTGTGGTATCACATGAAGCATCAAATACTAGACAAGCATTGATTTACATCTGATAACTGAGTATGAAAAGTATCTGTATGTATATATATCTATCTGTGATATTGCTAAGATATCTGTTGTAAAAGTCTCTCTTAGACATAGAGCAGTCTTCCTTTGCATCTGCTGGTGCTTTCTCAATGATTTATCTGCAATTATTTATTGAGATAACTTTTTTTTTAAATATAAGTAAAATCTTAACAGCACAAAACACAGAATCATGAATTCAGCATTGAATTGCTCAAGCAAAGACAGAGTAGAACGGCCGAGGAATTGTTACTAGCATACAAATAGATGAGATAATGGAAATGGGGATCTACTGCTCAGGAAGCAGTTTCACAAATGTTATTTTTCAAGTGTTCCACAGGATGGAAGTCCCCATTTAATAACAGCATTTAAAAATTGTCATTAAGGCCTTAATCCTTTAATGTGCCACATGTGGGTGGCTGCTGTCCAGATGCCAAGTGAGGCTGGGGAGGAGGTGAGCTCCATGAGAAGGGAGAGCTCTTCAGCCAAGCATCACATTGTCCTGCAGCCTTACAGATCCTCCCTGCACCAGCCCAGAGACCACAGAGAAGATTTTCAGCAAAGTGCAGCAAGAGGAATTAAAAGAAAAAAAAAAAAATGAATGGGAAAAAAGCATCTGAAGTGCATTTCTTTCAGCAACAAACTCAGAATTCTAAAGCTTCTTTAGCACTCATTAGCAAAGGTATGGTCACAGGTCCCCAGCAATCAATAATGATTTTTAATATTAATGTACATTGATACTAATACATATTTAAAGAATTTACCTACCCTTAGCTGAACCACAGAAATCGAAAGCTACTGTGCTTCCAGCATCCTGCAATGCAACATAAAATGGATTATCTTAAACAACCTTTTCTGGAAATGATTGGCACAAATGTATGCAGAAAGTTGCATCCTCTCACCTGAGAGATGATAATTTCATTGCTTGCAACTATCTGACCATAATTTTAAGGAATTCTTTGTGGACCTCAAAAGAAAATTTGCATTGCCCTTTTAAGCCAAGGCAGTGGATACAATCTGAACAAGGAAAATCCTCATTAAAATATTCTTTAAAAGAAAATAGCTGCAAATTCCACCTAGCATCCTGTATCTTTGGCCCAGTCTAATCAGTGTGTCCAGTATCTGAATCTCAGGAAACTATAGTGATACCTGTGAGTGAATGTCACATTGGCAAGCACTTAGAAGAGGTAATCACTTTGCAGGATATTAGGCTATTTTTGTCTTCACAAGCCATTGAAGTCATTGTAATGGGAGTTCAGCAGGATGTGTTTGAGGCACAGAATGGTTAAATTATAGCTACTGCTCTCAACACTAGGGAAAAATACAAACGCATACCTCAAGGACCTAAGCTCTTCATAACCTTTGAAGCAGCAAATCTCTGACAATACTTCATAGAGTAAGTACTGGAAGATAAACAGCTGCACCAGTACACATTATTATCAGTTAAATTATCAGATTCCAGCTGGCACAAAAGTCAAGTCAAGCAAATAATTAAAACTTCCAAGAGGAGCTATGTGCCTATGGGGTTCATCCCAAAAGTCACTGGAGTGATTCACTCAGGGAAGTCCTGATGCCTAAATATCTAAAAGAAGATATTTGTAACTAGGGTATTCATTGCTCAGATTTCAGTCAGAAGATTAAAAGAAAATTGGGACTAACAGAAGGCTCAGCAAAATAAATATCATATGTCACTGACCTGCATATTTGCAGCTGCTCTATATCTTTGATCTAGTGGGTAAAACACAAAATCTGTCAGGACTCCTTGATCCTACCTCTGACTTTGATATTAACCTCTTCATTACAATTACCCAGGCACTGCAACCTAGACATGTGTGTACCAACAGTTGAAATTATTGGTGCTATTTTTATATGCCAAAGCTTCTTTCCAGTTGGTATCAATATAAGAAATGAAACTTAGTGTAAATAGATCAAACTGCCCGAAAAGCGTCAAAAAAAGGCAGCTGAGAACCTGCTGGGAACCTGAGGCTGCAGAAGTTCTTTCTCTGTTGCTGGATGATATGGCAGCATTCAAAGGAATCTCCCTTTGAGGTAGATCATTGCCAATCCTGTCCCAATTCTCACCTTTTTGTTGAAATATTTCTTGAGCTTAAATACCCTCCCAATTATGGGAAGGGAGAGTGGAGAGAATATGAAAATTGGGCATTTTAGTCTTCTGTGCTCTCTCTGTTGTCAATGGAGAGACATCCTTAGTACTTCTCCCCATGGTGATCTGGAAGTAAACTGGCAACACAATACTGAAATAATCCCTTTTCCAAAAATTTTCACCCACGTCAGAGGTGACAGGGACTGTTAAAGGGACAGGTTTGGAGGCTGTAATAAATGAGGTCCTCAGGTGAAGAACTTGATGCCCTGCCAAGCAACAATTCAAAAACATGTCCACCAAAACCATCTGAAACTTGTGCTGAAAAGGATTAGATTGGAGAGAGTAAGAAGGGAAGCACAAAAAAAAGGAAGGGAGAAAAAAAGTCAAAACAAAAGGAATGGTGAAAGAGAAAAGGAGCTCAACAGAAGAGCTTCTGAGTCACTCTTTTAGTAAAACTTTCTGTAAAGTTCAAAAACCCAACTGCATTTTATCTGTGAGCCTGAAAAGATGAAAGAAGCAAGGAGCAGAAGGTTGTAACTTTCATGTTTATACACAAATGCTTCGAAGGAACCTACCTCTGCCTTACAACCTCATTCAGTACTTAGAAGTGCAAACACAAATTAAGCAAAGGCTTTGAAGTCCTCAGCTGTGCAGAAGTCCCAGCAGAACAAGGAGTTCTGAGCTGAGGCAGAAAGGTGCCTGCACTGCTGGAGGAACACAAGTGCAAGGAGGGAGAGACAGGAGATGTGTCTTTTAATCCTCTGAGTTTTGCTTGTGCCAAGAGTCTCCCTAAATCCATAGGGGGAAAGTTCCTGGCCTGGCCTGGCAGCATTGCCAGAAGCCTCTCTGTCAGCCAGCTCTGTTGGCTTCAAGTGCTCTTGGCGAGCACGCACTTGCCGGGGCTGGAAGGCTGGGAGCGGATGCGGCAGGAAGGGAGAGATCAGGCAGAAGAGGCTCTGCTCACCATCCCCAGTGCTGCTGTGCACAGGATGAAATGCTGCTGCAATCAAAACAGCAGCGGTGTCAGAAGGTACCAGACACCTCCACGTCAGCTCTCGCTGGGCAAGGTGCCGTGGTCGAGAAATCCTCCACAGCCACAGGGCACCACAAGTACCCCAAGAGAGTCTTCCAAGCAAAAAAGCTCAAAATACTTGGTGTTCAGTGCATTCTCTCCAGGCTGGACAGTCTCCATGGGCCATATTGCTCTGACCATATTGCTCTGTCTTTGACTGGATGGCTCTACTCAGCAGATACTCCAGCACTGCTCTGGTCTTGCCCCATCCAGACTTTCCCAAGAAAGTGCTACTGAGCTGTCAATGACTGTCAACACAAGAAGGGAACCTGAGAAAGGAGAAATAACCAACCTGTGATCCACAGGATTCACCATAATTATCCAAGCTGCTAGAGAACACCGAAGAGAAAGTCAAATTACAGTAGTGTTGATGTGCACACAAGAACAAAAATCCTACATCCCAGATGAGAAGCTAAAACAAAAACCTGCAGAAAATGAGTTCTACTTGTTTTTGGAACCTGAGGACTCCTTGTTTTGGGTACAGAAAGGGAGTATTGACTTTGGCAGCACAGTGTACATCCTACAGGGCTCCAAGTCTCTTAAGCCCTCTGTCTCTACTTCTTTTCTCCCATAAATTCCTCTTAGGAATGAATGAACTTCATTATTTAAAAAAAAATCTGCTTAATGAGTTTTCTCATGTATGGCCAAGATCAAAAAGCAAATGTTTAACCTCTGACCTCAGGGCTAAATTACAGCAGGGTAAGTGATGAGGACCTGCTGCTCACCATTTATTTGCTTTAGAACAGTAATAACGTCACCATTTCCAGCCAGCAATTAGAACTCCTGCTGGGTTAGCACTGAAGGGTTTTTTTCTCCATGGAATCAAACAGGTCAGGGTTTTTTTCCTCAAGTTTACAGAATATCTCTGTAAATGCAAATCATCAAATTCCTGCTGATCATCCAGATGTTGCTGTTAAAATACATGGTCATATATATATATGAGAGTTTAGATATATATATGCATATATAATCTATATTCATAGAAGTTTTAAAAGTATATAAATATGTCTATGTGTGTTTGAACACACACATGCAATGGGAGAAATCTTGGATTCCACCTTGGAGATATTAAAAAGTCATCTGGACATGGTCCTGGACAACTGGTTCTAGTGGCCCTGCTTGGGCAGGGGGGTGGACAAGAAGACCTCGAGAGGATTCTTCCCATCTCAAACATTCTATGATCCTGCAATTCTAATTTTCTACCCAAAAGCAATAATTTAAGTTGGCTGTCTTGTAATGGCATGCATCTCTGGAGCATATGAACAATTTAGCAGCATTTTTATCCAGTTCCTAAGGTCCCAGAAGAAGTTTTTCTTTGTATTTCTTTGTTTTTCCTTTTGAGACCTGCTGTGAAAAGTTCATTGTTTTACCGTTAGCAGTTCAGTAAGCTCCAGGCTGGAGCACAGAGCCCAGAACAAAAGTTAAATATCTCTACATTCAACAACTTCATGGAAGATTTTAATCTCTAAAGTAAAATGCCTCTAACTGCTTTGCCCAGAAGGACAGATTCTGCAAAAGTAAATTTTACAAAAAAGTTTTTCTTTCACTCAGTGGTGAGCTTTTCCTCCTTACAGCTGTCTCTATGTTAAAATTAGATGGAAGAGAAAACTTTTCTAAGCTTGTCATGAGAAATGTTGTATCCCAAGTTACTGAGAAATATTAATGAGTGTACTAATGGATAGAATTAGGAGATTTAATGACTTACATTCAGCTGCCTGGAGCCTTACCATCTATGAAGGACTGAAGGAAGGCTCCCAGAGGGTCTCATGATGTGCTGATTCTCAAATCAATCCTTGGATCGGTTTCCTGGGAGTGCTCACAGACTTAGTAGTTTCAGGCATCAATTCAAGAAAATTGTCTTATTCACTATCTGCCACTGCAGATACTCCAGAGTTTTCAGCACCCAGAAACTAAAACAGGGGAAACTTCACATTTCTAAATTTTACAATATGTTTAAATTCATGCATAAAGTTTAAATCCTTGGGTTTTAACTGCTTTTCATAGTTTTCTGAACTGGGTTACACAGTTCTAAATCTGGTATATTAAGCCACATAATCAAGTGAATTCCAGGCTCTTGCTGTTCCAGCTAGGAAGAGATGTTAGGTTGATTTGGGAGCTTTATTGCACAAATTCTATTTTGTGTCTGCCTGAAGATAATCTCAGTTTTAGTTGTTTTGTAGGCGTCAAATAAGATAAATAGTTGTCATTATTTACTATTGACTTTTTTTTTAATTTTATTGCCCTCTGGCAGTAAATGCATTTTGCTTAACCACAACAAAGCCCCAAGGACTCTGCTGCAAGATCCCTAAAGCTTCCAGCAAAGAGGAATGGCCCATCACCTCTACACCTAGAGCAGGGTCCAGCATTACAGAAGAGAAGAAAAAGTGACACTTTGCACTTTTTAGGAGATTTTCATGTTTCATCTTAGCCATTTGAACCCCTGTTGTTCACTGCAACAAGGAAAGAATGTCTTGAGTTCCTACAAAAGTGTAAGCCTGACAGGATACTTGAAGGGAGAAAACCAGGTAGTCCAAATTGTGTTCTTGCAGTGAGTGTCAAGAAAGAAATCACACAGCTGAAAGGAAACCGAGATAATCTTTATGTGGTTGAAAGGATAAGTCTGGCGCCGACTGCCAGAGAAAAGTACAATCAATGGCACCTATGGAAATGGAGAAATGATTTTCATAATGCTCCATAATGATAAAAGACTGGCTGGGTTTGCTGCTTGTGGTTTCTTATACTGATGAACATAAGAAATGCCTCGACATTTTCAGCACCAGACAGAATTCCAGGTCTTGGCAGACAACAACTGGGCTAATTATGAGGAAGGTATAGGGGGGGAAAAAAAGGCTCCTACCAGCATGTCATAGCTTTTCTCCCTCAGGAATTCTCGTGCCATGAAGAATGTGGAAGAAGCAAATTTTGCTCCCCCAAGTCTGGTACCCTTGTGTCCCTCAGACAGCCCAAGTCAGCAGTTCTGGTAGAAGGCCATGCTACCCCTCAGCCACACTTCACAGCTTTGCTAAAGCACTTTCTCCAGCAAAACGAAGATGGAATTTGCTGTGGAAAGCTGCCAGCATGCAGCCATTATTGCAGGTTTGCTTTCTGATTCCTAAAGACCAGAGTTTCACAGCTTCTGGGAGGGTCAGCAGAAAGCACAGCCCCAGGATTTCCTCTATTCCTGTTCCATACCTATAGGGAGACCAGATGAATTCCCTCCAGCTTCACTCCATGGCTCCTCTGAAATCCATCCATGCTGGAGAAGGCGTTCTCAGTTAAGTTTTCAATCAGCAGTTGAAATCTCTGTATCTTTCTCCAAATCTTGAGGTATCTGCTGCTATATACCATCAAAGAACCGGTTCTGAATGCTTGTACTGAGCTGAAAATCTCTCTGAATTATTCCCTCTTGCCCAAGATGAGGCATTTAATATTTCTCTTTTCTCCCCAGAGGCAATAAGATGAGGGAACAGTGACATGTAAAATGAAAACAAAAATACAGCAGAATGTATTGTCTCCAGGAGGTGGAATCTGTTTGGGTTTTTTCAGATCTTCACAGTGCAGACTCATGGGAACATCAACAACAACTGAGGCCCTACGTGCACAGGCTGTACAAATAATGGTGACTGCACAAAGGCTGGGGCTGCTTGCTGACCCCCACATCTCCCTGACTGCAGTTTAAGGACAGAAGACTCGCCCTGTTTAGGCTGTGCTGCACTTCATTGCAGTGTTGCATGGTGGGGTTTGCTCTGTCTACTCTGACGTTACAGAGGTGTGTCCAGTGGAGACCACGCTCCCTCTGGACTTCATTTCTGTGGTATTTTAAGAGGCAGAATGTAGGTAAGGGAGAGAAGCTGTGTTTCAAGTCATCTCACAAGCACCATTGAAGCACTCCAAAGTGACTTTGGCCCATACCAGAAAGATAACACAGCTCTAAGCCTCCAGCATATCAGCTTAAAAGCAAACCCTGTGGGCTCCTCACTTCTTTTAAGACTATTCTGCAAGTGATGTACAACCAAGGAATAAATACAATTTCTCAGAGTGCTTAGTTTTCACTTTGGCACAATCCACAGATGCTATGTTCCAAAAACCTCATTGGAATTGAATTATCCCAAGTCCTACTGTCCTGTGCCCCTTCATCTGATTTAGCTGAAATTGGCTAATATGCTCAGAAGTATGACATTAATACACACACACACACAGAATGAGACTGTACAAACTATACTGAATCAAGCAGCTGTTGTCCTCCTGGGATTCCTTTTAGTGTCTAAGATTGTAATTTTCAAGAGTCCATCAAAAATGTTAGGGAAGTTTCTTCTAGAAAAATCAGCATCTCCCTCCATGCTCCCTGAGTGATGCTCAGTGTTTGCCACATCCACCCCATCTGTGAAACATCCTGGCACCCTGATTTATGTGAGAAATGGGTAAGTAGGTCCTTTTGATCAAGACACAACACAGGATGAATGTGTTTATTCCAGCTCTTAATGCTACTAATTATTAGAGTCTATTAGCATGAAACAGCTTCATCCCTCTCAATCTTTGCCAAAGTGCCACCTTCCACTGGAAGGTCCCTGTATTATCCCTGCAGGAACTACCAGGAGACATAAAGTATGACATCAAGAGGGTAAAAAGAACACACAAAAAACCAGAATAACCTTCTGAAAGCTTCTGGTAAGGCCGGAAACTGTGAATCAACACTGAAACAAATCTCTTCCAATAACTCTCAGTTCTACCTTTCCCACGCAGACAGTCTTTTCCCACGGGTTTTCCCAGTTTTGGTAATCACCTGGCTACTACAATGTATAATTACCAGCATTATAAACACCAGCATTAGTTCAGATGACACCTTAGTCTTTTGGTTCTTTTAAGAATTGGCCAATCTAAGCTTGTTTCACACTTATTCAATTAGTTCAGTTCCATCATGGAACTAGAAAACAATTTGAGTTTAATGTTTAATATCTCTGAAGTTCCCAAAAAGAGGGCAAGACAGAGAAAACACAATTTCATAAAGCAAAACTTCCCAGCTTTCCAATAAGCATTTTTTCCTAGGAGCTAACAGAAAAACTTTTGTCTGCTCTTCCATAACTGCATAGAATTGACCTAGATTACCATAAAGCCTGAACTCTAGAGG
Source organism: Ptilonorhynchus violaceus (assembly GCA_013397565.1). Classification (NCBI taxonomy): domain Eukaryota; kingdom Metazoa; phylum Chordata; class Aves; order Passeriformes; family Ptilonorhynchidae; genus Ptilonorhynchus; species Ptilonorhynchus violaceus. Next base: position 788,519 of record VZRJ01000820.1, read on the forward strand.
AAAGTGAACTTCTGACAAAGCAGTCTAGATTTTAGCCCAAGTAACACATACTTGGAGGTACCCCTTGGACTCCACTTAAACACTGTTGCCAGTGGCAACTCTTCATGAACTGAAGGGAAAAGGCACTAAGTTGACTTTTAACAGTACTGAAAGCTCGGGAAGTGTGGGAGTTTCAATGACAGATGCTTTTGGTTAGAAGTACATCATCATCATTCATTTCATCAGCTGCAGGAAAAACGAAAAATTTCATAGAAACCCAACAGAGATGATAGTTTAATGGTCTAGTAGGATGTGTACTACAAGATACTGAAAACACAAGGATTGTTTAAACATGGAATGATGAATATGACCTTATCTTACTCAGGAAGAGTCAGAACAGCTGCATCCTGATGCCAAATGTAAATAAAAGCAAGGCAAGATGTGCAGTGAATAATCTGGAGTTGCTTCTCTATTCAGCAGTGGAAAGTAAAGCACAGCAGAAACATGTCAGTTTCCCACCTCTGCTGTATCTATACATAAATAAAATAGAGCACAACCCACATTTGCTTAAACAGAGACTCAAAAATGTTTGAACTTCAGGGAAGCTTAAGAGATGTCCTAGAGATACTCTCAGGGAAAGAAAACTTCAGAGCTCATTTATACGAAATTGCACAAAATGTCCAGCTTTACAGCTTCATTCAAAGCTTTTTCATCCACAGGAGGGTATAACTTACAAGGTAGATCCACAAATTTCAAAAACACTACTTTTTGGAATTGGATTTTCAATTGAACTTGGATTTTCAAGTGATCTCTCCATAGCTCCATCCACATTCTTCAGTATATCTGATACTCTGACTGAATAACCTGAATAACAGCTTCTTTTTTTTTTTTAAGGAAGGCCCCAAATTTTGGAAGTAGAAGAGTGACAATAGGATCTCCACTGATTGGACAGCTCTACTACAAGTCAAAATATGGTCAATATGTTGACTCCAGAGAGTTATTTATGAAAGAATGAACTGAAAAGCAGGAAGGCCAGTGAGTGCAGAATCAACTTCAAAGCATTTTAAATATAATAAGGGCAACAAGAATGTGAGCCTTCTTAGGAAGGAGGAAAGTGGAAGGAGATAACTTAGATGAATCTCAACATTCTAAGAAGTCCTAAGGCGAGGAAAAAAAAAATCAGAGATTTCATCAAGGAACATGCTCAGGTATCAAGGAAAAAGTAATTTTGAGGGAGGGTCTGATGTCCGGACACCAGCTCAGCAGGGCTTTGAGAGATCTCTGAATCAGACAAGAGACATCATAATTGTCATTTGAGGGACAAGTCTCTAAGGAGCCTTGAATAGAAGAGATTTAGATATTGACAGGAGATGCATACAGAAATCCTGCCATCAGCAACCACTCCAAATCAGGGATATTTCCTCATCAAAATATTCAGAATAATGCCATAATCTATGTAAGAGAACAGATTGACAGGCAGCACAGAGTCAAGATTAATGATGAGTCTCTAACCACCTAATTGCAGCTGAATATCTGAGTGCAGCAAATCACACCAAATATAGTGAGTATAATCAAATGTACTTCCTGGGCCCTGATGTGCAGGGAAAATATCTCTCCAGTGCTCCTGTACATGCCTGGTTCCCAGACTAATCAGTCAAATGCTGGTTTCAAGCTTTCAAGGCCCAGTCAGAGATGCTGCCTATATGAGGGTAATTATTCAAAACCAGCAAAGCCCATTTACCTGGGGGTGTCTGCCATGGCTGATCCGTGGCTGCAGTGCTAAACAGGACCAGAAGCTCCACCGTTGGCTTTTTTAGCAGAAGCTTTTCCTGCACTGCTTTCTCCAGCAATCTCATCCCCACCATGAATCCACCTCTCCCTCTGTGCCACCAAACCACAAGAAACAGATGGTGCTGGAAATGACCCTGGAAATAACTCTCTAAATGCTGCCCCTTATTTGAGAGGAGTGAATGCCAGCGCTGGGATTGCTCTGGGGACAGAGCAAAGCTCACACATCCTGACTGTTGATCCACACACACTGTGGCAAATTAAACTTGACATGCACTCCTATAAATCCAGCCTGGCAGTGAAGAGCTGGATCCAGAGCTCTTCAGCAATACATGGCTACCTGGACATCTGGTAGCCCACCTGGAAGAGGAGGATGGCATGGGATAGGACCACTGCTGCCATCTTCTCCCAAAAAAAGGAAGGAACTTTCCTGCTGCACAATTCAAGGAGTAACAGAAGGGTTACAGGCAGCTTTATCTACAGGGTAGTCTTTGGCTTTGGGAACAAAACTGCCAAGAAACTATAATTTTATTGCCACTGTTTGCAATACAGTGGTGAATGGTAAATGATGCCAGTTCACGTTCAGGTGCCAAGAGAGTGCTTTAGGTACATTACCTGTCTGTCCTTTGCTAGGGAGCTAAGAAAAATAGATGTATTGGCAGTTACTTCTTTTAGTGCAACTGTTCCCATTTGTGTTTCCCTGATATTCAAAGCATTTTAGAGCCATGCAATGGTTAGATTTATCCTAGAGGTATTCTGTCTATGCTGGGTACACCCCTAAGGTGCTTCAACACAGTCTGTCTTGGACTCAGATCTTCAACTAATACTCACCACATCCTGGATGATCCAGGGAATATTTTATTCAGTTTATAATGCACATCTAAGGGGACTGTTGGCAATAATCTTTGCTTTGACCCATGTGCAGCTCCAAGGTAGCCCTAATTATTGAAGAACTCTAACCACTCTGTTATGCAAACCAAGAAACACTGAATTCTTTCCAGTTCCTTCTAATTCACATTTGTCAATGTTTTAGACCACCCTCAGAAAAATTATTGCAAGACAAATATACACAGATGCAGTGATTTTATTTGGTACTGCACTATTTTATGAGTGTGTACCGCAGAGCCTAACTTCAAGGCAAGAAGATTTATGGTGTAATTACTTTAGTATATTGTTGTACAATTTGCAACTAATGGAAAAGAAATTTACTGGCTACACTTCAGCTGTCAGAAAGTCTGTCTGCAGAATGAGAGTGGAAGGAATACGTGCTTCTCCCCCTGAGTGGAAATGTTGAATGACAGCCATCACTTAACCTGATCAAACATTTTAAACTTGATCAGCTACCCATATCATAATAAGTAAATTTTCCTGCAAAGAAAATTAATTATTCTTCATAAGGAAACAGAAGCATTTGATATCAAGAAGCAAATAAAAACTGCCCAGCACACCCACTCCCAGGAGAGTCAAGCCCAATCAATCAACTTTCTAGCCAAGTGTAAAAATTAAGAATTCCACATCCTTTTTTAATTGCTTTAATTGGTAGTGTTTCCCAGTGGACTTTCATGTTTCACTTGGCCTTTTTTCCCCAAGTTGAAAAAAAATGCATCTGATTAATAATCATGTAATTGGATTTCCAGTTCAGTGTTTAATGTCTAACATCCAGTAATTAGGAGGAGCAAAAGCAGAGACTTGTCTTCACTTTTGACATAAGATCTTTTTGATGGAGAAAAAAATCGTTCATATCAAATGTTTTGCAACTTACATTTCTCAGCAACTTGCCAAAACAGTTCAAGTGAGATGCCTGGTAGTAAACATCCCTTTCATTATAAACACAGAAATTGGAGGCATGAAATTGAATGGAGGAGGATGGAAGAGTTCAGTCACAGTTTTCAGTGGCCCTAATACTCAACTTAATTTAGAAGAAACCGAAACTCAAGTCCCTCGGAAATCAAATCAAAGTTTCCTATTGCAGCAGAGATGAAAAAGCTCATGCAATCTGATGAGCATCTAAGCCTAAAGTGAATTTAGCCTATATCAAATCTCAGTGAATGTGAAAATTTTTGTTTGATCCTTATATTTCGGACAGTTGCATGCTCTCTGAAGCAGAGAGGCAGCTATGGCTCTATCTGTTCCTTTCTCCATTTTCTACCCTTTGCTCATTGTGTTTGGACAATTCTGATTAATAGTTCCGGACTCCTGTTACATAAATGGGAATACAACAAGTGTGCATCATAAAACCTCCCCTTACACTGTTAGAATTACATCTATTAAATAGTCAGCTATCATCTCATCACATGTTCATCCCGTGGGAGCTGAAAACACTCAGGTGCTGCCATACTTTGAACTGAATTATAATGATGATGATCTGCTCTTTGATAAAGTCCCCACCCTACACACCAGTTTTCGGTTAGGACCCTTCAAAGGGCAGTGAAGTGTTTCCCTTGACTCCCTATTGCTTGTTCACCACTCTCCAAGTTTCTGATCTCACGTACAGACTATCCAGCAGCAATCCTCTGACCGTGGCCTGAGCTGACGGACACACCTACACAGGAACAGAGGCAGTCCCAAAAGACTCATCAAGGAATTCAGTCAAAAACTTCATAGGTAAAATAAACTAATATCTGGTAATAACTATAACAATAACAATAATAATAACAAAAAGTCCTTTTATTGTCTCTGGGCACAGATTCTGTATTCCCTTAGAATAACCTGTAGACACGTTTAACTGGGATACACGCAGGTGACTGTACTTCTCCAGCTTCTTGTCTCCTCCCATTGTAAGTGAATCCAATTTCAAGGCCTTTTTCTGGAGCAGAATTACAACTCACACACAGAAGAAATCAAGGCACTACAAAGGTACCTTACCCTGCAGTATGAGACGTGTGGATATCTGAGCATCTTTTAGTGTGCACAGCACATTGCAGGCATAGGGCAGCCTGTGACCTGAGACAGTCCAAAGCCCAAAGGACAGCCTGTTCTCTCTTGCTTGGTCCTATTTCTCTGCTCCTGTGGGACTCCAGGGTGCCCAGAACAATGGCCTCCAAGGTCACATCTGCCAGTGTATACCTCCCATCACTACCACGACAGAAACCAAAATAAATCATTTAACCTCTTCCTTGGCTGATTTTTCCTTTGCATAAAAAAGGCAACAGTATTGATGTCTCTTCCAGAATAATGAAAAAACTTCCACTCAAAATCTCATGCAAAAAAAGAAAATATTTTTGTGGCAAAACGGAAAATATTCTGGAAAAAAGGAACTCTAGTTATGTCAGTTTATTGCTAATGACAATTACACAGAACACTTTTTTTTTTCTACAAAGTCAACCAAAAATTACATGAGCCCAGTGGAAATGGCCCGAAACAGAAAAGCTGAATAATTTCCTAACCAATAACACTCTTAACAATGACTTGGGGAAAAGTATTTATGGACCAATTATGTCTCCATAGCTCTATAAACCTAACTGAGATGAGCATTGACTAACATATTAAATTCTTGGCAGGGATTGGATTGCTAATGTGGGCACCAAGACATGGCCACACCATTCAGCACTCAGGCCTGTGAGACTGTTGTGTGCTGCTTTTCCCTGACTCAGCTTTCACCTGGGAGCTTGGTTGGGTGTGGGAGAAGAAGTGTGTCTTTTTCATGCTCCACTGAGCTGGAGACAAAGAAATTACAAATGAAGTTAGACCCTCCCAAAGGGTTACTTTTTTAAAAACCACAGATTGGCTGTGAGGCAGCCTTTTATATGTGCAGACTTCTCTGCTTCCTATGAATTGAAATATGGCTCTTAAAAATAATGTGAGTTTGGGGCTGAGTAGATCTAATAATCTTGCCCTGATGAAATTATTCACATGACATTAGCCCATTCCTGAGCATTACACCAACAAGCACTGTGCAAACACAGGGGATATCTATGTACAACATATTGACCTGACTGCCAAATACCTGAGCTTTCTACATTAACAAGCTGATGGGTACTATTCCGATAATTATGTCAAATAAACCAAAGCTGACTTCGAAGGTCTGCCTACAAAATGAGAGCCAAAAACATAATCATTGATGAGTCTGCAGCTGTGCTGAAGCTTATTCTGTATTAAACCCCTCATATACTTTTATTTTGGTACGGCTTGGAGGATATCTCCAATACCAAAAAGTTCTGCATCTCCCACAGTTCAGAGCACTCTGGCTGGTAGACATGGGAAGGTGAGCAAGAGGGAAGCTCTGTCCTGGGCTGTGGTCTTCATGCTGATGTAGCTTCTGACCCAGATCTCAGGGGTACACCCTGATGACCCCATGTGCCCACACCCATCATTTACAAGTTTCCACATCTACACAGCAAAGGGGTCCACAAAACTTATTGCCTATTTGCTGCCTCCTGGACTAACCTGGGCTGTAAGACTCGGAGAGGGCATTTTCTACCTCAGGAGAGGAAACAGCTGTCCTGGCTTCTTGAGTCCTTTCACGAGCAGGCTGCCTGGGAAGCCAGGGCAGCCCTCATACAAACTCTGTGAGATGAAGCCTGGGGAGATGAAGAGTTAATACATCTCCTGAGCAGAATGGCTACATCTCTTTAATGTAGCTGTAGCCACCAGATAACACTGTGCTCCAGGAGGAGCAGCTTTTTTCTGCCCCATATCTGATCCAAGCTGACTTACCAGAATTGGTCTGACTCACATGTACCAGCCTGCTCTCCTGCAGGAGGAAGGGATGAAGACAAAGCTTCCTTCTGAAGTGTGTTGGTGGGATTGGAGCAATTTCAAAAAAATTGGGGTGCCAGAGGCAGAGCATGTATTTTATCATCCTACATGCACTTTTATTTTCATTTTCTGTCAGTTATTCAATCCAGTAACACCAGGGCAGCACACAGACACTATCCATGATATTCAGGTTGCCCATTAGGTGACTATAGTTCTTCAAACAAAGTCTGTCAACTAAAAATTATCACTTTAATCCCTTTTTTATTATTATTTTGCTTTCCAGATTGCAATACTGAAGGCCATGCTGTTGCCCTTCTGTTTTATCTGTCCAGAGTGAGTCTGAAGTTAGCAAATGTGACGTCCATCTACAAGAAGGGTTGGAAGGAGGATTCAGGGAACTACAGACCTGTCAGTCTGACCTCAGTGCTGGGAAAGGCTATGGAACAGGTTACCTTATCTGTTAGGAAAACTTCTTCACCAAAAGGGTTGTCAGGCATTAGAATGGGCTGCCCAGGGAAGTGGTGGAGTCAGCACCCCTGGAGGTATTTAGAAAATGTGTAGATGTGGCACTTAAGGACATGGTTTAGTCCTTTACTTCTTCTGTAGATCAGGCTCTAGATTCCCTTTGAGCTATTTTGCTGTTGTCCAAGTGACATGAAAGCTACATTTTTTTCTACATTAGCTGTACCCAGGAGAATCTGATACACAGAAATGTAATTTAAAATCAGGCAAGAGGAATCCTTGATTGATATTCATCCGTCCTCTTTTGTGTGTACATTGCTTCAATTGCAGGTCTGGACACTGCCCAGTGTTACCAGGATCCCTTCAGATTTTCTTTACACATTTAATTGACAGAGACCAGATTTCAACAGAAGAAACATTAGCAGTATGCCATTTGTCACTCCACAAGGTACTTTGGGAAAGCAAGAGATGTGAACTATATTCCCCAATAATTCAGCAAGACTTCACAATCTGTAACTTTCTGCTCTGTTTCCAACCCACTCCCTCTCATAAATCTGTCAACATCCATGAAGAAGAGCTTTGTGATACTTTATATGACAGGGAATACCATATGAAGGGCTGGATTGCATGTAGCTAGTTTATATCTCCCATTCTTTTTCTCTTTGTGGTTTTTTTTTGTAAACACTGGCCTTCCCTCCCTTTTCCCAATGCCAAAAGTGGTCAATATTAACACCACTGATGGTCAATGAACCCAGAATGATCTGAACTGGTAATCTCGTTCACATACACACAATGGCAAAACCACTATCAGCCACCAGCCCATCTTCCCACAAACATCCCCAAATCACTCAATTCCCTCAAAATCCAAGGAGAAATTACATTTCCTAATGAGATGAGCTGTATGACTTGTTTTTGACAAGGGAAAAATTGCCCATGAGTCACCACTTGTTGCACATCACTTCTCCCCACAAGCCACTAAACCATTCCTTAACACAGTTTGAGAAATCTGTCCCAGTATAAAGTGTCACAAAACTGGAAGAGAAGCATTAAATTGATTTTCCATGACAACCTAACTGAAGGTCTGCTGTGGTATGTTGGCACAGCGCCCTGCGTAGCAGAGCCATGACCTATTTTAATACCAGATATATTGTGATCAAAAAGACAGATAGCAAGACACAAAATGTTTCTTGGATTCCTTAAGTTTTCCAGTTTGGTAACATACTTAATACTACAGGAAACCCCTTTTCCTTCCCTTGGTTCCACACATCATACGTATTATTATGGTATCAGTAACTGATGAGATATACATTCACCAGAAAGTAGGAATTTGTCCAATGCTTCTTTGCTCCAGCCTTGTTCAGATTCTATTGCTCACTCTGATTTCCTCACTACCTTCATATACTACATCCCAACTGATCCTAAATTGCAGTTCCTTCAAGACAAAAAGCAGAACCTGTGGCTTTATTTCTGTACTAGCTACTTAGTACTACTGCTGTCCTATTCAAGACAGCTCCAAGGAAGGATCCTCCTTCACACTGCCCTGCCAGCAGTCCCTATCAATCAAAGCCCTGTCTGCACTGGGTGACCAGCACTGAATGCCTCAGAAGAGGTTACAAAACTTCCATAACTGTGTAATAATTCACCTTAGGGAAGTTTGTTCCTAGTGACAGGATGCTAGTGGGCAGCTTAAGCACTCCTATGCAGAGCTAATGGAATTAGAGGCTATCTGCAGTGTTTAGGAGGCAGCAGGCAATACGGTGAACAAGCAAACAATGAGAAGCTGAAAAGCATCTTGGACCACAGACACATTTTCTTCTTTTTAAGCATTCACTCTGTTCCTTTCAATAATTCAGGCCAAGTTGATCAGGGTCCTCAGAATTTGTACAGCCAGAGACAAGGAGAGCTGTAGTGTGTACAACCTGAGCACCATAGTCCAAGCACATATCTTTTAGGTACTTATGCCCCCATAAAAAACCTTGCTTTTCCCTTCCTGAAGCTGCCATGTGCTGTCATCATGTGAGCTGACAGCCAAACTGGGTTGGAGAAACAGTCCATCTAACACAGTAGGCTGTCACCAACAACAGCTGTGGTACTTCCCCAACACACCTTCACAGCCCCTGGTAGTTTTGTCCTGAATGTATGAACACTTCCAGACCCAACAACACCTTACAGCAACCAGTCCAAAGGCAACGCTTCCCGGAACTTCATCACCCTTGCTTCAGGTGATGATATGCCACTAAGCTAAGGCTTTCAAGGGAAATCTGAATGGCTCAAATCACACACAAACTATGAAATGAGTAATATGCACTTATGCCGCTTAATGGGACTGCCAGTGGTCAATTTGGTGCACCTCAGGCCCCAGGCTGGACAGGCAGTTGAATAAAAACACACTTCCCTGGAGTGATGTAACAGCAAAGGAGGACTGACCAGGGATGAATCCTTTCCATCTGAGTTGCTCAGTAACGTGCAACTACTCTGTAAACATAACAACAGTTGTTGCTTCATCAGTTCCTTCCAAGTTTATCTGCTGCAGAAGAGGTTAAGCATATTGAGCAGGTAGTGCCTTTTGTGATGTGTTTATTTTATTAGTACATGTCCTTGAACTAACCCTGCATTTTATGTACCTGCCAGACAAGGGACTGAAAGAACTCAGCATCTGGGACTGAGAACTCAGGGGAGGGAGGGAGGACAGGAGGGAGACGGGTGCATTTCAGTACAGATAAGGAGTTCCAATTATCATCCTCATGCAAATGGCAGGGACAGAAGTGGCTCACCTTGTGGAGGACCGATTTGCATGCATTTTACTCTTCAAAACTTGGAGTACCAAGCTGGAGTCAGGTCCCGTTTCAAAATCTCCCCCTTTTTTCCCTAATAATGGTGCCATCTACTTTAGCCTGTGAGGCTGTCTCTGTTAGGCAAGACATTTTGGAATAAAAAGCATACTGAGCAATCTCCCAGAAGCTTATCCATAGCCCCAGACAGGCAGGTGGGTAAACCTGAGGAACTCCTGTCTGTGAACTGTCACTGACGGTACTAATCCCAGGCTGGCTCTTACAGGCTGGTGGATCAGCCCTGATGGCTGTAACCATGCCATGGTCACTTCCTAGTGTAGACTGGTTTGCAGTCTGCACACACCACCTTCCATGGATTCACTGCTTCCAGAGGAGCAGCAAGCCTTGGACTGCCCTGGGCTCAGGCATGTGCCCAGCCAAGCCTGGAGACAAAAACTACTCTAGCACAGTGAAGGCTTAATTAAGTTGTCAGATGCCAAGCTGAAGACTTACATAAGAGAAATAGAGACACATTGTAAGGCATGTGCTTGGCACTGACCTCTCTGTCCCGTGGTCCCACTTTGGGAGTCTCCGAGGCACTGCTGCACCAGGAACTCAGCATCCTCCAGCAGCTGTCGCATCTTCAGGTTCAACACAGCAGTCAAGGACCAGGTGGGTCCAGCCTCATGTTGAGGGGCTTCCTCCAAGTTAGCTCTTCATCCTCTTGCTCCAGGCAGACTGCTGCTCTTTCACTCTTGACTTCTGCACCTTTCTTCCTTCAGGAATGCAGCTTCAGCAATCCCATATGGCAACAATGACTGCAGCTCCCCCAGTCCTCTTTTCCCTGTGTGTGTGTGTGTGTGTGTGTGTGTGTGTGTGTGTGTGTGTGTTGCATATGGAAGCAGAGCAACGGAAACCTGGGGCCCTCAGAGGTGTCTCTGAACTTACATTGCTGCTTTGTTTCAGAACTAGCAAATGCCTTTTATTTTATGTAGCCTTTTTGTCAGACACACATTTTAGAGGCCACTACAACACTTTGTAGTTGTAAATTATTTCCTTTGCACGTGCACCCAGTTAGCAGCCAGAGTGATTTTTTCCATCCTATCCTCTAGTTGCCCACAGCTACTGGCCTCATACAGATTCACTCCCACTTTTATCTGAGGGCTTGGTTGCACCACTCTCCAGCAGAAATTAAAACAGAGCTTGGGCAGAGCAGATCAGCTGGGAATTTCACGACTTCTGGTTTTGCAGCACTTCACTTCTGTGAAGCTCACCTCCTATCTGTCACTAAATGTCTCAGCAGGAAAACAGCCTTCCCTAACAAATGCTATGGAATGTGGTCTCAGTTCATCTCAATGCAGCTGGGGCTGAAGTTTGAAGCTTGTTATAAACTAAGCACAGCTAGCACACAGCCATCAGGTCTGCGATCCTGCCGCATCAGTAGCTCCACAGCTGCTCTCTGGTTTTCCTCTCTTTTCTCTTCCTCTGCCTCCACACCATTTTTTTTCCTTACACTTTCTCAAGCCTTAAAAGACCTCCTGTTTTCAGTATTTCTGTCTACTTTGGTTTTCTCTATCAAGGGTTTGCCCTCCTTCTCTCAGTTCTCTTGGCTACTCTCCATTTTCCTTGTGTGAACCAAGAAATTCCTGACAGCTGCACTCCCCATCTTGTGTTTTGCCATCATCGTCATTTTGTTTGTGTGCATGTAGGGAGTGTGTGAGAGAAACCCAGCCAGCCAGTGACACGGTTCGAATCCGACACTAATTGGAGGTGGAGTCAAGCATTCCATCCATCCTTACAGCAGCTGCTTGCCTGGAGAATGGCAGCCCGAGCTCGGTGACAAAGACCGAGCTCAGAGCCCCGGGAGCACCTGGAGAGCCCGAAGCTCCGTGCTTTGACACACACATTTATCCCAGATTTGTTGAAGCTGTCCAGCTGCACTTCCCCCTGCACGGTTCTGCTGTTGCTCTGTGCTGGCTTTTTACTTTTACAGCAGATAGCTGTGCTCCAGGAAGAGACAGGGCAGGATTGAATCAATAAATGTTAGAAAACTGACAGTTTTCCCCCTTATTCACTCTCCAGACTCACAGCACAGCTCTTTCCCCTACATGCACTGGATGGTTTTTCGGTCTCTCTCTTGCCCTAAGAGCTGCACCAGCAGCTGGTGCTGGTGCTGTGCCAGGGTCAGATGCTCCCCCACATTGACCAGAAATTATAACTGACAGTGATCTTGGACAAGCAAGAATCACTGGTGATGTAAATCAGTGATTTTGGATAAGAATAAATACTGAATCCTACAAACTCTATCCATAATCCATTACCTCTGAAACATCCCTCTGTCTTTATGACTCAGCATCTGGTAGTCAGCTGAATCCAAGCTTCTATAGTATCCCATTAAAGCCATCTCCAGAATTATTTCTTCATGTATTTCCTAGAACTATACAAAACCACAAGAGCAGTTGAGTAAAAAATGCAATAATTCACCGTTATCATAGCAACAATGGTAAAATATGTGCTTCCTGCTTATTGGTTTTGATTAAGAAAATTATTCACACGGCATCAGATGTTTGGAAAGAAATCCATCTTGTGGTTTGTTAATCAGAACAATAGACTCTAGGCTATTGAGAGAGGTAACTTTCAGGGCTGAAAGGCTCTGCCAGTTATTTTCTGTAGGAAGATGGTGAGACTCTACACACATTTGTAAGCCTGAAATTTGATGCTGCCTATCAGTTAATATTTCCATCCTGAAAGCACTTAAACATTCGGTTGATTTTAAGCATATGAGGAGTGGCAAAATATTCAAGCTGAGGACTCGTGACCTGGAACACAAACCAGATGAGTTGCTGATAACCCTTGAAAAAGCACAGTGGCCAACACATCTCAGAAATTTGGTTGGGAAGTTTCATATAGATTACTTTTTTTTCTCATCTTCTAGCATTACACTAATATTTTGTCTTTATCATTAGCACATGCATGCGACATCCCCAAACACTACAATGAGGAATGGTTGCATTTCAGCTGTCTCTGCATAGCTTATCAATTTTGGTGTTACTCTGAGGCTCCCAGTAAAGCTGCTCTATAATGCTGTGATCTTGTAAATAATCCATTATAAATTATTCTTTGTCTGCACACAGATAAGCAAACGTCTCACACCTTGCAGATGTTGTTAGCTGAGGTGAAAAATCACCAGCTAGCTGTTGGTTTTAGCAGAACAATCAGCACAAGGTATCAAAAGGTGGCTCTCTGCCCTACCGTGCATGATCAGCTCGAGGCTGATGCATTTTTTAGGTAAGTCCTTTGTTTGGCAAAACAAGACAGCTGAGAACAGATGCAGTTCCAGAGGCATGGTGAGCAGATCACTTCTGTCTTGTTCATCAGCTCTTCCAGCTTCTGGGAGATCCACTGGAACACAGTATCACCAGAAGGACACGTGTTTTATAAATAAGCAATGACAAGCAAAAAGCAATTGAATTAGATTCCCAAAGCTTTGCTAAGACAGATGATCCTTGAAAGCACAGCTAGGATATTAAACATAGTGAAAGTATAATTCTTAATTTCTAGGCATCTGTGAGAATAATTACCATTCTTTTGGGAGCATTGTAGTGACTGTAGCTGGTAGATGTCTAAATGAGACAATATTTCCTTTTGATATTGCATCATTAAGATAACTGATTCCTATACCCAGACAAATGTTTCATATAACTCTTTCCTGCCTTTTCTTAATGTGTGCAATTGTGAAAGAGCAGCACTGTAGGGATTCAGTGGCTGTATCTCTTTATGAGTCTGAACCATGACATGGAGGACTCAGTGAGTTTATTGATTTTAATTTCTTATATTTGGGATTTATCTTTTCAGCTTTTACTTAACAGCTGAGAATACTCACAATGTTGATATAGAAGCCTGGCTACCCAAGGGCAAATTTCAGATCCTCGTTTCTCCACCTGTGCACTTATTTGTCTGCTTCTGGATGGATACCAGCTGCCAGGCTTTGATCCAGGCTTTGATCAAGAGTGGCTAACGGGTACACTCTGTGAGGGAGCATTCCTCACTCTCAGCCTCCATAACCAGAGCTCAGAGTAGGGGGGCACCTTAAGTGGATTTCCATGAGTATCAGAGGGAAAGATCAGGCATTCTCTTTGAAGATCCTTTGTTACTGAAATCTAGATCATGACCTCTGATTTGGCTTGAAAACCCTAAACTGCAAGGCACACAGTAGGGTCTTCTGGGGGTAAAGGGGTCTGAAAGACAGGAGTTCATAGCTGTGGGTGCCAGGATATTTATTTTTCCCAGGAAGACAGCCAGAATGGTCCTGAAAGCAAAGATAGAGAAAACCTGGTAAGAAATCCCCTTTCCAGGCTGTTATGTAAGAACCACTATTCTGCTCTGCAGTAGGGAGGAAGAGTTTAGAGATTTTTGGTTTGAACCAGACTCAGCAATTCTCAGGCCGTTTCAGTATAGGAAGGAGTGTTGAGTCAGGTTGATTTCCTTACTAGACCATTTAAAGACTAAGCTAATAAGGAGCTTTATGACTGGATAATCATGTGACAACATAGGGAAAGTGAAGAGATATGAAACAATAGATGGAGAGTGTCATCCTGTGAAGAGGTGTTTCCTCCCGTGGATCACTGAACTTTGGTGCCAGGAGGAGCAATATCTGTCAATGATTTGTGGTTCCCCTTGCTCACTTAACTGTTCTTTTCCCCATGGCACCATTTTTATCTTCTTCAACTTCCTTGACATCTATGAGGAAAGTATTTGTGCCCTGTCGTGTCTCTACATTCCAGCACGCAGAGCCATAGGCTGGATGTTGCTGCAACCTCAGGTATTGCTGCCAGAGAGAATTAAAGGCCACAGGTTGCCAGAGGTAATGAACTCTAATGACTTTCTCACTTGAGAGTGTCTTGGGTCGGTGACACAGGGATTGATGGAAGACTCTCTTTAAAAGACATTTCACTTACGTGCTTCCTCGCCTCCTTTGGTCCCTCCACCCTCCCTTCCTTCTCCTTCTCTCTTCCAGTACTGCCAAGCCTGGCAGGCCATTCCTGCTTTCTCCATCTTCTATTTTGAGATGGGATCAACACCAACCAGCCACAGGGCAGGGCTATGGCCAAAGCCATTTCCAGTTCTCCCATGTGCAAAGGGCCAGCATGCATTCATGCCCATTATGGTGCTACAGCGGACTCATTCATGGGCTCACTTCTTCCTGCTGTGAGATTCCCAGTGCTGTGTTTTCCTTGGCCCCATGCATGAGACAAGAAGGAATTTTTACGTTGAAATCCCTCTGTCTCTGGGAAACTTTTCCCCACCAACATGTCCTAGCGAGAGATCTATTGCATCCATAATTGCACTCAGCACTTGGAATGTTGTGACGTCTCCACATTTCATGACCAAACATAGTCTTTGCCATTGCTCAAGGGTAGAACAGGCTCTAAGAGCATTAACCTATGGTCCTTTATCTCCTGCTTTCGTCATGCTCATTTTTATGTGTTTGGAGGAAAGTTGTGTTGTCTGCTGCTCGTGATGCCACACTGCCTGGCAAAGGGTATTTGCTGTACTTGTGGTATTTCTGCTCTTCTCCTTTCAGCTTTTTAGGCAGCAGCCAGTCAGTCTTCTGCTTTGTAGTTCTCTCCTTCCCAACCCTTCTGGTCTCGTGAAAGACCTTTCTAAAATTCATGAATGCTCGTTGCAAGCTGACCCATAAGAGGCTCAGTGCTTCAGCTCTGCTTTCTTCCAGGGACCATTTAAGTAAGGACAAGCCAGTGTTTTATTTGATGAGAGGATAATGCACAGGGGTGCAGTTCTGCCATGCTGTACTCAAGCCCGGATGTCACACCAGCTGAGACCAGTGTCACAGTGAGTCTATTGTCAGAGGGGCCAGAATGCACTCTTTGTACAGTAGCTTCAGATTAATCCTGGTATTAGTGAGTCCTGAAAACAACCACAGCATGTTTTAATCAAACAAAGCACAAACAGTTCTCACCTAGGCTGGGAGGGGAAGTGATAAGGGTGATTTCATCTTTTCATGTCTAATGCAGACTATGACAGATGGGGGAACCATGGAGAATACAAATAAAATGGGATAGGAAGGAGAGCCTTCACTGCAGGGAACACTTGACTGCTGAGTTATCCCTCACTCCAAGTACCTCTCGGGTGTTTGAACAGGAGTTATTTCTTTTGCAGTCATGAGCACACACAGCTCTCCCACAAACTGATCATGCACTGACTCCTGTCCAGCTTGGTGCTTCTCACACACGTGCACCTTTCCTTGGGGAAAGCTACTTCAGGTGTCCCCTGCTCTAAAAGTGAGAGTCCTATTTCCCATATCAGACTGGACTCTTTCACTGCCAATGGCTCTATTACACCTCTGTGCCCACAGCAAATAGACCATGCTGAGTAAACACAGATGCAAAGTATCCTTTTAGCAATGGGATTAGTAAAACCAAAATTATGAAATAAGAGCCTTCACATTTTTCCTTTTTTCCCTACTCTATGAGTAAAATCTATGGATATAAAATATGAATAAATCTATGGAGGTTGTTTGGTAAAATATTAATAAATCTATAGAATTATGGATTTACTCATGCTAGTTTTTTGGTTTATTCTGGAAAACATAGCTCAGTTTGAGTTTTGGATGAACACATTAATTGCACCTACCAGATTAAGATTTGTCTCCACTGATCTTCCACAGGGGTAAATGAGCCCTTTAGTAGCCCCATGGTAGCTTGGCTAAACTGCTTATTGTGCTGACTAAATTAATTAGTTTGATAGCTTTCCACTACCTTGTGCAATATAGATATAACTCCAGACAATGGAGCATCACTACCCTTTAATGACTGCACTTGAATCAGATTGTGGGTGAGTTCATGAGCTGCAGTCCTGGAGAAGCAGTTTGCTCCAGGCATCTCTGCAGAGAGATGGAGGTTGAATACGGGAATAGAGGCAAATATTTGTGGGAGGGTTTTCAGAGGGACTTCAGACAGAAGGAAGAGAAAGGTTTGGTAGCAGAGAAGATGAACAGCTGAGGGCTGAACAAAGAGAAGGCAACCACTGTCAGGGGTGTTTCCACAGCCCAGCTGTCAGGTGTCAGCATCAAACCCCAGTCCCTTTTCCATGCTCTCGAGAGACTCCTAAGAAAGTTGCAGGAGTTGTGCATTTCCATGCTTGGGTCCTGCTTGAACACCAAGGCCTGATCCCTGCACAGGGACTAAGCCCTGCAACTAGGCTGGGGCAGCCCAGAGGTTGGAGTAGAAGATACGTCCTACAGGGAAGGCTTTTCCCCGCATCACTAGATCAGACCAACACTCATGCAGGAGGCATAATTAAAACACAGTGCATTGACAGATAGCTGCTTAAAGAAAAAATTAACAAATCAGCTCTGGAAGATACAAATCTAGGGAAAGACAAATAGCACACTGGTGCACAAAAAATTGATTCGTTTAAGCAATGTTTCACCCTTCCCTACACTTACAGTGCTGTGCATTTCTTCCACTTTTCAAGCAGCTTGCACCCCTGAAGCCCAGCTCCACATGTTTCTGGGGAGGAAATGTTCAGGCTTGGCTCCACCTGCAGTGACAAAAAATATTTTTCTATATATGCTCCATTTTGATGCAGGTTACTTCCCTACATCAAAAGAAAGTCTAGAAGAGAATGATGGAGGAGATGAGCTAAAATTGGAGATGAGAATTAGTTCCATTTCACTGGGCAAGATTTCCAGCTTGCCTATGCAAACAAAGCCAGAGGTGAGTTCAAGTCATTAACTCAGCATAAACCATCTACCTCTTTTCTGCTGCACTATTTTTTCTGCAAGATTAGTGAGCTGACTCAGCATAGAGAGGGTCCTACAGGTGCCAGAGGTTGCACAGATAAATGGCAAGATCTTAAATGTTGGATTGCAGAGGAAAGAAGCTTAGTCAGCAGTAGGCAGCAAGAAGAAAATCTTACCCCATCTAAGGGTACTCTTAGTCTGTAAAAGTGATAAGACAGGCATCATAGTTCAACACTTCTGTGCACTTCTTGATCTGTACTTGCATCAGTAGAAAACAGAATTTATAAAACAGCCAGAATAAATGTGCATGATGAACACAATAGCATCACTACATAGGGGTATGATATACCCCTGTGGCATATTCAGTGGCTGGGTGTGAAAAGTACTGATCAAGGTTACGTACAGGAGCTCCTCTTCCTGCAGGACCGGTGACACTTGTGAATTGCACATGGATTCTCCCAGAAGTCTGTTTAACATCTGATGGGTTGGCTCTAGTTGAAGTACAAGCCATTGCCACGTTCTGCTCCTTTGGCTATGGCCAAGTCTGCTGGGCACAGAGCTCCTCCAGCCTTCGCAGAGGACTCCTGGCCTCTCTGGGCCGTGCTGAGCAGGACTGTGCTAATCCTGATCTCCTGCCTGCCGAGAAGAGTGGCTGGCAGAGTGCCCTGCAAACACCCTCCTGGGCTTAGTGTACCTATTGCCAGTGGGAGAGAGCTGCCTCGAAGATGCACAAAGGAGAACAGGCTGGCTCTTCAAAACCTGCTCGACACACCCAACGCTGCCAAGCCACCCTCCAGGCTGGCCTGGGGTAGGTGCCACGGCCACATGGCAAAACCCAACAGCCTCCTTGGTGCCACTCAGTCCTGGTCATTCAGGAATGAGTCCCAGCCTTGGCCATGGCTTTTCCCTACCCCAGAGAGTCCCATCATGCACATTTGTCGCTTGCTGACCGCATGCTCAGAGATTTTCTCTTTTTCCTGCCTTTTTTTTTCTCTTTTCTTATGAGATAGTGAAGCTTATGGTGCATTGCTGTCTGATTAGCTAACAGCTTCCTGATGCCTGTGGGAATTACTGTATCCAATGCTTTTAGAGGAGGTATTTGTACCGCTTTTACCTGCCACTCTCCATATTGATCAATTGCTGCTTTCAGGAATTTATTTCTACCATATTAAAAAGATCACGTTACTTTAAATCCACTCTGTCTCCTGGATACATGTTAGCAAGACAAGTATGGGTTGTGTTGCATTTTCTTAGACTATTATTCTATATTAAAAGAAGATTAATTATAATGACTTCGCTTAAAATGTCATGGTGCAGTGAGAGGACTTTCAGTTTCCTTAATTTAAGGTACTTAAGGCTACTCCTGCTGTAGTGTCCTGTGTTTGCATTATTTATATTTTTTTTCCTTGGTAATTTTTCCTTCTGGTGGAATCTGCTGGGTAACAGCCCTGGAGCCTGCAGGCTCACATCTGCAACCTGCTCTCCCTCACTAGCACTCTGAGTGTCCCCTGGGAATGGTGACTGCCACAGGGAGCAGCCCTGTATCTTGTCTGATACAGAAACAATATGATATATAGTGTTATACTGGATGATATATAGGATATTTCAATGGGGGTTCAGTGTCTGGAAACAAAACTTCAAAAGAAGAACTGTTTTCCAGTACTTTATGATGAGGCACATTCTTCCCTTACAAGGTCCCTATGCCCAAAATCCAAATCAAAAAGTATGATGACTTTAATTCAAATCTTCTGCTTCTCAATGCATTCTCGCACTGAAATTGATAAGCTTCTGCTCATCTTTTTTTAAAAAAATAATAAAAATTTGAAAGTCACCTAAGCACAGCTGTTATTGCTTGGCTGCTTGCCGTTTTACACAGAAAGCTGTTCAGAAGGGAAGACTTGAGCATTGCAGTCACACTAACAGGAGATATTTGTCCATGGTGAAGACCTCCCTGAAGACAACAGCAATACATCATTGGTAAATTTAATCTATTGCATCACTAGTTTGACATTGCTAGCAGCCACTGGCAGAGAGTTCCCAGGGACTCGGCGCTGACCCAACTCGTCTCCTGTCTAAGCCTGTGGTAGCATGCCAATCAAGGATGAAGTGCGAAGGAAAGCTTTGGAAAATACCATCACATAAATGGAAAACAACGGAAAATTCCTAGCTTGGGTTAATTTCAGAAGTTGTCCAAGAATCTAATGTCAGCAAGCTTTCAGTTTGATGATGAAGTGAAAAATAAAAGCAAAATTAAAACAAACAAACAAACAAACAAACAAAAATCCTGTCTGATGGAAAGAAAAAAAATATATATAAATGAAAAATCACAGAGATACAATAGCTTCTAAGTCAGTTACTGCCAATAAAGCGAGTGCTGTTGACTGCAGAATATCCACGATATGTTATTTGTTTATATTAATGAAAAAAAAAAAAGTCCTACAAATTGGGAGCATGGCACAGAGAGAAACTTCCTGGGTCATAAAGTCCAGACTATGAGTATCCCAGGCACCACATAATTGACTTCTTTTCATCTGAGTTATTTTTGGTCTCCTAGATTGATATGGAAAGAATGCAAAACAGGAGGTACTAGCAATCAGAAAGTAAAAAATGACTGTACCATAAACAGACACACCAGCCCTGAGAGCAGCCATAACCATAACAATGCATAAGGCTCAGACAGGTAAGGCTAAGACTAAAGCCTGGTGAAAGGTCTGATCGATTTTTTGGAGAAATGTGTTGTGGCCTCAATGCACCTGTACCACAGGAGTGGCAGGAGGGCTCCTGGGCTGGGCACTGCAGGAGGGGGCGTGGATGGGGGGCTGTTTGGTGCCTCACTCCTGCTGTGCTCTGGGGTTTCCTCCACTCCTGCCTGATGGTGTGTGAACGCTCCCCCCTCGCAGAGGAACGATCTCAGGTTCAGCCCATGGTGATGAAACGCTCAGCTCAATATAACCAGAGGCTGACAGGGATGGGACCACAGCTGTGTCCTGCAGGGTTAAACCTTGTCTCAGGCAGAAGAGGTTCAGAGCTGCCGATTCACTGCTTTTACCAAGTGGTTTAACATCAGTGTAGCAGGCATCAGCTTCTATCCTCTCTTCCTTGTCCTGCAGTGTCCACTAAGCTGCAGGGTTTTGTTTCCATTCAGTCTTCTTGCTTCCATCACCTTTGATCACCTTTAACTCACCTCTGTGAAAACTGAGATTTGAGACCTCCGTTCTCCTTGGGTAGAGGTGGAAATCAAAGTCTTTGTCTTTTGTCAAATTAAAGCCTCATGTCTTTCACAGGAAGGGAAGGGAAGGGGAAAGCAATAGCAAACTACATGAGGCAGAGGGAATTGATTGCAACCAGCCATATGTAATTACATTGTGGAGGACATTTAATATTTCAACTTGATCTTTGCTGTATCAGGAGAGCAAAGAAAATCAACATATGAGGAAGAGAGAGGCTGCAACGTCTCTTGATTTGAATTGTAAATTCCCACAAGCAGAACCATGAGGTACTTTCAGAAAATCTGTACTGCTGTTGACTGACTGTATGTGACCAAGGCTGCAGGGAGAACCACAAAGCCACTGCACCTGCTTGGAGACAACAGTGGCCCTAAGCCATCATGGCAGGTCCCCAGCACAGCAGGTATTTAATCCAATTGCAGTAATGAATTTCTCTCTCCCCTTCACTCCTGGGCAGCAACAGACACACTGGCAGAGGGCTTTCTGGTTAACCAGTGCAGGGAGGAAAGAGCTTTGCATCCCAAAGTCTTAAACGGCTCCACCCTCAAAGCCAGACCTTTTAACTCTGACTGGACCAACTTGTCTGTAGCACTTTGGCCACCTACCACAGAAATGCAGCTCACTGAGGTGGATCAGAGCTGGCTCGAGCTACAGCTTAGATTGCAGAGGGAATAATTGCCCCAAGAGCTCCATATGCTCATCCTTTCCTGCAGCCTAAAGCTGCCAAACACCTCTGTGTTTGTCTTGATCACTTCCATGCTCACTCAGCCAACTGCAATCCAGCTGAACACATTAATTATTGCAAAAGAGGGGGAGATTTACCCATTACTCCAGATGATTAATCAGCTAGTCAGGCATAACACCACCCATGCTATTGTAATTGCAGTCAAATAATAATGTTATATGTACTGCAATCATAGCCATCATCAAACACTGGAGGAGCCTGGTAATATAAGCAATGTCATCTGTTCACAGTCTATATAACCTGAAATTATCTAGAATCTGGAATAAATTCTTAGAGACAGCTCATGTGATCGAGGTCTCGATACAGAGAAAAACTGGAAACAGACCAGTGGTGGAAGCCTAAACAGGAGAGGTTTTGTGGACAGCATGTGCGGACAAGGATGCAAATCCCTTTCAATTTTGGTTTTCCTGACCTGGTGCTACACATGTGCAGACAGGAGCTGGTCTTGAGGCCAGTGCATTACAAAATGCTGATGCAAGCATTGCCCCACTCCCTGCTGCTGGGACACATCCCCCACTATCCTGCTCACCTCGGGGTGTGAGGGGGGAAGCCACCCCTCACCACCTTATGGGGAAGAGGAGGACAGGGCAGGGCCAAGCTCACCAGCATTCCATGCATCCAAAATCTGCTCTCAACAGCAACCACCACAAAGGTGATCTGAAGAGAAAAGACAGATTTCTTGGCTGATGACTCTCTTAAAATAAACCTCACTCTTCTTTTTGTTATCCACTCTGGTTTTGTAGCAGCCTGTGAATAGCCAAGACAGGGAATTTGTTTAACAGAATTTACCAGCTTTGCATCCTTATTTCTAGCTCCTCCTGGTTAGCTGACTGTGTACCCCAGCCCCTAGGAAACCTTCTCAGTAATTCTCCATGCACAATGGTCCTCTCATCTCACTGACCCTGTCACTGAACTTCCTGTGGCCAAATGTCTCTGCTAAATTTCTGTTCCTTCATTCTGCTAATTCTGTTCATTCACATCTCAAACCAAAAACACAAAAATATTACTATTTAGTCCCTGATCCTACTGCTCAGCAGCCACAATGTGCATTCTTTTTCCCCCATTTTCCATTTAATACAGGAACAATTCCTCCTCCAACTTTCTAAACTAGCAACCTTCTGAGAAAGAATCAGAGTTTGAATCCTGAAGCTGGGCTGCAGCAAGGAGCAATTTCCACTGGCTGTATATTCATATGAGTAGTCAAAGTATGTCTTCACTAGGGAATGCAGCTGAGGATGCCCCAAGCCACATCCTGCATAAACACAGTGACCAACAGTGCTGTCCCCAGAGCCATACACACACACAGGGTAAGCAAGGGCACTGTCTACCCAACTGCCTCAACCCCTCTCAGATTCCAAAGCTGCTTTAAAACCCCTCGTGCACCTGCATAAACGTCTTGAACTCATCAGAAGTTTGGGCCAAGCACCTGACTTCTGTCTCACCACTCAAAACAGGCTAGGCAAACAATATTTGGCTATCAGTCAGCCTTGTAGCACTACATCTCACATCTTAGCGCTGATATGACGAGACTTGATGATGTAGCCAGAGCCTAGAAAAAAAGGTATAATGAGGAAGCAGCATGAGAACTTACAGTCATTACAGCAGGTGTAAAAAAGTGTCTCCTGTGTTGTTATTTTTTTTTTCCAGTACGTATTTCGCCCAAGGCTGGTGGTATTCACTTGTTGGGCAGCTCTTTGGTGGTCTGCGGGAAGCTGATCGGTCCTCTCAGTGGGGCAGTTTTAGTTTGGAACAGATAATTTAAGACAAACAGTGGCTGAGCCTGCTCAAGGGCTGCCTTCCAGTGGAACTGACACCGGGATCTTTTCTCGGCTAAGTAATGAGCTGTATTGATTTTCCTCAAAAAGAAAATTGGACTTTTACAAACAACGCAACAAGCTGCTTGAGTCAGGATGTTGCTGAAGTGATCTTGTGACCACCGCAGGCTCCTGTACTTATCATGAAAGAGAGAAAAAACAACCTCAGTGGGTTTTCTCTGCAAGGGCAGGTTACACAGTCAAAAGCAAATCTCCCTTCTAATACCCTGGGCAGGTCCCAGACTAACATGCCCTGCAGAGGCAATTGACATTCACTCATTTGAAAAGCATCTGCATGAGCAATTCTTGTGCTTGTTCTTTGTGCCAAGTTCCAAAGCCTGTATCAGAAGTTCACATCTCTCTCCATGCAGTCTTTTCCTGGTCCCATGGAAATGCACCCACTGCTGGCTGGACATCTCTGCAGCAAGGAGCACTGAGCCACTCCATTTGGGCCACCTGGTAGACCATTGCTGTTCATCTGGGCAAAATAACTCCAAGGGCCAAGCCCCTGGCAACATCTCTCTGCTCTTCCCTGAGCTGTTGAGCATTTTGGACCTTCCAAGGAAGTCTCATCACATGGCAGAGCCCACGGGATTTTCCTCTGCACTTACACCAGGGTTTTCAGGTCTGGCCAGCATAGGTTTAGTTCTTGCCTCCTAAAGCTTAAATTTATTAGCTATTATCTCCATTCCAATCTCCAAACCTACAGCATATTCCTGAAGCTGATCTGACAGGAGAAAAACAGTCAGCCAATTTCTAAACTGTCAGGGGAATATGATTCTTGCCCTGGTACCTCTCCAAAGGTTCTGGTGGCCTGGTACACAGCACAGAGCTGCACACCCGGGACCTGGCTGTGTGCACCAGCTCAGTCAGGCTCATCTGGACACCTCTGGGCCCTCACTCTGCTCCCCACTTGCCAGGGCGAGCACCTATCTCTCTTGCAGAGGGTGCCACTCTCTGTGCACCCTTCCAGCCAAGCCTGGGCACCCTGATTGACAAGGATGGGTCAATAGCAAAGGCAAAATTCCCATCCTCTACTAAAAAGGGATCACTGCAGAGCACCTGAAAGACAAAACCTAACCATGATGTGCCAAGCTGGTCTAACGAGGCCAGGCTGCCCCCAGGAACCAAACCCCAGCAGGGTTTGCACTGTGCCCCAGCCCCTCGGGGCTGCCACATCCTCACAGCAACATCAGTGCCACCTCCAGTCCCCAGCTACGTGCTTGCAGTCCTCCAAGAGGCACCACCAGCACCAAGGCAGGCAGGAAGGCAGTGAGGGTATTCCCTGGACATCCCGCTCCCAAGGCTTTTCCATGCACTGCTTCCAATGGCCCCAGAAGGCAGCAAGATGCCCACGCAAAGCAGGAGGCAGCTTCAGCCTTGCTCTCAGCTGTGGTGAGGCAACACCCAAGAGCCTGACTGTTAAATGCCGTGGCATTCAATTGTTCTTTGCAGTTTGACTCAGAGATCACATGACTCCCAGCTCTGTCCTAAACGATATCTGTGCACTCTGAAACTAAGCACTTATGGGCAATAATCTCTCTGATCAGGCAGGGACACCTATAGAAACCTACAGGGAAAAAACACCCTAATCAAAGTGTGCAAAATTAGAAAACTGAAGAAAAAATCAATAATAGTGAGCTCAGGAGGGAAAACAGTTATTAATTTTGTGTTGGTAAATGGGAATTACAAGATAATGGAAAATATATAAAATGTAAATTCAAAGTCATAAAAAAGCACAATTAAAAGAAGTAGCTGGCACACTTACCTGTGTCAGAAAGGAATGCAGTTAAAACCACAAAAGATTACTTCATATCAGTAATTTTTGCGTATTATTTAGTGCATTATAAAATCTGGAGAAATATTACAATCTCTCCAGTAAACCAATGTCTTGTTATTTAGGTTTAACAAATGAGGGGAAGAAAGTTTTACAAAACCTCTGGCTTATAAAACAAGATGTTTTCCTTTCCAGTGGGATAAACAGAGATCATGGCAGCAAGAAAACTAGAAGTAGCTATATCTGACCTAACTTTAAACACAGTAGCTTTGGTGATGCCTGTAAGGAAGACGGGCACCACGTTGTTGTGATGTGCTCAGCTCCCAGCTGTCTGCCTGACCCAGCTCCTGCACGGTGCATTTTCCCCAGGAAACAGCAGCAATTTGCTGTGCCTGACCCCACTGGTGCTGGTGAGTGAGCAGCACATGGAAAGGAGGGGTGAAAGGCTGAGGTGATCACCAGCTCAGAGCAAGGCACAATAATCCCATTTTCCAAAAATTCCCCATTTACAGTCGCTCTTCCCTTTAATAGAGACTGTTGTTTTAATGATGAATGAGCTGCTTTTGACCTGGTTTTGGGAAGTAACAGGAGACCTCCAAAGCTCAGGCTAGCAATGTCTTTTCCAGAAAAAAAAAAAAAAAAGAAAGACGAAAAACAGTGACAAATTTTGCTCCCTGCCTTAATATGAAATGCTGATGTCACCTGACCATGTTCACACAACACCTGCCCTCCTCCCTAAAAATATAATTGAAGCAGCAAAATCTCTCCTTTTCTCTTGTTATCATTCCTTTAATAATTCTGCAGAATTAGGCTGAATGCGCTGATTATTTTCCATGTGCATTAATCATGGCTAAATCATGCTAGGGAAGAAAAATGTATAGCCTGCTGTTCCTTCTCAGCATCCTCCTCTCACCCTGCTCTCAGAACAGTCTCAGCCTGGAGGGCATCCTGCCAGTGTGATTAACAGTGTGAAACGGGGAAGGGAAGGAGATGGGAAGATGGAGGAAAAAGACCCTTCCTTAAAACTTAGACATGGCTTTTGGCTTATGAGAACAGCAAACCCTTGAGAGCATCATGTGAATGCAGCCATGAGCTTCCTCGGCCCATGAAATCCAGACATGGTTTTCTGCTGTCGCCTTCTCCAGTCTCATCCCAGTCCCTGTCCAGACTCTCGCTCCAAGCTCACGTATCCTAACATTAGACGTGTGAGAAATGCCTACCAAGCTTTTCTCTTTTTCTGCTGTGGCTGCACTTATTAAAATATTCATTAAAGGTTTAATAAGTTATGAAGAGCAGCTCAGCCTTGCAATGGTCAGCCTAGAGTTGAATTGCAGTAGAGTTGGATGGAGCCCACCAGGACAAAAGGTAGAAGGAAAGCAGATTATTCCCTCCTTGACCAGTGTTGCAGCTCTACAGAGTAAGCATTTTCCTAGAGCCGGTCAGGAGGTTCCCTTCAACATCAACCAAGAAAGAGTGAGTGCTCAGGGTGGCTCAGCTTGCCTTAATGCAGATGTCTAAAACAAGCTGAGTCTATTAAATCCTGGACAGGCTGGTCACTGCACCGAGGAGGTTCCTCGAACACTTTCTGGCAAGCCTTGGAAGACTGTCACCTGCTTGGGCTGCATTCTGGAGACAAAGTGAAACTGCATATGCCTAATTAGAGCTGTGAATGCCACATTTCAGGCTTGATTTGGCCATCACCTCTCCCTGCAGGGAGGCAGCTTGTGCTACCAAGCAAGGAGAGAAGCAGTCTGATCCTCAGCCTGTAAACTCCTCCAAAGAGGATCCGTGCTGCTGGCTCTCCTCCACAGCAGCTGCTGCTGTGTCAGAAGAATGGGTTCTGCCAGGAAGATTTTTCCATTTTGCTTTTCTTTTGCCAAAATCCTTGAGGGCACTGTCACTTTAAAACAAAAAAAATTACATCTAAAAGAAAGCAGATCTGAAAAGGAGACGACCTGGCAGAAGGAATGGATGACAAGGCCAGGAAGTGAGCAGTTAGTGCTGGGCTCTTTCCAGAGGTACTGTGGTCATGCCACACATTAATAAGCTGTGACAGGCATAAAGATGGGCAAACATCTGCCTACAAAGCCAGCTGCTTCGTCCATAGATACTGTCACTGAGAAGCTCAGGAGAAGGTTTAGTCCCTGTCTTTGCAGAGCAAAGCTTGACAGCAGGGACCCCGAATAGGGGAAACCCAGAGTTCAAATATAAAGCCTCCAAAGGCTGTTGATGCAGCTGAGGATGGAGAAACACACTCAGGTTTCATGTACCGTGGCACAAGGGTTAAGGTGCCTGTCAGAGCACTCAGTGCACAGTGCCCAGGCTCTTCCCAGGCAAGTGCAAAAGTCTCCCCTCCTGCTGCAGTGTCACCGAGAGACAAAAGCAGGGCCTTGCAGAAGGGTTTTTGCTGCAGGATGTTCTTCTTCCTCTGGCCTGGAAATCCAAATCTGCTAAGTCCTTGCACATGAGGTTCACATTCTATATTACAGCTGTTCCATGCTATAAGGGTTGCATCCAAAACATGCTGAAAATTTTGCACTGAGAGGTGGATCAGATCAGCAGAAGGCATGCAACATGGCCTGAAATTTCAGACTTGCAATGGTTTTGTTCTCTGGGAACAGAGAGACATGAGGCGATCTGCTGTGACAGCAGGTGGCTTGAGGAGCATTTACTGGAAGATGGATTTTCCTCCCTGTGATGCCCAGAGCAACACAGTCAGGCAAAACAAAGTGATCACAAAAACTACACACAGTGACAGAACCAAAATATGTCACAGGAAAAACACCTTCTGGTGTTGTTTTGGTTTTGAGGGGGTCATCCCAGTTGGGTTCTGAAAAGCTCCTAGCACTGCCATCAGTCATTCACTCAGTTTAAGACAGCCCAAAAAAACATTGCAGCTCTGTCCCTGTGACAGTGATCAGGCATAGTTGTTGTAAGGCATGAAAACCCTGTCAGGGTGCCCCAGCCAAGTTATCTTCAGTACCTTTATCAGGGCCTGAGGAATTCTAAAGCAGTTCTAAATTGGGAACGAAGATGTTAGAAGAGAGAATAACAAGAGAGTGAAAAAAACCAGATGAAGAGGGACTGTACCATCCTGGACTGAGACCAATCAGGTGTCCTGAGAGGTGCATGCAGGGCGCGTGGGCAATGCGGGAGACCCAATCGGGTCATGCGTGATCGTGTGAATGGCAGCTGCAGAAAATGTATAGGAATGGAATAATGCAAACAATAAACGGACTCTTGCGTAATCAGATTGGTTCATTGTACGAGGGTCCCGTGCTCCCACACATAGTTTTGGCTGAAGTAGCTCTTCTCTTTAGTGGTGAGGACTGCTCTTGAAGCCATCTAGCTTGCAGGACATGTGATGTTCCAGCTTACAGCGTCCATTTAAGTCCCATGAAGGTTAATGTGTTCCTTGGCAAGTCACCTTGGAGACAAGGCTACCAGGCAAGGGCAAAGAGAGTGCTCTGAGCTTGCAAGGTGGAGAGCTTGCTCACCACCCTCAGCCCAAGGGACTCGGTAGGTGACTGCCTGGCTCTCCCTGTGCCACCTGACAGCTCTCTTGGCCTTAGGCACCGTGCCAAAGGATTTGTGTAATGGGCTAACAAAGGTGAGAGCAGCTGTGGCCGCTACAAACCCCCTGGGGAAGTACAGCTGACACCCACCGACCTTTTCCATTAGATCACCTACTGCTGACTCCTGTGTGATCTTGGCCTCTCAGTCCCTTCATGACATCATCTACATTTTCATGCAGAGAGAGGCAGATTAATTAAATCCCATCAAGGAGATCCAAGACAAAATTTTCCCTCCAGAGTAATACTTTCATTCTTAGGGAAGGTCCACTGCTATCCAATATAAATGTGCCACAGGCTGGTGGCCTCAGTGCCTTATCACTGTGTTCTTCACAGACACTGGTCACAAAGGAACAGGCAGGCCCTTCCCTAGCAGACATTGCAAAGGTGAGCTGAAGCCATCAGGCAGGGCTGGAGAAGTGTGCACTCTGCAGGGTGCATGTCCCCATACTCCTGCCTGAGGCAGAGTGCTCTGATCAGTACATTTCAAATAAAACACACTCACATTCATCAGCTCCAAAGGAAAAAAAATCCTCTTGTAAGCTTTTCACAGAAGGACCAGAGGACAGCTGGATCACTGCTTGGAAAGGGCAAAGTTGGAGCAGAGCTTAATATTAGATTAGTGAGAAGTCTATGAAAACACTCCAAAACTGCTTGTATGCTGTCTGAGTTAGTACTGAAGGGTACCCTGAAGGTTTTCAATCATTTGTAAGGCTTTGGCACCGGCATCGATGTTTGCAACCTGAACTCACTTTGAACACAGTGTTCTCAGCTGTTGGCTGATGAAAAAAAACTGCTTGAGAGGCTGAGGCAAAGACGTGCAAAAAGAAGAGAAACCTACCTCGCTGCTTCCGCAAGATTCCCAGGAACAGTGTGCCAGAGAGGCAAGGACAGCAAAAAAGGGCCCGAAATAATTGAACAGAAAGACAGCTCTGATATGGCCTCTCTTGCAAGGACCATTCTCTCTTCTCCCCCATCCTTCAGTATTGTTTCTGCTTCTGCTTAAAAAAGAAAATAAAAACCACCAGAAGTTAAGAGTGGGTGACTCCTTTTCTCGAGTACGTGAATACCATTGTCTATGGGAAACCATGGCCATTCTCCTGATCCTAAGAAACTCTTACAAACTCCAAACACTCTTCCCAGAACTATGCCTGAAGATGGCTGCCCACACAGCAAAGTGGGAACCTGCAATTCAGCAGCCTGTGGGCAAATGCTGCTCGCTCACATCCACGTTTCCTTCCAAAGCTGGCGGCTCTGGATTCCGCACAGCCTGGTTTCTGCCGTGTCTCTGAGCCTGCAAGCACATCCCCTGCCTCCAATGAGAGGTCTCCATCCCTCCTCCCCTGAAATGACAGGCTGCATTAGACCGTTCAGAATCACATTTGGTTCTCATTTTCGAAAAGACATCCAAGATATTATTTTTAGAAGAAGCTATACTGGTATTTGCAAAAAATAGCCTTCTTTGCTTTTATCCCAAATGGGGTCTTTTCCAAGTTTCTTTTCCTACTTTAGTCATATCTCTAAAGCTGTTTGCATTAAACAATCCGATTCTAGAAGTGCATTAATCAGACTCTCTTAGGGCTCCTATTGCATGTGCCTTTCTCTGTGTCACAAGGCAAAAATACAATCAGCTCAGCCATCACCTAATTCTCTTCCCCAGTGGAGGAAGCCCCAATCTGAGGGCCATATATGAGTGACAGCAGGTCCATTCAGCATTGGTATGGTGCCACTGATGTCCGTGCATCAAGAGGGCAGCTTCCCAAGACCTGCCCACCACCATGGGGAGCCTGCCCTCACCAGTCCCTGGCAGTTAAAAATGCAGACCAAGAGCCTGGTGCAATCACCACCGCCAGCAAGGGCTGGCTTTGCCAGGTGCTGACCTGCCTGCCTGGCTGTGCTCCTGTGGGGGCCCTCGGAAATCCGCTCTGGAAACGGTTTTCTCTGCTTGGCTACGTTTACAGCTCTGAGAAAACCTGGCAGGACAAGGGAAAAGACATCCCTGATGGGTGTGGGGGTTCTGCTGCCTGCTGGCAATGAAACTCGAGGCAATTCAGCAGCACACAGATGAGCCATAGAAACCAAGACAGGTTTGCTTGGGTTTTCTCAGCAGATTCCTAGAAAAAAAGACCTGTGCTTAATGAGGTGTTGTAGCAGCATGCAGAGGCAAGGCAAGCATGGAGCGCTGGTCTCAGATGGACAGGTGCTGAGCTGCAGTCAGCCTGCAGCCACAGCGACAGGAGAGCAGAGTAAGGCAGGGAGCCCCACGGTCCGGCTCCCTCCCCAGGTGTCTGCAGGTGCCCCTAAGGTGATGCTGTGAGCACTGGCGATGCACATACCCCAAGCAAGGACCATCATCATGGGCCTCTGTGAGCCACAAATCCAGGCTCCCTTGCCCACCACCAGCAAATTGCAGACCTCCCTTTCCTGGGCATCATGGACAGCATGACCTCCCCCAGCACCAGGGCTGTGTTCTCCTGACAGGAACCAGAGGCAACGGCAGGAAACTGAAAGGGACCCTAAAGACACCAGAGGACACAGAGGACAATTGTCACCACACCAAACCCACGGGCAGGCAGCACATCCCCCATCCTCAACCAGTCCCTGAGCACCACAGCCAGATTAGCAAGGGGGTGGGCAAGCGTGGTCACACAGCACAAGACCCCTCCATAGGTCCTCAACACAGGTCTGCCTTAACCCCTGCCTAAAAGCTGGCCAGGCACTGCTTCACACCAAGCTGAATGAGATCAGCTCTCTGGTCCTGTTAAGCTTCATCAGCTGGCCCATACTGAATTATTTAAAACCATCTTTTATTAATCTACCACAGCTTTTTTCACCCGACCTCTAGCAAGTCACTTAACCACTCTGAATGGGTTGCACTGGCTTCATCCCCCTGCAGTGATGCTGGAGGGGGTGACAGGGACAAGCCACTACTCTGCTACTGCTTCTGAGATGTTCCAGATGCCAGTAGACCAAAGTGACCTGTTGGACACCGAGAGCACAGGATTTACCCTCACTCTTAATGGGAAGTCTTGTCTAAACATACAAGTCAAATTGCTGGGTTATGACCATACTTTTAGTGTACCCAAAACCAAGCAAACTCTGGCTAAAATACTGCCAGTGCCAGCACAGGGGCCAAACACCAGCACTAGAAATTGGACACCAAAGGGAACGTATTCCCAGCCCAGACCTTTGCAGTGTCCATCATCTCCCATCATTAGCCCCCTGGAGATGTGACAGGCAGGCAGGGACTGCAGCTCCAAGCAATCATTGGTTGGACCAAACCAAGGGACATTTTTTCAGTTTCCGCTCACTGGCAGGTGGATTTTGACACCAAGACTATTTCTAGTAAAGTATCTACTGCCAAGGCCAAGCAGCTGGTTTCTTACTTTGGGACAGTGGTCCCACTCTGGCTCTGGTGGAGGATACATGGGAGCACCAGCCTGCACAACTGGTGGGGAATTAGCTGCCCTCCTTCAGGCAAGATGCCATTTTTCCACACGTTTTCTTCTTCAGGAGTCAGGATGTAATTAATTTGTATGAAGCAATGCTGTTTGCTTCCCAGTTTGTGCTCACTACCCCAAGAAATGAGAAAAATGGGAGAAAACCCTTCCCCATGAGGCCTCTTTCCCCTCTGAAGATGAACATGGCAGGAGAACAGGGTGACAGCCTGCACTGAAGTGGTACCTGATGTCCCAGCAGGTCATGGCTGAATAAGCCCAGAGGAAGGAAGACCACATTCCCACATGGGCTGGCAAAGACAAGGATCCAAGAGAAATTTAATTCCTATCCACAGATGATGCTCCCATGTAACTCTGATCTTTGAACACACTGACATTCAGAAGATGTTCTAGCTTTACTGCCCACATAAACATCCACTGGGGCTGCTGTCTGGGGGGAAGAGGGAGCTAAATATTTAATTTCAGTCTATTTCATCAAATATTTAATCTATTTAATATTAATTAAATCTTGGTCTGAATAAACAACAGCTAAAAATTCACCTCTTCCTCCAAACATCTGATAACTTGAACATGTCAGTTTATGCAATCCCAAGTGAGATGGCAATTAATAAGAGGAGAGGGTCCTGTTATTTATATTCTCAGTTGCTGGAACTGCTGTGGTGGATTGTTTGCCTCCTGTAGCATTTCAGGCTGAATATTTTCACATCTGGGTGTACAGTAGCATCACCTGGTTTGCACCAACCATTTCCACACCCTGCTTCACCATGTCTCATTTTCCATGGACTTTGTACACCCACAAGTGTGTGCCTTCATCCCACTCCTACTCCTCAGCAGCAGGAATCCATGAAACTAAGGTGATGTAAAAAGCTACTGGACTTCGGGCAAATAAACCCCAGGCCCCTCACAGGTGGATGTGGCCAGTGTGAATCGTTTCCTAGTGCCTCAACCACCCTCCTGACACAGCTGCACGTCTCACACATCACCCAGCAGCCTGGCCAGGAACAGGAATTTCTGGGAACAATGAGCAACAGCTACAATAGGAGCAGATCATGTGCAGTGCAAAGGTTTAAGCCAATTAACACTGGGCTTTAAAGGCACTTGCCACCATTGCATCTCTTGCTACAACCATCTTATTTTACTACAGAAAACCCTGTTTGGACTAAATCCCATCAATACCAGTCACACCAGCCAGAACACATCCTCTAATTAGCCACTGTAGAGCCAACATTGATGAAAGATTGCCCTGCATCCAGCACTGCTTACCTTGCTCTCCTTGGTGCGTGCCCAACTCAGCACAGCAGCATTTAGCTTTTCCTCTCCTCCCTGCTCTACGGCTTTAGAGCCCTCTCACCCAAACGCTGACTGGTGTTGATGAAAGCAATTACACTGCTGCTCAAAATGTATCGGATGTATCTTCATTATCCCGAGGCAGCAACGCCAAAGGCCCTAGGATGGCAAATCTTTCAGAGTAAGCAAGTCAGGTGATTCCATTTAAACTGGCCATTTTAACTCTTCTGTCCCCACTAAATTTTGAGGCTGGTTTAAAGCCACAAGATGTTTCAAAGATAATAAATGCAGGATTACCCTTAACTACCATGTCTGAAGCTTAAATCTTCGGGCTGTGCTCAGGCTACAGGTCAAACCCATACCCAAGAGAAACAGGGGGACTCCCCTCCCTGTTCACATTGGCCACATGGTTGACTGGGGTCCTGTCACTTCTCTGTATTTGGGGTACACCCTGGGGACAAGAAAGGCTCAGTGCTGCCTTTAGAGTCCCCTGTGGAATGTGTCCTGTCCGGGCACCAGCACAGAAGGGATGACAAACATGGAGAGCTGTTTGTGTCCTGGAAAGGCTGCACAGCACCAGGCACAGCCATGCCTAAATTAACAGGAAGCTCATTCTGGCAAACCCTCTTCAAGGAGCCATCTCAGGTCAAATATCTGCATGATGAAACCAAGAACAAACTCAGCTCTACACAGAGAGGACTTACCACTAGATTACTCAGGAATTGTGACTGCAGGAATAAGCTGGGAAAGGGGAGGCTCCAGCAGGGTATAAATCAGCATCCCAGCAGCCAATCTGCCAGGTCCGCCAGTCTCATGGCCCAACCCTGCAGGGTTTGGTCTGCACAAGGAATAGTTTCTCCAAATTTTCCTGGTGGTAAAAGTTATCCTGATACTAAAAGCCCAGAATTCAACATTTCACTCTTTTAAAAAGTTCAGTGAATTCAGAAAAGCAGAAGGTTGGGTGCAGTGTCCTAAGTATTCATCTACACATTTAAATTATTTTTTTACTCATGAAATCTTTCAGTAGCACCTTAAGGTTTCAAGCTTCAGATGAATGCTTTGCTGCAACTCCACATGCACAGACGAAGAAAAGGCAGCCTTCAGCAGGAATTATTTTATCAGAGATGTCCAGCAGTGAGAAGCTTGCTCTTTTCTTTTTTTTTCTGTGGAGAGCAATTGAAAAACAAACAGGAAAAAAGGCCAGGAAGTCATGGTCCAGCAAAACACAACTGTTTCAATCAGCAAAGGAGCAATCTATCCCTCCATGTAGCAGCTGACTTAAAGCAAATGTTTCTCATGTCTGGGAGTGAACCCTGCAGCAGGTCACACAGCTCTGGAGGACCTCAGGGCTGTTCCTGGAAATGCAATATCCTGGGCTGTGCCCAAACAATATGGGCCAATGGCTGGAGGCATTGCACTCGGGAAAACAGGGATGCTCAGGTCAGCTCATCTCACCTCCTGATAAATCCCATTCACCCCATTACTCTCACACAGACCCAATTGCTGGCTTTTGACTCAAACACGTTTTTGAAAGCCATCCAGACCTCCCGCTGCAGAGCATCGCTGACAGGAAACACATGTCAGTGGAATTTCTGCACTAGTGCAAAAGGCACTGCTGGCCCCAGGAAATCCCAGAGCACCAAATGGCCCCCAAACTTCCTGGGAAGGGTCCTCGCTCCTCACTATTCCCTAAAATCTGCTACAGGCCACTCTCAGAGCCACAGAAGGAAAGCAGGGCCTTAGATCCAAGCCAGCACAGATGCTCTCTCTGAACTTAGCCAACATGGAATAAATGATCATCCTGACAGACTAAACCAGAGCCAGCTTAAGCAGTTTTAAGATCGTTTAAGCCAACACGTTTACACCTCTGCTGATGACACCTATGCTCAGGTGAGGGAGATGTCTTCCTGCTCCCTTTTATGGTTGTCCCCACGCATCTGTGTTGGATTTGGGTGCTGAGACCCATCTCACATCCCTGTACACCTGGATGGGAGATGTTGTCCTCAAACAGTTGTGGTCTTCCTTGGGAAGTGAGTTCTAGGGGACAACTCAAGTGGCCTAGAAGGCCCCCAAGAAGGAAGGATGTTGAATGACCTGCTCAAGCATCAGTATCTCCATTCGACACCTGCCAACATCCCCAGCTGCTCTACAACAGCAGGTCTCCTCCTCCTCTGCTTGCATCAAACCTCCTTCCTGGGCCCAGCCATGGTCTGACACAAAGAAGACATGGGGTTTTGTGCCCTCCACAGCCCTGTTCACCACGCCCTCTGCTCAGCCTTGAGGACATTTGGGGGTGTGCTGTGGCCTCATGCAGCACTACTGCAGATGGAATTTCACCCGGACTTCCCAGGGCTCAGACCACGACCCTTTCTGTTCACAGAGGGATCAGGCTCTGGTCCTGGAGTATTTGTGAGCTGAGTGAGCACCAGTGGCTACTGCAAGGGTTGGGCTGATGCTAATCCTGTTCTCTCTTCACTCCATTTCTACAGCCTGAGATAAAGCACAGCAATCACAGCTACTACAAACATTTCACAAGTCAGAGAGATGTTCCTATAAGCCAGCTGCAAAGAGCAGTTTGTAGCAGGGATGGTGAGAGCTCCAAGTGGAGCTGTCTGCCAGGGCACTGGTTGTAATAAAGGAGCAATCTCAACAGACTTTGAACTTTTCCAAAGAACAGAGAATGTTAAGAAATAAGACAAATAGCTTCAACTGGTGAAAGCTGCACAGGCAGTGGGGCCAGCCACCCAACCCAGAGGGAATCATTCCCTGGGTAAGCGGGTGCAGGGTGGGACTGGGGATACTTACGGCACGGGATATGGACTGAAACCCACTGAGGCTCCTCCGAGTCTGGGAAACTCATCTTGTGTGAGCAGAATGACTCAGGCCAAGTCCCTCCCTCTCTGGAAAGAGGCTCCTCTATGTGACCAGCTCTTTGTACCCTTGAGAACTGGGACCAAAACCCCACAGGAACAAATGAATATATCAGGAGGCAGAGGGGATCACGGACAAGCCCTGGGCAGGCAACCATGGGTCTCTGCAAAGGGAGCCCTGCTGCTCATGCAGCTCACACCTGGAGGCATTTTAGAACATTGGCTCCACCAGAAAAACTCAGCTGGGCCCCTCCTTGTGCTCTTTGTGCTCTCCTTGAGGGTCCCCACACAAGGGGTGGCGTGCAGGGTCACCCCACACAGGAAAGTGGTGGAGAAACATCTCCCAGGGCAAAGCTGGCAGGGACATCTCTGCCTGCTGTTTGCTGTGCCAGCCTGGATGGTTCCCACCCAGCTGGGAAGGCAGGTCCCCCTGAACAGCTCCCAGCCAGCTGGGGAGGCAGGTCCCTCTCCCTGCCCTCATCCCATTAACCTTTCAGCCCCAAAATAAAAGGTTATAAAAACCAATCAAAGTTCATTACATCCCTTAATGCGTCATTTGCAAGGAAATGAGCTGAGTGCAACAAGGGGGAGGGAGGCAAGAGAGGGAAGGTGAAGAGCCTCAGTCCCCTAGCCCCAAACCTACCAACATACTTACTGTCCATACTAGAGATTTGGCCACAAGGACATCTGATGGCCAGAGGGATGGGACAATTGCAATCCATGGCTGCTGGACCACCTCCTTTCCCAGGCACTGACCCCGTGCCTCCCAGAGGATCTGCTTTGTAAAATCCTCCAAGGCCAACAGGGTCAGCCAAAACCAGAGAGTGGAATCAGGACACTCTACCCAAACCAAGCTCCCCTGGCCTGCAAAGGCCAACACAAGGTGAGCAAAATGTTCATGTCTGGACAACCACATTCATCTCAGCGCCCAGCAGTGACGCTGCCTGCCTGCCCTGACCCACTCCCCACTTCCCCAGCACCTCCAACTGCAACCCTGGTGGCATTGGCAGAGTGGGACCATTGGACCAGCAGCTCCTGCACGGGGCTCTGGTCACTTAGTTTCTCACCAGAAGCAGTTCCACATTCAGTGGGACTCAATCCCCCATCACCTCCTGCAGGGAAGGTCTTGGCAGCACTGGGGAAGGGCAAGCGAGCCCGGCCAGCTGGCTCTGGGGGGCTGGAAACAAAGCCCCACTCAGGGGAACACTCCTGCATG
Source organism: Ptilonorhynchus violaceus (assembly GCA_013397565.1). NCBI lineage: Eukaryota > Metazoa > Chordata > Aves > Passeriformes > Ptilonorhynchidae > Ptilonorhynchus > Ptilonorhynchus violaceus. The sequence goes on from VZRJ01000820.1 coordinate 825,948, forward strand.
TATCAAGAACTGTTGCCTTCCAGCCTAATTGTTTCTAATCCCATCTCCCAACTAATTATTAAAACCCCTCACACCGCAGTAGCTGCAAATGCAGCGCCAGGCAGGCGTCCCCAGCAGCCAGGCTGCACTTCCAGGATGCAAATCACACCCTCAAACCCTGCACTCTTTCCTCTAACAGACACGTGAATGCCCTTACCGTGGCAAAAAGGGGGGTGGAAATACCCAAGAAATACCAAGGACTCATTTGTTGTTATGCTGCTGCACAATGAACAGAGCCATTGTTCCTACCTGGGCTAACAATGCCTCTCAGAAAACATGAGTGCTTCTCCCAGTGTGCTCTTCAAAAAATGTCAAGACCAAAGCTGCCAGAGGATCAGTGAATAGTTCAGAAAATAAAATACTGTAAAATAAAATGAAACAGCTAACATTATTCAGAGGATTTTCACACTTGATCTGTAAACACTCTTTTATTTAATAAAAATAATCATCCATTATAGCAACTTCTGCTTGTGGTTTGGTTTTGTATTTTTTTACATTAAAGCACAGTTTATTTGCTTTCCTCACCTCTTGAGGATTCAGTTCTGAAAATGCAAGTGAATGTAAACACTGCTCTCCAGGTCCCAAGATGCATCTGGGGACACTTGGAGTTAATTAGAAAGTCAAAAGAGAGAGCAAAATCAACAAAACACTTCCCAAAAGTAAAAAGGTATTTTCAAAGTCTCTTCCTGTGCACCATACGACTCCAGAGAAGGCAAATTCGTCTTATACATGAAACTTATACAAACTTTGCTTTCTCCAAATCATTTCTGTGACTTATTAGCATGTGATAAAGCTGTTTTCATAACATTAAAAGACTTGCAGACTCATTTATTGTCATAAATCAAAAGTTTTTCCTATAAATGTTCTCCAGAAATTTATTCATGGCACAAGGTTGTTAGATTTGTTCTGTCCATTTTTGTTTTGGGTTTTTTTGTCAGTTTTTTTTAGCAGAAAGAGCTGAAAGCCATTTCAGGAAAGAGTGTAAAAGCAGTATTAACTCTCTCTCCTGCTCCAATCTCACAATATTTACACTTTTTTTTTTTTTAAAAAAAGGAAAAGATTAATTACATTATAAAATAATGGAGAAACTCCCAGTTAAGTTTCCCATTTTAGAGTTTTGCCCCATATAAGACTGACAGGGGGATGCTTTCCTATTTCCTAGGAAAGATGAGACTGGCAGGTTAAAAACGGAACTCTTCTCCCTTAATTGAGAAAGATGAATGGCCACTGTGCACAAACCCCTCCTGTCTGCGGGAAATCCTGCAGGAGTTAAACCACCACAAATCAGCACAGATGAGATAACATGATATGCAGAGCCCTGTTGTTTGCTTTGAAACGTTTCCTATTTACAGTCGAGGTGGAGGAAGCAAGTGAGCATCGAACACATTTCAGTGCTGCAGAGTGGTATCATATCAAACAAGATTAACTCGTGGGGAGCCTGGCTGGGTCCCAAAGCTCACGTTGGAAGGGAGACAGTCTCCCGTTGCCTGGGACATCCCTGCCTGCACAGCAAAGCCACGGCTCCATCAGGGTCTGCTTTAATGAGCAACGAGATGGCAGTCACCATCTCAGCTGTACTGTGTCACAGGCAACACAGAAATCACACAGAAACAGGTATGATATAAAAAAAATAACAACAAAAATAGCCAGTCTGGTGAGGTCTGTGATCCTAAGCTTTACAGCCAAAATTAAAAAAAAATTACTGGAAATTGGAAATTTTGGTAAAATTATCAAACTGTCAGGTAGGGGGATGGCTCTAGTTGTTCAGTGGTTTTGAGTGAGGGGTTTTGCAAGGGGTAGGAAAAGAAAGACTTTTAAGGTATCAAAGATAATTAAAGCATTCACAGTTTCAAAGCTGCTTGCCTTACAAAAATTAAGACATTCAAATTCAAGAATACAATACCGTAGTTTACAAGGGGATCAAAATTCATTACATATACAACAGAGGGAAAAAAGATACAATGAAATAAAAAAGCCAACACCTCTGGTGTGGGATACTCCCTCTTTGTTGTTCATCTCGCAGAGCTGCACGTTGTTTGTCTTTAAAGAGTCAAACTGAGCAGTCATGAGGATATCCACTGAGAGATTCTGGCAAAAGGAAAAAAAAACTAACAAAATAAACCAAGCGAGTCAAAGGCCATCCTCCCCTGGAAAGCCAAATGCCACAGCTCGGACCTCCACTTGCCTGCTGCTCCTCACTGCTGCTGCCCGGTGCTTCCACAGGCTCCTCTCTCAGGTTCTTAAAGGCTTCCTGCTCACAAGCTGAAGGAAACCACCCCATGCAAGCACAGCCCGAGAGAGACAAGCTTTACTCTCCTACAAAGTCTTAATTTGTCCTGCCGGTAGCAAGGGGTCCCTCAAACAATCCTTTTCCTCTCTATCCTGCAGAGGATCCTTTTGAAGGCCCGTCTGAAGTCATGATTGAAAATGGTATAGATGACAGGGTTCAAGGAGCTATTGCAGTAACCGAACCAGAAGAAGAACTTGAAGAGGGTGGTGGGCACGGAGCAGCTCTCGCAGACGGCCGTCAGCGTGTAGGTGAAGAAGAAGGGGAACCAGCAGATGACAAAGACCCCGATCACCACTGCAAGCACAAAGGTGAAGCGCTTCTCCCGGTTCTGCCTGCCCCTCCACCGGGACCCTTTGGTGTTCCTCTCCTCCTCCGTCTTCCTGGGCAAACTGTCCCCAGGCTTAATTTGGCTCAGCTTAGTCTTGGTCTTTCCTCTCGATGGTCTCTCTGACTTCTTACACTGGTTGTTCTCCTGGTGCTCGGAGGAAGAGGTCTCCTCCATGTCTATGCCATTGACCTCTCCTTCCTGCCCACCACTGCCTCCTGCTGCCTTCTCCCCGTTGAGCTGCACTGTGGCTGGCAGGTCCTCCTTGTCAGTCAAGCCATTCTGCTTCTTCTCAGGGCGCTCTGCCCGCTTGTTCGGTGGCACCCTGGTTCTCCTCTTGGCTATCTGGTAGATGCGCATGTAGACCAGGATCATGATGAGGCATGGGGCAAAGAAGGAGCCGATGCTAGAAGAGATGATGTACCACCTCTCATCGTTGATCTTGCACCCTGCCACCCCCTGGTCAGCCTGCTGCCCGCTCTTCTTCTCGATGGAGATGAGTGGTGGGAAGGAGATGACAGCCGAGATGACCCACACGATGAAGATGATGCACTTGATGCGGCGTGGGGTACGCTTGAGGTTGTACTCGATGGCTTGCGTGATGGACCAGTACCGGTCCAGGCTGATGGCACAGAGGTGCACGATAGAGGAGGTGCAGAACAGCACATCTAAGGCCAGGTAGATCTCACACCAGACTTTACCGAAGTACCAGTACCCCATCACCTCATTTGCCAGCGAGAAGGGGATGACCAGCGTGGCCACCAGGATGTCGGCCGAGGCTAAGGAGACCAGGAAGAGGTTCTGGGGGGCTTTGAGCGCCCGGCTGGTGAAGACAGCGATGATGACCAGCACGTTGCCGAAGACGGTGAAGAGCATGAGCAAGCCGGCCAGGCTGATGAGAGTGATGGTGGTGTGCAGAGAGTACGGCGTGCCCCAGCCCGGCCCGGCCCCGCTGTCGTTGAAAGTCCCATTGGTGCCGGGAGGAGGGTAGCCCTCCTCCTCCTCCAGCTGCCGCTGGTACTCCATGGAGGAGAAGAAGCGGCCCCCCTCCGTGAACGGGCGCTCCAGGTTAAACATCAACCCCGGCTGCGCGGCCACCCCCGCCCTTCGCCCCGGCTCCACCCGCGCCGCGCCCGGCTCCGCGCGCGGCTCCTCCGCGTCCTACTGCGCGCCCGGCCGGGGCGGAGCGG